>VBSM01003004.1:683968-695824 GCA_008086735.1 Cheirogaleus medius | reverse complement strand
AGCCAGGCAGGGGCCAGACCGCTGCGTCTCGGGGCGGCGGCGGGCGCCCGGAGCTGGGGGGCTGGGAGGAGCAGGTGTGGCCAGAGGTAACGAGAAGGGCGGCTCGGAAAGACTGGGGCTCGAGTTTAGCGCCATACAGTGTCCACAGGGGCTGCCCCAGGTTCCGTTCCCAACGGCCGCCGTATTTTTCTGTATATTAAGTCCTGTACATGTTTTGTTAATTATGTGTATTTCATTTTCTTTGGATTAAAAGTGATTAAGTGGTATTGTGTTTCTCTTATCTTTTTGACAGCCGCCACCCGCACAGGCGTTTGGAGATAACGTCACGGTGGACCTGCATTTCTCTGATGGTTAGTGATGTTGAGCACCTTATTCACACACCTGTTGGCCACATGGTATGTCTTCTGGGGAGAAAGGTCTGTTCAGGTCCTTTGCCTAGTTTTTAATTGGATTATTTTGGTGTGTGGTTTTTCGTTTTGTTTTGACTACTGAGTTGTAGGAGGTCCTTGTGCATTTAGTATATTAACCTCTCATCAGATGTATGTTTTGCAAATGTTTTCTCCCACTCTGGAGGTTGCCTTTTACTTTTGTTGATTCAGCCATCTCACTTCTGGGCCTACACCCAAAGGAAATAAAATCATGATCTGGAAGAGATACCGGCACTCCCATGTTCATTGCAGCATTATTCACAGTAGCCAAGATACGGAAACAACCTAAATGTCCATCAGTGGATGAATAGACAAAGAAAATGTGGTATAGACATTATTATATATCATAATATATTATTAATAAAAATTATGTGGCTCATACTTCAATAAAGCTGGGAAAAAATAAAACTAAATCAGTAAAGCATTCTCAGCAACAAAATGATTGTGGCTGGGTCCAGTGATTCACTCCTGTAATCCTAGCACTTTGGGAGGCCAAAGTGGGAGGATACTTTGAGCCCATGAGTTCCAGACCAGCCTGGACAATATAGCAAGACCCCCCCCATTAAAAAAACAGAAAAATTAGTCTGGTGTGGGTGACCGCACCTGTAGTCCCAGCTACTGGGAAGCTGAGGTGGGAGGATCGCTTGAGTCCAGGAGTTGGAGGCTGCAGTAAGCTGTGAGTGTGCCACTGCACTCCAGCCCAGGCCACAGAGCAAGACCCTGTGTCTAAAATAAATGAATTAATTAATAACAAACAAAAAGACTGGAGTTTTTCCTTGGAAGGCCCTGGAGAATTCCCAAGAAGTAATCTGAGGTGATTGGCATTCAAGGGCTTCGAGACCGTGTAGGTAAAGCTCCTCGGGTCAGAGACGTGAAATTTTGAGAGTGTGAGAGTGGTGGGTCTATCCTGCACAAGTGCGCCACCCCACCCACCCCACGGGTTCGTCCGTATCAGACCCGAGAGCCCCGCATTCAGCGCACCCGGATGGATGGTCTCTGGGGCACGCTGGTCGTGCGTGCAGTGTCCTTGGGAATGAAGCCAGGCAGGGTTTCTCCTGCCTTCCGAGAGCTCAGCTTGCGGTGGAGGAGATGGGACAGTAGCCCACAATACACAGTGCCACCAAGGGAGGAAAAGTGATTGCATGGAGAGGACGTGTCCGGGAGCCCTTGCCTTGGGGCAACTTCCAACAGCTGCTGTGTGCTGCGACTCCTGGAAAGTCGCCTTGAGGCTACAGGTCATGGCACAGGAGGGCTCGCAGACCACATCTGAGTAAGAGGAGGGGGTGGGGTGCACTGACTCACTGAGGGTAGGTGTCAGTGGGGAGGCAATCCACCACCTGATCCTGGGTGCAGGCGTCCACGGGGGTTGGCACTCTCTGCTGCCAGGTATTTCCATGGGTAGTGTGGTTAGGACGACTAGTGCTCGGGTGCCACCAAGGGCACCTGGGCCAATGGCAGAGAGGTGCAGCTACTTGGGAATGGGTGGGCCAAATGGTGTCCTCAGTTGGCGGGGGAATTAAGACCTTCTGGATACTGAGTGTGTCAGGGGTGCCAGGCCTATTTAGTGTACATTGATTAGTCAGTGCCTCTTGTATCCTTAGTGATCATGAATATTTACTGCCTCTTGAATATTTAGTGTCACCCCAAATATTTAGTCTCATGTATAGTGTTATTCTAAATCTTTAGTGCCTATTGTATACTTAGTCATCATGAATAGTGACTCTTGAAATACTCAGCATTACCCTAAATATTTAGTGCCTCTTGTATACTTAGTGTTCATGCATATTCAGTGTCTCTAGTATATTTGGTGATCATGAATATTTAGCGCCTCTTGTATACTTAGGGATTGTTAATATTTAATATGTATTGTATCTTATATATTCAGTAATCATAACTGTTCAGTGCCTCTCATATACTTCCTGATCATGAATATTTAATATTAGTGCATTTTGTATACTTAGTGGTAATAAATATTTAGTACCTCTCCTACGTTTAGTCTTCCTGAAAATTTAGTGCCTCTTGTGTACTTGCTAATCCTCAATATTTAGTGCCTCTGGTATACTGAGTGAATATTCAGTGAATATTTGGTGCCTCTGGTATACTTAGTGATCATAAATATTTAGTGCCTCTTGTATATTTAGTGATCCCGAATATTTGTGTATTTTGTGATCATGAATATTTAGTGCCTTCTCTCACATATTTATCAATTGTGAATATTCAGTTTCTCTAGTATATTTAATGATTCTGAACATTTAGCACCTCTTGTATACTTAATGACATGTATATGTCATATTTAGTTTATTTTATATACTTAATGGTTGTGACTATTCAAAGCCTGTCACATATTTAGTGATCCTTAACATTCGGTGCTTCTTGGGCACTTAGTGATCATGAATATTTAGTGCCTGTTGTATGTTTAGTGATGCTGAATATTTGAAGTCTCTGGTATATTTTGTGATCATGACTATTTAGTGTCCTACATATTAGGTGCCTCTTATATACTTAGCAGTCATCAGTGTTTAGAGCCCGGGTGCCTCCTGTTTACTCACTGCCTCCTGAATGTTCAGTATTTTGCTCCTCCCATCCCATCCCCTTCTGCCCGCAAGACCCACAGTCCTACTTGCTGCCGGACACATTCCAGGAAATTCACCCACGCGGCGATGCCAGAGCCATCAGGGCACAAGGGAAACCAGAGGGCTCGGCCTGGCTGGGAACCGAGTGTGCTCTGGATCCCTTATGTGTCCTAGACTTTTGTCCTTGTCAGATAAATGGTATGACAGTATTTTCTCACAGTCTGCCGGCTGCCTTTTCATTCCTCTCACCTGGGCTTTTGTGGAGCAAAAGTTTTTAATTTTTATGAGGTTCAGTTTATCAGTGTTTCCTTTTATCGATCATGCTTTTAGTGTGAAATCTAAGAACTCTTTGCCTAGTTTTGGATTCTGAAGATTTTCTTCTTTTTTTCTACAAGTTCTGTAGTTTTACATTGTCCATATAAGTCCATGATCCATTGTGAGTTAATTTTTGGATGAGGTGAGAGGTTTAACCTGAGGTTCATTTCTTTTCCTTTGTGGATGTCCAGTTGCCCTGGCACCAGTTGTTGAAAGGGCCGCCCGTCTTCCACTGAGTTGCATTTGTACCTTTATAAAAAAGAATCAGCCCTGCCTATTTGAGGGGGGCTATTTATGGGTTCTCTTTGACCTACGTGTCTGTCCCTTGGTTGATACCACATTGACTTCTGTGGCTGTAACACTGGGTAGAGTGATTCTTCCCACTGTATTCTTCTTTTTCAAGATTTTTTTGTAGCTATTGTAAGATCTGTGCCCTTCCATAGAAATTTTGTCTGTGCCCACAAAACACCTTGCTGGGATTGTGATAAGAACTGTGTTAAACCGGACAGGCGCAGTGGCTCACGCCTGTAATCCTAGCACTCTGGGAGGCCGAGGCGGGTGGATTGCTTGAGGTCAGGAGTTCGAAACCAGCTTGAGCAAGAGCGAGACCCTGTCTCTACTAAAAATAGAAAGAAATTAATTGACCAACTAAAAATATATATAGAAAAAATTAGCCGGGCATGGTGGCACATGCCTGTAGTCCCAGCTACTTGGGAGGCTGAGGCAGAAGGATCGCTTGAGCCCAGGAGTTTGAGGTTGCTGTGAGCTAGGCTGACGCCACGGCACTAACTCTAGCCGGGGCAACAAAGTAAGACTCTGTCTCAAAAAAAAAAAAAGAACTGTGTTAAACCTATAGATCAATTTGGAGACAGTGGACATCTTTGCTACATTGAGTCTTCCAATCCATAAACCTGATATTTCTCCATTTAATTAGATCTTCTTGGACTTCTTTCATCGTTTTGTATTTTTCTGTATATTAAGTCCTGTACATGTTTTGTTAATTATGTGTAAGTATTTCATCTTTGGATTAAAAGTGAATAAGTGGTATTGTGTTTTTAATTTGTTTTTACAAGTTCATTGCTCATATACAGGAGTGTAATAGACTTTTTCATTGATCTTGTATCTTATGACTTTACTGAGCTCACTTGTTAATTCTGGGAGTTGTTTTGTAGGAATCTTTGGGATTTTCTATGTAGACAATCATGTCATCTGAAAATAGAAAGTTTAATTTTTGATTTAAATATTAATATTCCAATCAGTAGGCCTTTTATTTCTTTTTCTTTTGTTTACTTTCCCTTATTACACTGGCTGGAGCTGTCAGCACTATGCTGAATGAGTGTTTAGACAGACATCTTTTCCTTGTTTTCAACCAAGGGAAAACAGTCTCGTACCATTAATTATGTTGTTAGATGTGTTTTTTTTTTAATCAAGTTGAGAGAGTTCTCCTCTACTCATAGTTTGCTGGGAGGTTTTTTGTTTTCTTAAACAAATTTTTTTTATCATGAATAGGTGTTGGATTTTGTCAAATGCTTTCTCTGCATCAACTGAAATAATTATATGACGTTTCTTCTTTAGCCTGTCGGTATGGTGGATTCCATTGATTGACATTAGGTAGATTTTATTCTCAAACAGGGGAATTAAGTATTTCAGAATATCATTTATGGCCAGGTGCGGTGGCTCATGCCTGTAATCCTAGCACTCTGGGAGGCTGAGGTGGGCAGACTGAGCTCAGGAGTTCCAGACCAGCCTGGACAAGAGCAAGACCCTGTCTCTATTAAAATAAATAGAAAGAAATTAGCTGGACAACTAAAAATACATAGAAAAAATTAGCCAGGCCTGGTGGCACATGCCTGTAGTCCCAGCTACTCGGGAGGCTGAGGCAGAAGGATCACTTGAGCCCAGGAGTTTGAGGTTGCTGTGAGTTAGGCTGATGCCACGGAATTCTAGCCTGGGCACAGAGTGAGACTCTGTCTCAAAAAAAAAAAGAAGATACAAAAAGAATATCATTTATGTGGTGCTGTGGATTGTGGGAAGTATGAAAAGGACTAAAATCTGGGAGATTAGCAAAATAAAACAAAAAACAAAACAATTGGAGTCTTGTGAAGTAGTCCAGGTGAGGAATGAGGAATGAGGGCATAGTAGTTTCCTGCGGTTGCTGTGATGAACCACCAGGAACTGGGTGGTCTCAAACAGTAAGAATTTATTCTTTAAAAGTTCTGGAGGCCAGAATTAAAAAATAAGGTGTTGGCAAGGCTTCGATCCTTCCAAAGGCTCCAGTGGGTCCTTGCTTCTTCCGGCTCCTAGCGGATTCAGGCGTTCCTTGGTTTGTAGCTGCATCACTCCCTTTTCTGTTTGTGTCTCCTCCTGTGTGTGAATTTTTTTTTTTTTTTATAGATAGGGTCGTGCTCTGTTGCCCAGGCTGGAGTGCAGTGGTGCCATCATAGCTCACTGCAGCCTCGAGCTCCTGGACTCTAGCTCCTCCTGCCTCAGCCTCAAGAGTAGCTGGGACTACAGGCATGCGCCACAACACCTGGCTAATTATTTTATTTTTTGTAGAGATGGGGTTGCCCAGGTTGGTCTCAAACTCTTGGGCTCAATCAATCCCTCCTGCCTTAGCTTCCTAAAGAGCTGGCATTACAGGTGTGAGCCACCATGCCCCGCCCTCTGTGCCACGCTTACAAGAACACACGTCATTGTAGTCAGGGCCCACCTGGACAATCCACAATGATTTCCTCATCTCCAAAGCTTCAACTCAATCACACTTGCAGAGGTCCTTTATCCGAATAAGGTCGTAGTAATATTAACAGGTCCCAGGAATTAGGACGTGGGCACACCTTTTGGACAGGCCACCCTGCAGCTCACCACGGGTGGTGCTCAAGACTAGTAGCAGGAGTTGAAATGGAGAGACGTACCTGCATCCTGACGCTTCAAAGCTCACACTCACAGGGCTTGCAGGTGGTCTCTCTGTGGGCAAGGAAGGGGAAGAATGAAGGTTTGTGTTCCCCCCAAAATTTGTATGTTAAAATCCCAACCCCTGAGGTGATGGTATTGAGAGGTGGAGCCTTTGGGAGGTGACAAGGTCGTGAGAGTTGAGCCCTCCTGATGGAATTAGTGCCCTTGTAGAAGAGACCCCAGCGAGCTCCCTTGCAAGAGAGGCTCAAGGGAGCCTCTGGCCTCTTCCACCACGTGAGGACACAGCAAGAAGGTACCATGTCACCAGACACCAAATCTGCTGGCACCTTGCACTTCCAGCTTCCAGAACAGTGAGCGATAAACTCTGCTGTCTATAAATTGCCCCGTCTACAGTATCTTGTTGCAGCAGCCTGCACAGACTGCTTTTATTTGCCTATTTTACTTAACTGAGTAACCAGAGGATGGCAGAAGCAATTCCTGGGCTGGGGGAGACTGGGAGAGGTACAGGGGTGGGGGTGGGGGGAATGGAAAACCTTCCGTGGGGTTCCTGTGCAGGTGCAGTCAGGCCACCTCCAGCCGGCGGGAATGCCAAGCAGGTGCGTGCGAGAGCGGAGCTCTGGGAAGATGTCCGCTGATGGTTCGGGATGCACTGAAGTAGTGGTTTGGATGAGATCAGAAGACAGGAAGTCTCAGGGTGGAGCCACCAGAACCTTCCTCTTCCCCCAGCCCACGCAGGCTCCCAGCCTTGTCGCTCCCGACGTCGGGGAGCGGAGGCTCTCTCAGCATCCCCAGTCAAGCTGGCCTTGTCACATGCTGTGATCCCAGCATGTGGCATATCAGCGACAGTGTGCAACTTCCAGGCAGGGCCTCAGGGTTCCTTGGCTCCACCGCCGACCCACCACTGACTCACCCTAACCCTGGGCCGACCCTGCAGCCGACTCCCGCAGCTGGCCCTAGTGGGTGGCTAAGGCCCACGAGCCAGTTTTAGTCTGTCCACCAGCCACCTGCCATCCGGCACGCCCGGCTCCCGCCTCCCCTGGCAGGACCTCCAGCTGTGATGTCTTGGGCTGGGTGGTTATTTAGTAGGAGAGACCTGGGAGGGCCTGGCCAGCAAGTGACAAGGATGAGCTGAGGCCAGAGCCCACGGAGCTCACCTGGGTGCCCAAGGGTGGCGCTCCGTAAGGGGCACTACCACCTCCAACATCTGGAAGCTGTGCAGGGCGGGGGACCTGGTGTCCGCAGCCACCTGAGCAGAAGCAGCTGCAATCAGGTGTCGGAGGACGGAGCTGACCAGGAGGCAGGGGGCATGAGTGGAGGCCGGGATGGACGTGGCTTTGGAGCATGTTCTGGGCCAGCCTGCGTTCCCCCGAGGCTGAGGCACGGTGAGTGACGAGCACGAAACAAGAGACTCTCCCAGGCAGGCAGGAGGCCGACTCTGGTTGCCAGAGCTAGGGCCACTTTGGGACAAGACCACACACAGTCAAGGACAATGACAAGTTCAGCACAACCCACATTGGACAGGAGTCAGAGAAACTATCCAAACCTGCTTCCCTGAAGGATGGGTGTCACTTCTCTGATAACAGAACACTTTAATTCAGCGTCTCAGGGGACTCCGACATCGCCGGGAGGAACATGGTCAATTTTTTTTAAAAATCAGGAGATTCTTGAACGTGTCGGTGAGCTTGCAGATGACCAGGCAGGGGCTGGGCACAGACCCACGCCCAGGAGAGGGGAAGGGCAGGCCGAGAATTCTGCAAACCTGCAAACACCTACCTGCGAAAGTGACTGCGATTTCAGAGGCTGGCTCAAGCTGCGTTTTTCCTCTGGGACCTAGGATCTCTTTTTCTCATCTTTCTCGATAAAATGCCAGCCAGACGTGTGGAGAGTGACTGAGACACTCCCAGTGAAGGTGAGTGTGCGTTGGTTGACACCTCGGGTCAGGGAAGGCCCCCAAAGAATACAGACTGTCAGCAGGGTCCAGCAGAGGCGAGCTGCCACGGCCAGCCGGAGTGACCCAACATGCCTGGCCTCTGAGTGCTGCTGTGCCAAGGCAGTGCCGGCCAGCTTCACCTCACTCCACCTGAGGGGCCTGCACTGTCCTGCGCAGAGGCACTGGAGTGGAAACATTCTCATGCCCCGAGGGAAACCCTGCACCCCTTAAGCAGTCGCCCACTGCTCCGCGGTCCGTCAGCCCCCGCAACGACGAATCTGCTTTTTCCCCTGTGGATTTGCCTATTCTGGATATTTCATAGAAATGGAATCATACACCACGTGGCCTTCTGCATGTGGCTTCTTTCACTGGGTACAATGTTCTCAAGGTTCATCCTGTTGTAGCACGAGCCAGTGCTTCAGTCCTTTGGAAGGACTGATATTCCATTGTATGGAGAGACCGCAGTTTGTTTCTCCATTCCTCAGCTGATGGACAATGGGGTTGTTTCCACCCTGTGGATATTATGAATGTTGCTGCCATGAACTTGTGTGTACGAGTTTTCATGTGCATGTGTATTTTCATTTCTCTTAGGCATACACCTAAGAGTGGAATTGCTGGGCTGTATGGTACCTTTCTTCCTTTTGCAAGAGTGTGATGAGCTTTCTCTTACATAAGCAGGCAGCTCTTGCTATTTTACTACATTCCGAACCTGGTAACATCATAGATGCTCAGACTTCAGACCAGAGCTGCCCAACTGAACTTTCTGTGATGATGGAAACATTCTGTCTGTGCTAATATGATATCCATTGGCTACATGTGGTTAGGGCAACTGAGAAACTACATCTTTGCATTAAATTTTAATTAACTGAAAATTAATTGCACACTTTTTTTTTTATTTTTTTAGAGGCAGGTTCTTACCATGTTGCCCAGGCTGGTCTCAAACTCCTGGCCTCAAGTGATCCTCCCCCTCGGCCTCGCAAAGTGCTGGGATTATAGGTGTGAGCCACTGCACCTCACTAATTATCTGGAAATTAAATAAGCCCTGTGGCTTGTTACTGTATATAGGATGGCTCAGCCTTAGAGGTGACAAATGAAATGCTTCTGCCTTCTCTCTTTAACACTCCATTTAATTAAAAAAAAAAATCTGGAAATTCATAGTGACACTTGAAACAACTAAGTCCCCAGCCCCTAAAAAACCTTCTGAAATACTACTGAAGGGTTTGAAGAAATATAGTGACCTATATGGCTATAAATACATAAAGACAAATTTAAGCTAGAATTGAAGTCTGTCTCTAGAAAAATAATGGGGAGATCTCTGGAAGGTTATGCACTCCCCTGGCCAATCCTAGCAGCTTTGTTTTACTGAAATGGTGCCCACTTGTGCGTTGCACAAACTATCTACATTTTGTGAATATTGTACTGTTTAGATTAACACTGTTGGGGCAGGTGCTTGTCAATTTTGGGGGTGAATAGTTACGTAGCACTGTGATATTTTCTAAAGATAAGCAGATTTGTGGTTAGCTCCAGATGGTGTCCAAGGAGCCCTGGTTTGGGTAGACGCAATTTTAGTAGGATACATACATATAATATTCCTGAATTATCTTACTGACCTTATAATAATACAAATTGTTGTATTTATAATTACAATAAAAAATGGCTAATTACCCTATTCTGATCACTATACATCACATGTATTGCGACATCACTAGTCCATAACTGTGTGCAAAATTGTGTCCATTAAAAAATTAAAATAAAGGACTCATCCATATTTTAAAAAACAAAACTATAGATAACCGTAACAGGAATAAAGCTAACACTTTCTGAGCTCTGATTTTGGACCGGGCATTTTTAAGGGATTATCACGGATTAACTCCATTAATCCCTTCTCCCCTGTGAGGTAGGTGCTATTAACATAGCCATTTCTCAGTTAATTTTGCCTGGAGGTCTCTGGAATTCTCCAACCCTCCTTTATTTTGCAATGTGGAGTTCATGAACAGGGTCATACTTCCTAAAAATCCACAAATACTACTTAATGTGGTTCTAACAGTATTCATTTTAAATTTGCTAAACTCAGAAACCTAGTTTTCTTTATCAAATTCACAAATTATTTTGTTCTCCCAATTGTAACAATCAAATTACAGGAATCTTTGATTAATGTCTAACCAACCCCAAATAAACTAAGTCCCTTCAAATAATTACCCTGTTCACAATTAATTCTTAAAACCTTTACACCTCCTTTTAAGATCTAATAATTTGGTTCTTTTTAAAGTACTGAACCCTTTTCACGACCTTTAGAATTCCAACCCAACAAATCAAATCATAACTCCCGCGGACCTCACAATGTTAAAATTTGGCAATCTCAATATAACATTTTAAATGGAATTCCCGAGATTTATCCATTAGAATCGCAAATTCGTAAAGGATTGCAGATACTTTTAATACCAGATGAATCAACCCGATTGTCCCTGGGATCAGAAAACCCATCCTGGACGTGTCCAAATGCCAACCTTTTCGGGGTCAAAGATAACGTACCGCTACCAACCACGTGGATACCTTTGGGGTGGGCGGGATTAAAATCCCAAGAGAGATTTTGGGGTGAGCAAGGGCGGCCACCTGTGGGTAACGAGCAGGCGTTCCCTGCGGCAAAAGGCACACGTTGCCTACCTGGCGAGGATGCGTGGCCCGGCCAGCCCCGGGTCCCAGCTCCCGAGCGCGTCCTAGCCTAGCACTGAAGCGCCCGTTAGCGCGTCCAAGGTGACTAGGCCACAGGCCTGCAAAAGTGGGTGCGGGTTGCGTGTAGGCAGCTCTTTTCTCGAGGAGATGGGTGGCTCTGAAAAGAGCCTTTGGTGTCCGTAAGAGGGCGCCGGGGGCGGCGGCCTCACTTGCCCTTGGCCTTGTGGTGACTCTCGGTCTTCTTGGGCAGCAGCACGGCCTGGATGTTGGGCAGGACGCCGCCCTGCGCGATGGTCACGCGGCCCAGCAGCTTGTTGAGCTCCTCGTCATTGCGGATGGCCAGCTGCAGGTGGCGCGGGATGATGCGCGTCTTCTTGTTGTCGCGCGCCGCGTTGCCCGCCAGCTCCAGGATCTCGGCCGTCAGGTACTCGAGCACCGCGGCCAGGTAGACGGGCGCGCCGGCGCCCACGCGCTCGGAGTAGTTGCCCTTGCGAAGCAGCCGGTGCACGCGGCCCACGGGAAACTGCAGCCCCGCGCGCGACGAGCGCGACTTGGCCTTGGCGCGCGCCTTGCCGCCCTGCTTGCCCCGGCCGGACATCTCTGAAGCGAGCGCACGAACGAGCCCAGAAAAACCGAAAGACTAGTACCGAAAACAACGAGGCGGCGGGGCGCAGCGAGCCCTTATATATGGTCCGGAGGTCGGCTAGCCGGCGGCGTTCGATTGGTTAGCAACGGCAACCAATCAGAAAAGGAGCCTGGCTTCTCCTTATTTGCATATGCCTTGCCCAGCGATGACGCAGAGAGACATTTTACCCAATCAGAAGTGAGCGAATTCCAATCCTTCATTTGAATACAAGACCTACAAATAGAGTTGCTCTGGGCGCCTCTCGTTTCTGTTCCGAGAGACACGCCATCATGCCAGACCCTTCCAAATCAGCTCCGGCGCCCAAGAAGGGCTCCAAAAAGGCCGTCACCAAGGCGCAGAAGAAGGACGGCAAGAAGCGCAAGCGCAGCCGCAAGGAGA
>VBSM01003004.1:650168-665638 GCA_008086735.1 Cheirogaleus medius | reverse complement strand
CACACGGGAATTTCTTTCTTTCTTTTTTTTTTATAGAAAGAGTCTTTTTCTGTTGCCCAGGCTGGAGTGCAGTGGTGTGATCACGGCTCACTGCAGCCTCTGACTCCTGGGCTCAAGCGACCCTCCCACCTCAGCCTCTTGAGTAGCTGAGACTACAGACACACACCACCGTGCCTAGCTCATCTTTTCTTATATTTTGTAGAGATGGGGTCTTGCTATATTGGTCTTGAACTCCTGGCCTCAAGTGATCCTCCCAACTTGGTCTCCCAAAGCACCGGGATTACAGGCTGCCATGCCAGGCCCACGTGGGAACTTTATCTGCTTTTAAGAAGCAGAATGAACATCAGAGTGACTTTCTTGTGCCTGCTGTTTTTTTGTTATTGTTGTTGTTTTTAATGCTTTTAATTCAAAATAAGTCGATATGCCACAGCAGCATGTCTTGGGGTAGCATATTCTGAATTCCTTCTCTTCCCCCAAGGATAGGTGATGGTTGTGGGGAGGGTGGCCCGAGGTGCCCAGCTAGGGGCCCAAGGACACACGTGCCCTTTCCTGCCACCCGCCCCGTAGGGACACGTGATGGACCGCAGGAAGAAGGCCCTGACCGACTACAAGAAGCTGCGGGCCTTCTTCGCTGAGGAGGAGGAGCACTTCCTGCAGGAGGCTGAGAAAGAGGAGGGGGTCCCGGAGGAGGAGCTGGCTGACCCGGCGGAGCGCTTCCGGTCCCTGCTGCAGGCCGTGTCGGAGCTGGAGAGGAAGCACCGCAACCTGGGCCTGAGCATGCTGCTGCAGGTGGGGCGGGGCTGTGCCCGGTGGGGCCGTGGGCGTGCGGGGAGGGCTGCTCACTCGCTGGCATCTTCCTGGCAGGGAGCCCTTGCCAGGGGTAATTTGCCAGAAGTCACAGCCTGACGCTGGGCACTGTGGCCTCACGGACCCGAGTCTCAGGAGTGAGCGGGTACTCAGGGAGGGGGACGTCGGGGATTTGAGCGGAGGCTGGTCCGAGGTGTCTGCGGTCTTTGCACAGGAGGGGACGTCTGTCTGGGCCCTGAGCGCCAGAGCCTGCAGGGCCGCTGCCCTGCCCTGGAGCTCTGAGAGCAGCCTCGGCCAGGAAACCCCTGCCTGGGGCTCTGGTCCTCAGGGGCTCTTCTCACCCTGCCCGAGGCGTTCAGCGACCCACTCTGGGCTTTTTGCACCTGGGGCTGCGATGCTGGAACCAGCAGCTCCCTGCCTGAGCGACCTCCCAGTCACCCGTGCCAACCGTAGGTGACAAGGCTTCAGCCTTGGGGACACAGAGGTTGGGGCTTGGTGTAGGTAGGGACGTCAAGTCTCCTGAGTCTGGGTGTGTCGTGCCTGGGACAGTAGAGATCTCTCTCTCTTCGTCTCTGTGTCTCTCTGTATCTGCATCTGTTTCTCTCCATCTCTTCCTCTCTCTGTATCTCTGTCTGACTGTTTCTCTGTCTCTGTCTCACTGTGTCTCTGTTTCACTGTCTCTCTGTCTCTGTCTCACTGTCTCTCTGTCTTTGTGTGTCTCTCTCTGGCTCTCTTTGTATCTGTCTCTGAGTATCTCTTTGTATCTCTGTCTCTGTTTCTCTCTTTGTCTCTCTTTATCTCTGTCTCTGTTTCTATCTCTTTCTTTCTGACTCCTTGTCTCACTGTCTGTCTCTCTCACTCTCTTTCTGCCTCTCTGTCTCCATCTCTGTGTCTCTGTCTCTGTGTGTCTCTGCCTCTGTATCTTTCTCTCTCTTTTTCTCTGTCTCTGTGTCTCTCACTCTGTCTCTGTCTCTGTCCCTCTCCCCTCCCGTGCAGTGATGGCGCGGACCCCGCAGGGTCCCCTGGAGCCCGAGGCAGAGGGGATGGATCCTCACCTCCGAGGGACCCGTTAGCTGTAGATGCGGGGAAGCGTCTCCGGTGCCTCCGCCTGCGGTTGTCCGGATCATACGTGTTTCCACACTGTTCCTTTTCCCTCCCTTCTCCTTGAGGCGTGGATGTTTTCGGGGCTGTAGACATTTCCCCCAGTGGCTAGTCACTCCCCCACCTGCACCCGGCCCTCCCTGGGCCCTGGTCACGGCTCACTCCTCCATCAGAGACTCGCCCAGCGCCTCGGGGCCCACACTTTCCTCCCGCGTCACCCAGCAGCCTCAATGCCTGTGCATGGGGACGTCACTTTGGCACCAAGGGACCCAGACCCTGCACCTTCCAAAGCGTGCCTGGGACGGGGCCGTGCTTGGGCAGGCTTTGGGGTTAGTGTCTGGGAGAGGGAGCAGACGAAGGGTCCTGGGGCATGCTTGGAACCCAGCTCCTCGGGGAAGGGAAGGAAAGTGCGACACTCTGGATGCCCCAAGAGGGCCTCCTGCCCTTGCGGTGGGGGTGGGCCCACGGTGCCTCGTCCGGGTGGCCCTGTCCACCTCCCTCCTCCCTGTCGCCCCTCCTGGCCCACGTGGCCACGCAGGAACCCTCCCTACGCTTGGTCCCCCTCTCTTGCAGGGTCCCTTTCCTGGCTTCCCTCCAGGGGCCCCCGGGCCCTGCCGTGGCATTTCATCTCGCTGTATCTTTGGCTTGTTCTTCATGTTTTCTCTGGTAGGTGAATCTCGCGAAACTCATGACGTAGCAGTAGCGCAGTTGCCCGCGGCATCCTCTTGTGTAGAGTAATTAGTCCAGTTCGCAAAACTCAGCACAGGGTAGGCAGAACGGCCAGGTCGGGAACATGGACGCAGACAGTCATGTAGACTTGGGTGCTCTGGGTGATAACCAGGCCATGGGGATCGGAGCCCATTTCCCAGCCCTCAGAATTCCCCAGCCTTGGCGTGATGGCTGTGAGTCTGAGCTGCCCGGCTCGTGGCCTGGGCTCTCAATGCCAAATAAAGTGGGTTTGCTCCAGCCTGTGTGCTCTGAGTCTCTGTGTGTCTACAGCACCTCTTCCCTCTGCCCCGCCAGTCTCCAGTGTTAAAGGAAAAATTATCCACCTGGGCTTGGTAGTTTGTGCCTGAAATCCCAGCACTTTTGGAGGCTGAGGCAGGAGGATCACTTGAGGCCAGGAGTTTGAGACCAGCTTGGGCAACATAGCCAGACCCCATGTCTACGAAATATAGAAAAAAAAAATAGCTGGGCATGGTGGTTTGTGCCTGTAGTCCCAGCTATTCGGGAGGCTGAGGCAGGAGGATCGCTTGAGTCCAGGAGTTCAAGGCTGCAGTGAGCTATGATGACGCCACTGCACTCTAGCCTGGGTGACAGCAGCCAGAATGGGCTAAGACATTCGGAAACAGCAGTTTCACCCTTGGGTTGATATGCCGGGACGATGCCAACAGGGTTCCCTGGGGAGACACACACACAGGACGGTTACGGAGCCGTTGGTTGCTGTGAAGGGTGAAGATGGCAGGAGCCTCCGTGGGGAACAGGGCAGCAGAAATTGTTCTGCCACAAGGCATGCTCACAGGGTGCCCGTGACAAGAGGTGTGCATATGAGACGTTCGCATGGTGTCCAGGGCTTGGTGTGCACGTGCGAGACTTACCAGAGAACTCCAGGAAGAGCACATTCGACTGATGGCTTCCTAGATGCAGATGCAACTTCCTTCCAGGTGCAACATGCAGAGGAGGGTGGGGCGGACAGACAGGCTATTGCTGTCCGGGTTCACCTCTCTAGAAGCCTGTGGACAGACTGCCACACAGCCCAGCCCCGCTCTGCCGTGGGGAGGTGGGGTCACAGAACACGCAGAAGAGCTATCCACGGCTGCTGAGTGCCACCTTACCTGTGGAAACCAGGTGGCGCCCAGGCTGTCCACTGGTGTCACCCTCTGCCTCCAGCAGACAGGCGGGCACCACCTGGTTTCCACAAACAAAGTGGTCAGGCTTATTAAAAACATTCCCTCTTCTATTCAACAAGGGGGCCCACAGCCAGAATTAATAAAGAGAGAGTCGTAGAGGATATTTGCAGTGTCCAAACCAACAGGGTTTACACCTCGACTATGCAAGGAACTCCTGCAGGTCCAGAGAAGCAAAAAGGAATTAAAAAAGAAAATGAGCAAGGTTTTGAAGAAGGCATTGTGACAGAGGAAGCTGTCCTAGTCCCTGCAGACTGCCATAACAGAATGCCATTGGTTGGGTAGCTCGTAAACCACAGAGATATATTATATATTGCTCACAGCTCTGGAGGCTGGAAGTCTGAGATTGAGGCATGGCAGAGTCAGTGTCTGGTGAGATCCCTTCCTGGTTCATGGAAAGCCTTCTCACTGTGTCCCCATGTGGCAGAAGGGGTGAGAGTCTCTCTTTAAAGACACTAGCCCCTCTGATTGGGGCCCCACCTTCATCATCTAATCACCTCCCAAAGGCCCCATCTCCCAGTACCATTCCCTTGGGGGTGAGGGTTTCAACATACAAATTTTAGCAGGGACACAACACATTCACTCTATAGCAGAAGCCAGAAAGGCCTGGAGCAAGGAATAGGGTACACCTGCGGGAGTAAGGCCTGACTGTCAGGTTGGTGGAGGTGAGAGGCCTGCCCGCACCTCCAGCACCCCAGGCCCTCTCATTCTGCAGCACCATCTGGCCAACTTTGTCAAACTGAGGACACAGTGACCTGAGGAGCCAGCAGGTCCATCCCCGGGGTTTATATTCCAAAGACACCCCCTCGCAGGCACGCGGGATGCACACGGGCTGCGTCGCTACGGTTTTGGCGGGTGGAAGGTGAAGGGCAGATGGAGACCACGGGATACGCCGAAGCCCTTGGAAGAGGCAGATGAGCCACACACACCACCACATGGGTGAGTGAAACACAGAACACAGGGCTATTTACCCAAAATTAAAGTGCCTGCCCCCCAACAACTGCTCATGCTTTAGAAGGACAATTTGCACAGAACAAATGGAGCCCAGCGGAGTAGCTGCCTCTGGGTGGGGCATAGGGGGAGAGGATCGGGAATGACAGTGGAGGAAGGAATCAGGACTGTGTGGTGGGAAGGGGGTGCTGTCCACCTGCTCCTTGGTCTATCTAGGGGCTGTCCTGGTGCAGGACTTCTCTTTTTGGAAGAGCATCTGATAAGCATTTTCTCAAGGAGGGGTTGCAAGGCAGCAAAATCACTAGAGACCTGCTGAAGTTACTGGGAAAGTGGGGTTCACACTGGGGCAGAGGGAATCACCCACAGCCCCTGTGTTCTACACATCACATCACTCCAAGGGCACATAGATGAGATGCTTCATTTCTCAACAGGAATCTTACTCGCTTGGAGATGGATAATTCACCTGAGACAAAGACTGAAGTGGTTTTTTTGTTTTGTTTTAGTTTTTGTTTTTGAGTCAGGGTTTCGCTATGTCACCTGGGTAGATTGCAGTGGTGTCATCATAGCTCATTGCAGCCTCCAACTCCTGAGCTCAAGGGATCCTCCTGCCTCAGCCTCCTGAGTAGCTAGGACTACAGGTGTGCACCACCACATCCAGCTAATTTTTCTATTTTTAGTAGAGACGAGGTCTTGCTTTTGCTCAGGCTGGTCTCGAACTCCTGACCTCAAGTGATCCTTCCACCTTGGCCTCCCAGAATGCTAGGATTACAGGCGTGAGCCACTGCACCTGGCCTGAAGTCTGTTACACCTGCGTCCATGAAGAGGGCTGTGTTGGCCAGCCACTTCTATTTGACAAATAAATCTCAGTGTTTATAAAAACGTTGAGAAATGAAGAAATGTCAACTGTCAGCAATACAGCACATGTGTAAGTTAGCCAGTCAGAATTAAACTCTTACAGGCCAAGTAACAGTCTCTACAGTCTTTGGAGAGTTTTACAAGACATTTTTGTACACAGGAGAGTCTATAGATTAAAAAAAAAAAAATCACACGAAATGACCCAGCAATCCCACTGCCAGGCATATATCCAAAAGAAAGGAAATCAGTATATGGAAAAGATACCTGCTCTCCCGTGTTCATTGCAGCACTATTCACAATGGTCAAGATTTGGAAGCAACCTAAGTGTCCGGCAGTGGATGAATGAGTACAGAGAGTGTGGTGCATACACAATGGAATATTATTCAGCCACAAAAAAGAATGAAATCCTGGCATTTGCAACAACATGGGCAGAACTGGAGAACACTGTGTTAAGTGAAATAAGCCAAGCACAGAAAGACTAATCTCGCATGTTCTCACTCATATGTGGGAGCTAAATAATAAAAGCAGTTGCTCTCCCGGAGACAGTAGACTGCTGGTTACCAGAAGCTGGGAAGGGGAGTGGGGAGAGGAGGATGAAGTGGGATGGTTAATATAGTTAGAATATAGCAAAAGCACAGAATGCACAAGATCTAGTATTTGATAGCACAACAGGGTGAGCACAGTCAACAGTAAGTTAGGGTATACTTCAAAATAACTAAAAGAGTAGAAATGGAATGTTCCCAACACAAAGAAATGATAAATACTTGAGGTGATGGATACTCCAATTACCCTGATTTGATTATTACACACTGCAAACCTGTATCAAAACACCACAAGTGCCCCCATACAAATACACAACTATTATGTACCCACAATAATTAAAAACTTTTTAAAAAATCAACAGAAAGCCAAACATGTTGGTAATGGCTAAAAGGACTCCTAACAGAACAAGACTACTCTCTGGTAAAAGTTTTCAATTCCACACCTTGGATCAGCCATGGGATTCCTTTTGTGACTAAGAGTGGTGACCTTTGCATGAGCAACTTCTGGTTACCTCTACTGGATTCTTTTGTTAATTATAAAGGTTGATATCCTCATGGTTAGACGCCGGAATCCCACTCCTTGGCCTCCTGAAACCACGCAGGCCTCGGAGCACTCTCCTTCCTGGCCAGTGGAATCTCCTGGGGCCATCGTCTCCCAGACACTTGCCTCTGCCTGGCCCTGGGCTCCCAGACGCCTGGTGACTTCCTGGGGTAGGGGGTCAGTAACAATGGCTATGACTTCTCTTGGACAAATTAGGATCCTCTGCGAAAGGCAAATTTGTCTCGGGCTTGGCGTTTCTGCAGTTCCTCAGTGTGGGGGTGGCAGCGTACCCTCCCAGCTGGAGGGATGGATGTGACAGGCACATCTCAGCACCTGCCTACAACCCTAAGGGGACATGGCCCTGGGCCCTGGCTCTGGGGCATGTGGCTCTCTCTGCCTCCTGTTGCTCAGGGCCACCAGCCTTGGAGGAAACTAAGGCTCCACACATGAAGGAGTTCAGGGTGTGCCACCCCAAATACACCGCTTTGGTACATTGATTATTTTGAGCTGAAGTCACTTGAAAAACATCAAGTGCAGGGAGAGGCGTTCTCTGAATGTCCCTTATCTGCCTAAAGACAGATCCTTTAAAACTTAGGTCCCCAATTCCTGGGCCTTAGCTCAGTACCTGTCTGTGGCCTGTTAGGAACCAGACGCACAGCAGCAGGTGAGCAGTGATGAGCCTGGGAAGCTTCACCTGCATTTACAGCCGCTCCCCATCGCTGGCATCACCGCCTGAACTCCACCTCCTGTCAGATCAGTCACCGTCTCCCATCACCCGCGGATGGGACCGACTAGTAGCAGGAAAACAAGCTCAGGGCTCATTCTGCATTATGGTGAGTTGTATAATTATTTCATTATATATCACAGTGTGATCATAACAGAAATAAAGTGCACAATAAATGTAATGTGCTTGAATCATCCGGAAACTACCCCCCAGCCCAGTGGAAAAATTGTCTTCCATGAAATCAGTCCCTGGTGCCCAAAATGGGTTGGGACTGCTGCTTTAAAAGAAACTCAGTTGAAATGTCGATTTTATGACAAAAAAAAAAGAAAAGAAAAGAAACTCGGTTGTCATCAACCCCCTCCCGGGGAGTTTCATGGAGCAGGGAAGATGACCTCTTCTCACTGCAAAGGAGAATGGAATTGGTCCCCACACTCACAGTGGCACGAACTATCACAGCTCCCGCCTATTCTGCCAAATTTATCTCTCCTAAAAATCATTGGCTCCCCCCTGAATTGCCTACATATCTCCACTCTCCCCTCTCCTATACAGCGCTCCTAAATCTCATCATTTTTCAGGCGTTCATTCCCCCCCGCCCCCTCCGCCCCTGTGCACGTGGAGTCTGTGTGCCTTCCTCCCGCGAACATGCCTGTAGTCCGTCTGCTTCTTCGTTCAGCCTCGGGGGGGAGGGACAGTGGGCCGAAGGGCCGGTTCCTCCGCCTTCCAGCTCGCAGAGCCGACAGAGCGGTGCTCCGGCATCCGAGGAAGCCACGGACTGGCCCGTCGCAGCCCCCATCAGGCTGCAAAGGACGCCAGGAACGAGCGAGCGCACAGAGCGAGGCGGAGTTTGCGCTCCGGCCGGCTGGAGCGGTATGCAAATAAGGTGACTTTCCAGGTCTCTTTTGATTGGGCAAAGCGCTCCACGGAGCAGCCAATGGGGCTGCCGGGCTGCAGAGCGCCTTCAGCCATTGGTGGGTGCAGAGGCCGGAGGGTATAAAAGCCTGCTCGCCGCGCCCAGCCGCGACTGCGGTGCGGGCGACTCCGAGCGGCTCTGGGTGCGGAGAGGCGCGCGTGGGCTGGAGCCGGCGGCAGCGCGGTGCTCAACCGCAGGAAGAAGTGGCCGCCGGAAGACGCGCATCGTCTCATGCCGCCTGCAGCTGGCCGGCCGCGGCGTCCAGGAGCGTAGCGAGCTGCCGAGCCCGGGACGGCCGCGCGGGGCGGCGTCCTGCCCAACGCCCCGGCGGCGCGACCGCCGGGAGGACAGAAGACCGGGAGCCGCCGCGAGGCCAAGGGCGAGTGCGGCCGCCTCCTCCCCCCGCCCCCCTTTGAGGAACAATATCCAAGGTTCTTTTTTTGTAATCTCTGGATTTTGTCTTAATTTGTTCTTTTTGTATTTTTAAAAGCCCACACATAATAATTGCACATATATTTATGGGGTACACAGTGGTGTTTCCGTGCATATAATGTATAATGATCAGGTAAGGGCAGTTAGCATGTTCATCATCTGAGACGTCTATCATTTCTTTGTGTTGGGTAACGCCAGTGTCCCTGCAGCTATTCGAGACTGTAACACACGTCGTCGTCAACCATGGTCATCCTCAAGCACTGCAGAACTCGGGAATTCACGGCCAGTGTTTGGAATGAGCCCGGAGTCCGACACAGCTGGGTGGGTGAAGACAGTGTGGGACGTGCTCTGCTCAGCCTAAGGGAGAGTGAAACCCTGCCGTTCTCAGCAACATGGGTGGAACTAGGGGACGTATGTTAAGTGAAATAATCAGGCTTAGAAATTTAAACACCGCATGTTCTCACTCATGCGGGAAGCCAAAAAAAAAAAAAACAAAGGTGATCTCATAGCAGTAAAGAGTAGAACAGAGAATACTGGAGGCTGGAAAGTGGGGAGGAGAGGGAGCTAGAGACGGGTTTGTTAAGGGATACAAAATCACAGCTACAGAGGCTGTTTTTAGAGCCCCCGCTGGCTAGGAAAAGAGCTGCTGTGTCTCCTCCACACACCCCCACCCCCGGCTTTCTGTGCCATGGTGCACCTGAGGACTGAGGGGAGATGGGGACCTGAGTGAGCAGTTGACCTGGCACTTAGGTACAGAAGGGGAACGGGTGCCGGCATAAGCAGGCGATCTGGACCTGGGCCACAGGCATGAGCTTGTGCCTTGGTCTTCTGCAATCTTTCTGCTGTGGTGCTGGGACGTGGATGGGTATGTTGCCGCAGGGAGAGTGAATGAATTTTCCTGGAGTGCTTTACTTGCAGTCCAAGGAAAGCACTGCATCACCTCCCTGCTGGGGGAATGCTTCCTGAGTGGATGTCATGCCCTGGGAATGAGGGTGGCTGAGCCATCTTATAGGGGAGTGTTAGCCGGTGCCGGGAGTAGCTAAGAAACCTAGAAACACAGGGCAAACCGCAGCCTCCAAAAAAAGAGGGCTCAGTGCTGGATTCTTCAGGACCCCACTCTCCTCCTGGTTCACGTAGACTCTCCCACCAAAGCCTCTCTTAATTCCCCCGTGTAGCATGTGAAGCACCACGACAACTCGCCTCCTTTCTCCGTGTTGCATGGTGAACTATGCAACTAGGACCCGTAACTAGATAGAGCTCTCGGTCCTTCAAAGCGGCCATGGCCTGAATGAAGTGTGGCACAACTGACCCAAGGTCTTAGTCATAGTGGCTGCTCCCTCTCAGGATTTTAGCCGAGAACGTTTAGGGTCAGTGTGCCCTGGTGGGGATGAGAGAGGCAAAGTCCAGGGAAGAGAAAGGGAAGGCTGAAACATTTGCCAGCTTCGAGGATTTGTGTGTGTGTGCATGTGTGCAGAAGAGTCACAATTGTTTTTAGCAGGATATAGAAACTGCTGTGCAAGCAACCTCCCTTATTACGGCTGACCTAATCGCTTCGGTCCCCAACCCTGAGCTGTTCCAGCGTCTTCCTGGCGTGTGAGATGCCTGTTGGCCAGGTCTGAATTGGAGAGTGGCTGAGAAGCTCACAGGTAGCATCAGCCAGTCCTGGGGTTAGCTAAGAAATCCTAGGAACTCAGAGCAACTAACCAGCCTGCAAAAAACAGGACTTTATACTTCTTTAAAATTATTTTATTTTATTTTTTAATTGGCATATAATTATATATATTTATGAGGTACACAGTGATGTTTGATAGACTCCTTTTTATTTTTATGGATTGTATTTTCTTTATTTTTAATTGACATAATAATTGTACATATTTATGGGGTATATAGTGATGTTTTGATACATATAATGTATAATGATCAGATCAAAGTAATTATTAATAGTATATCCATCATCTCAAGCATTTATCATTTCTTTGCGTTGGGAACATTCAATAGCTCCCTTCTCGCTATTCGAAACTATATATTATTGTTAACTGTACTCACCCTACAGTGCTGTAGAATAATAGAGCTTATGCCTCCTATCTAGCTGTCATTTTGTGTCATTTGACACTTTGGTCCCCAACCCTGAAGGCCACCGTTAGGAAATGCACCACCACCTGAGCTCCGCATCCCACCCCCGGTCTGGGGAAAAATTGTCTCCCATGAAATGGTCCCTGGTGCCAAAAAGGTGGGGACTGCTGCTTTAACAAATCTCTCCCTATCCCTCCCTTCCCCCTGCCCTCCCAGCCTCTAGTCTCCTCTGTTCTACTTGTTTCTTCTATGAGATCAACTTTTTAAAGCTTCCACGTATCAGTGAGAACATGTGCTGTTTAACTTTCTGTGCCTGGTTTATTTCACTTAATGTAATGTCCTCCAGCTCCATCCATGTTGCTGAGAATGACAGGATCCTATTGAATTCTTTTTATGGCTAAATAATATTCCATTATATATATATCTGCCACATTTATTTCCTTCCTTCCTTCCTTCCTTCCTTCCTTCCTTCCTTCCTTCCTTCCCTCCCTCCCTCCCTCCCTCCCTCCCTCCCTCCCTCCCTTTCACCTGGGCTAGAGTGCAATGGTGTCATCATAGCTCACAGCAACCCCAAATTCCTAGGCTCAAACAATCCTCCTGCCTCAGCCTCCTAGTAGCTGGGACTACAGGTTTGTGCCACTAGGCCTGACCGATTCTTCTATTTTTTGTAGAGATGGGGTCTTGCTCTTGCTCAGGCTGGTCTCAAACTCCTGCCCTCAAGCGATCCTCCCACCTCAGCCTCCCAAAGTGCTAGGATTGTGGGTGTGAGCCACCACACCGGCCACGTTTTCTTTATTCATTTATTGATAGACACTTATGTTGCTTCCATATCTTGGCTCTTGTAAATAATGCTGCAGTAAACATGGGGGTGCACATATGTCTTTGATATTCTGATTTCCTATCCTTTGGATAAATGCCCAGTAGTGGCAGTTCTATTTGTAGTTTTTTAAAGAACCTCTATACTATTGGCTGTACTAATTCACATTCGCACCAACAGAATATATGAGGTCCCTTTTCCCACATCCTCGCCAGCATCTGCTATTTTGTGTTTTTGATATAAGCCATCTTAACTGGGGTGAGATGATTATTTTATTGTGGTTTAGATTGCATTTCCCTGGTAATTAGTGATGTTGAGCACTTTTTTATACATCTGTTGGTCATTTGTATACTCTTGAGAAATGTCTGTTCAGATCATTTGCCCATTTTTTAATTTTTTTTTGTTTTGTTTTGTTTTTGTAAGAGGGCTTTTTAAGAAGCAAATAGTTAAGAGGCCTCATCCCGCTGCTGCCTCTGGCCTCCCAGGCTTCCTCCGCTGCAGCCGACCTCACCCTCTGGCCCAATGCCCTCTGCACCCTGCAGGTAGGTGCCTAAACCCGGAACTTTCTGAGTGGTTTAAGTTCACCTGTGTTTCAACTGCAAGCTGCCAGCTGCCCTGCCCAGGTAGGTTTTGTCTAATGTTTTTTAAAAAGTTACTTATTTTATTTTTTCCCCATGGTTGTTTTAACCCAGGTACCACTGGGCCTAGTTTTGCATTCTGCATTGGTTACCCATTGCAATACAATAATAATAAAACCTGCCACGTGGATTTTAGTCATTGTTCCCAGAATCCTTGAGCAAATATTATTTTATTTATGCTTTCCAAGGGTGCTGTCCGAAGTGACTTCTCTACCCATTTTATACAAGAGGCCATGGGAGCTCAGAGATGTTATTTGACCCATCAATGTGGCCAGGCCTG
The DNA here is from genome assembly GCA_008086735.1 of Cheirogaleus medius. Lineage (NCBI taxonomy): Eukaryota > Metazoa > Chordata > Mammalia > Primates > Cheirogaleidae > Cheirogaleus > Cheirogaleus medius. Next base: position 653,060 of record VBSM01003004.1, on the reverse strand, counting down.
GTGGTGACTCTGACTGAGCCTCAGTCTGTCGGGGTCGGTCCACTCTGAGAGTTCCCACCTGGGGGCCAGGGGCCAGGTGTGCTCCACCACACCCTCCATCCCGTTACACGCTAGGGCAGTAGGACCACTGGTCCAGTGTCTGTGACAGGAAGCCACGGCTGTGCAGTGAGACACCCGAGCCACACTGCGGATGGGCTGACCAGCCCTGGGCTCTGGCCTTCACGCGGAGGCCAGCCTCCCTGGTCCTCTCCACAGCCCCCACCATCCTGGAACTCTTCCGTGTCTGCGGGCCAGCCCGCTTTGCTTCACAAGGTGGGATTTGGACAGACGACCTCTCAGGCAGGGCTGCTTAACCCGGATTAATTCAAACATTCCGTGAACCCGAATGGGGAGAAATTGCATCTTTATTTTCTATAACTAGGTATAATTCAGCGTTTCCTCCCAGTCTGAATACTGGCAACAAACCGCAGTAGTGTCGGTAGAACATAAATTGCAGATCTTTTCATGTTGTGTGACAGCGTTTGCCAAGATCTCAAAACCTCATTGCTGCCGCCACCACTGCAGGATTATGGCAGTGATTAGAGGTTGGTGCAGTCGTAGAGAGGCACTAATATCACTCATAGAAATTTACCACTCTAAAACATTTTATCTGTAAAGTATTTTGACACCAGCATTTCAATAAAGCATAAAGTAGTCTCAGGTTTCTTATTTAGTTAAAAACAGCCTTCCGAGAGGATAGTGCAGGGCCCTCTAGGTTGTCAGAGGCATTGCTTACTCCCACCCGGGTTCTAGAGAAGTCTGTGGAGATCCCTGTGCTCTTGCTGATTTTTCACTGGTAGGAGGAAAAAATAAAAAGCCCCATCTTCCCTGGTACCTGTTAATACCCTGCCATCCTGCTGTGAGCAGAGGAAGACTAGAAACATCTTCCCTGGAGGTTGCTGGGAATACAGCATCCCCACCTTCCCGCACCACCCCACCGATCAGAACCCGCATCTCGGCTCCCCGCCACGCCAGACCACCCAGTCAGAATCCGTATCTCCACACATTGTCCCCCCACCCCCCAATCTGTCTGCAAATGCAAGTTTGAGACGCACCAGGCTCCTTCATTCTGAGACCATGAAAAATTCAGCCACAAGAATGGTGGCCATTTAGCCAAAACTGGGACCCAAAAAGCTGTGGCCAAAAAACTGTTCTATGGACCCCAAACAGTCTCCGTCACAGTTTTGGGCCAGTCCAGGAGCTACCTGGGTACTTCGTTCTATCAATCAAGTGTGGCTTCCTCAGGAGCATGTAGGCGGCTCCCCAGAGCGTGTCTGCTGTGGACTGAATACTTGTGCCCTCCCAAATTCCTATGTTCATGTGTTAAATCCATCTGAAACATCTGCTTCTGCATCCACACATTTAAAAGGCCGCTTTTGGCTGGGCGCGGTGGCTCACGCCTGTAATCCTAGCACTCTGGGAGGCCGAGGCGGGTGGATAGCTCAAGGTCAGGAGTTCGAAACCAGCCTGACCAAGAGCGAGACCCCGCCTCTACTAAAAATAGAAATACATTAATTGGCCAACTAATAATATATAGAAAAAATTAGCCGGGCATGGTGGCACATGCCTGTAGTCCCAGCTACTCGGGAGGCTGAGGCAGAAGGATCGCTTGAGCCCAGGAGTTTGAGGTTGCTGTGAGCTAGGCTCACGCCACGGCACTCACCCTAGCCTGGGCAACAAAGTAAGACTCTGTCTCAAAAAAAAATAAAATAAAATAAAATAAAATAAAAGGCCGCTTTTCCCTTTGGTGGGTTAACTTTTACTTGAAACCTCTTATCCACTCCTACAGACGTTATTAGTGTAGGAATCCCAAACTGGCTTGATCTATGGGACCGGGACCGCCCGAGCAGGTGCACTGACCACACCATTCCCGGTCCACAGCTGGCCCGCGGGCGGGGCCTGTGGTGTCAAACCCTAGATGGAGAAATCCGTTCCGGCTCAGCTCGAAGAACATCATTCTAGGTGAAATTATACTATTTCGGGGTCTGAACCAGAGGTGGCCCCTCCAACAGAAAGACTCTCCTACACATGCAAAGTCCCCAAGGCCTAACATCACAATTTAAAAGAAAAGCCCCCATCTCCAAACATTAGCAGAGAGCGCACATACTATGGGGTGTTCTTTGCTATTCCATTTACAGTTTATATCCAAATTGAGGAAATATATATATATATATGTGGCTCAGATAATGATTATGGATAGTAAGAAATGAAAATGGCATACATAAGTGTGTGTTCATATTGTCACATTCCCTTTGAATTTTAAAATAAAACAATAGTCTTCTTTGTTTCCTTTGGACAGTATCTGTTATTAACTGAAACATTTCCAAAGCTCAGTCAGGGGACAAGCTTTGGGCATCAGGCCACCCACTGACACAGCTGGGGGTCCTGACAGATGCGCATGGCCCCACCAGGAGCTAACATGGTCCTTTCAGTCCTAGACAGCCTTTGCTTGCAAGGATGGGAGAGCCGAGTGTCGTGACCTGCTTCTGAATCTTGCCTGACTCACGAAAGTCACAGGGACATGAAGAAATGCCACGAACCTCTTCCCCCAGGGCCACAAAATCACAGGGTTCTTTGAAATGAGTGCCTGGTAAAATGTGGGGGGCAGTGGGGCCCACATCCTTTTTCCCTTGTCAAAGATAAAGCCAGACACTAGTTTGAGCAGTAAAGACAGATTTTTAATCAGGAATATACTATTGCAACAGAGAAAAGAGTCTAATGTGAAGTGAACTCAATTTTGATGTGTAGAGAGAGGACTGGGTGTTTTAAAGGGAGAAGATGGCCAGGTGCGGTGGCTCCTGCCTGACGTGGCCCCTTTGCAGGACGGGGGATGGACATATAACACAAAGAGAC
>VBSM01003004.1:639056-650068 GCA_008086735.1 Cheirogaleus medius | reverse complement strand
TATGCCGCTCTGGGCTGGGCACGTATTCCTTCCCCCAAGATCAATTCTTAAGCTACACAATTATATGGCAAGTCTGCTACACCTGCCTGTGATCCTAGCACTTTGGGAGGCTGAGTTGGAAGGATCGCTTGAAGCCAGGAGTTCAAGACCAGCCTGAACAACATAGCAAGACCCTGTCTCTACAACAGATTTAAAAATTAGCACGACATGGTGGGGAGCCCAGGAGTTGAAGGTTACAGTGAGTTATGATGGCACCACTGCACTCCAGCCTGGATGACAGAGTGAGTCCCTATCTCTAAAATAATAATAATAAAAATGTTTTGAAAAATAAAAGAAAAATTAAAGGGAGAATGTAGGGTATAGGGAGGAGAACATAGGGGGCTTAATAGAGTCAGGGAAGTGAAAATTTACAAAAGTGGGGAGGGGGCATTGGCCCGTGTGAAACCCATCCGGCGTTGCTCAGGGCCGTTGGGGAAGTCAGGCTCCTACCCCTCCACAGAGGCTGGAAGACGCCGGCTGTGACGGTTAATCTCGTGTCCACTTGACTGGGCTAAGGGATGCCCAGACAGCTGTGAAACGTCATTGCTGGGCGCATCTGCGGAAGTGTTTCCTGTAGGGTAGACAGAGTGTGGAAGATCCACCCCCCAACCCCCGCCATTTGTGGCAGGCGTCATCCAATCTGTTCAGGCCTGAACAGAACAGAGTGGGAACCAGCCTGAGTCCCACCACCAGCCTTCCTGGTCCTCCCGCGTGCGGGTGGCAGGTGGAGGGACTTCATGGCCTCCGTAATTGTGTGAGTTCTGTTTTGCAAATCCTCTCACACGGGATCTATACAGACGGCCTGTGGTTCTGTTTCTCTGGGGAGCCCTGACCCACACGGGAGACTTGTCTCCAAACACGCCATCTTCTGAGGCCCTGGGGATTGGAACTTCATTACATGAGAATCTGGGGGTGGGGTGGGGACATGGTTCAGCCCAGAACACATTGTCTTCATCTCCCCGAGGAGGACGAGCGAGGCAAGCGTGACGGTGACGGGCCCAGGGTTTTGCAAGGCAAGCGTGACGGTGACGGGCCCAGGGTTGCGCCATTAGACGGTCCAGCGGGGCTGGGGGCTGGGGGCTTCTCCCGGAGAGCCAGGCTGGTGAGGCGAGTGTGAGCCTCTCTGAGCGGGTCCCGTCAGCTGAGGACGGTGCTGCTCTCCACCTGGTGGGAGCGTCCTGGGCACGGCCAGAGGCCTCTAAGGGTGCAATTTCGGGCCTCCAGGAGGGCCAGTCTCTTCCTGCGTCTCTTGGACCACTGGGCAGAAGGTCACAGGGTGGGGATCGAGTGTCCATAGGCAGAGGAACGGCTTTAGGGCCTCAAGGAAAGACAGCCCAGAGAACCTGTAGACCTGGGACCCGTCTGTCACATTGTGGAAGGAGATCTCTCTGGCGTCACAGTCCAGGAAAATGCCCACCCGACGGAGGGGCGTGGAGGGACGCAGGCAGGTCCTCGGGTAGGAGAGAGCCCGGAACCTCTTCCTGTGAAGCTCCAGCGCCCAGAGCCCCTGCTGCGGGGACTTGGGGATCCTCCCCTTCCGACCGATGTCCTCCAGACACACGCCCAGGGTCCAGGAGCTCCTGTCCCCAACCTCCACTTCCCAGTAGTACCTCCCGGTGCTGAACCGCTCCCGGGCCAGGACACAGGGGTCTGGGTCGAACCTCCCAGGGCTGGGGGGCAGGTCCCGGGCGAAGAGCAGCCGCGTGACGCTCTTCCCGTCCTCAGACAGGCTGAGTTTGGCACTGGCGGTGTCCGGGTCCAGGGACGGGCTCACTGCGGGAAGAGGAGAGGGTCAGGCTTCAGGGGAGTAGAGTCCCCCAGTGCCCGCACGAATTGGCAATCCCGGGGTTGGTCTCCCATATTGGGGTATCCCCCTGTCTCTGGGGATCTCTTCGCTGTCCCCATGTCCTGTGCTACAAGCCCATACAAACAACCTGTCCCCAAGTGACCAAGACACATGAGGCCTGGGGCTGGGGAGAAGGGCTCCTGGCATGGCCTGGGGCCGCCCCCTGGGTGGAAACTGAGCTTATTTCACAGATGCGCTTGCTGGTGGGGTGTGTGAGAGACAGAGACAGAGACAGACAGACAGATAGGGACAGAGAGATGGAGACAGAGATAAGGAGAGACAGACCAAGACAGAGGGAGACAAAGATAGAGAGACAGAGGCAGAGACAGAGCTAGAGGCAGAGAGAGAGAGAGACAGAAAGAGACAGAGACAGCCAGAGGGACACAGAGAGAGACTAAGGCAGAGATAGAAAAAGACAGAGATAGAGACAAAGAGACAGAGAGATACAGAAACAGAAAGAGACAGAGATGGAGAGACAGAGACTGAGAGAGACAGAGGCACAGAGATAGAGACAGAGACAGAAGGACTGAGAGAGGCAGATACAAAGACAGAGAGAGACAGAGAGACACAGAGATGGAGACACAGCAGAAGAGCTAGAGACCAAGAGGGGCCACACTGGCGGGGGACGTGGGGACCCAGCCTGCTCACTGATCCAGGTGCCGTCCCCATCTGTGGAGCCAGCAATGGCCAGAACCCCAAGAGGGCCCCGCAGCCCCCGATGCTGAGACAGACGTCTTCCCAAAGAGCCCGCCTGCGAGAAGCACTTCTCCCTCTAGCCCCGAGTCCCCGGGCCCCACCTTCATGTCCCCACGGTCCCAGATGGGCCCGTTCTGTCCCGCTGTCCCAGAGCGAGAGGCAGCCAGGATGGCCGGCGCCCGGCGGTTCCCTCCTTCCCGACAGAGCCGGTGCTGCTGTTCCCCGCGTCCTGGGTGGGCGCCCCAGGCATTCATCACCCCCTGAACCTTCCTCTCTGTCGACTTGACGGCATCCATGAGCCTTGTTCTCAAGACCCGGCGTTCCCCCAAGATGCCTCTTTATCTCCTTCCTGAAGGGAAACCCACTCCCCTTGCTTTCCAGCAGAGACTGTTAGCTTCTTTCCCCAAGACATCCCTGTTCCTCCTCCCTCCTTTCTTCTCCTCTTCCTCACCCAGAGCCTCCTCCACGAGGCCGAGCAGCGGCCGGAGCTGTGACCATCCCGTCTGCAGCGCGGCCACGGCCAACCCCCGGCTGCCTCTCTCAACGGAACAACGGTTTCCCTCCACCTGAACGCTCTCCCCATTCAAAGAAATTATTTACTCACATTAAAAAATATTATCTCAGACTTACAAAAAAGTTGCAAAAATAGCATGGAGAAGGTGCACATGACAGCATCTTGCACAGCCGTAGTAAAATGATCAAAGCCAGAAAACTGACGTTGACACAACACACAAACCACTATCACGTAATCTGCAGACCTTATTTGAATTTTGCCAACTGCCCCCTTCAAGTCCTCCCTTGGCCCATCTCCTGCTGGGCCGGGTTTGAATCTCTTGGCCCCAGGCCCTCCTCAGCCCCTCCCCTCTACACGCCCCGAGGGGCAGCCACTGATTTCTCTGCTGATCATGTGACAGCCTCCCCAGAGTCCCCCATGTTAGAAAAGCAGACTCCCCGGGCTCTCCCACGTGCAGGACAGTCACCGCGTTGGCTCTGCACACCTCCCTCTCCAAGGGTCTCAGAAAACAAAACAGAAGGATCTTGGCAGGGTGTGGTGGCTCACGCCTGTAATCCTAGCACTCTGGGAGGTCGAGGGGGGTGGGGATCATTTGAGCTCAGGAGTTTGAAACCAGCCTGAGCAAGAGCGAGACCCCATCTCTACTAAAAAAATAGAAAGAAATTAATTGGCCAACTAAAAATATATAGAAAAAATTAGCCGGGCATGGTGGCGCATGCCTGTAGTCCCAGCTACTCGGAGGCTGAGGCAGGAGGATCGCTTGAGCCCAGGAGTTTGAGGTTGCTGGCAACAGAGTGAGACTCTTGTCTCAAAAGAAAGAGCTAAGGCCTCTAGTGACAGCTAAAACTGGACTTTTACAAGGACATGGCTGCCATGAACCAGCATTTGACACAGCTTTTCTGCTGTCTGGAATAGGCGAGAACAGACACTCATGCACACAGTGCAGGCACACAATCACATGCACGGTCATGCACACGCACACACACGTGAATGCATGTGTCCGAGCACACACATGTACACACAACACATACGCACATGGAAACACGTGTACATGCATACAGCCATGCACCTACACGTGTATGCATTCACATGCACATGCATGCACACACGCACACTAATGCACACACCCACATGCGTGCATATGTGTGTACTCACACGTGTGTACATGCGTGTGTACACAGATACAGATGCACACGTGTACACACATGAACACACATGCAGGAACATGCATCCGCATGCAGACTCAGCCAGAGACACTCTGGAGTTGCCTCTTGCTGGCTTTCATCCGTCCTTCTCTTACCAGCCTGTCGAGTACCTCTGGACTGTTCTTATTTCTGTCAGAAATGAGTGTGTGAGACCCATATGCCACAGCAAGAAGAACTTCCTGCCTTTTTATTGTCCTCTGAGACCAGCTCTGATCTCAAGGTCCCCAGAGCAAGCGCCCCCATCCTTTTGTCCCCATGCGATGGAATCAGGTCTGCGTGTCTGGCTCCCTTTGCCTGTTAGTGTCTTGGGGGGCTGGGATGCAAAGGGTCCGAGCCTCTAAACGGGGCCCTCACCGTGTAGGAAGCCACTCTCTGTCCAGCCTGCAACGAAACAGAGAGACATGAGATTGTGGGGTCAGCATAGCAGAGTGGGCCACGGCTCACATTCCGGAAAGCTCAGGCAAAACGAACTCGCTGAGCTCTTTGGAAGTCGCCCTGTGAAATGAGAACAGGTGTATGTTCTTAAGTGCTCAGGGACACAGGAAGGGGGTCTTATTCCTGAGGACAGCGTTTATATACAATGCTCCTCTGGCCCACACCTCCTCCAACCTTCCTGAGTCTGTCACGATGGTGTCTCCATAACCAGCCCAGGGACAATCTCCACTCCCAAAACAGGGGTCTGGAGTCTAGGAGCAAGTGCCCGCTCCTGACGGACACACGAGGAAGTGAGTGGAATGAAGGAAGGGAGGAAACAGCTGATGTTGAAGATGACCCTAACGCTCACAACGCAAGCCCGCCTGCCTGGCGGCTCTGCTGTGACACTGCTGCAGCGGTCGCCACGGCGACTTTTGGGGATGGCGTTATCTCCTCCAGCAGACAGACTAACTCAGGCTCCACACCCAGGCCCCTCGGCCAGCACCCGTCGGACTTGGGGTTCAAGCTCAGATCTGTTTCCAAGAGGGAGGCCCCCCGGCACCCCAGGATCACGTGGTTTAGAACAACCCAGAGATCACCAAGAGGTAGACGTTTTCACTGGGTAGGTGGTGACTGCAGGCCCAGAGCTGGAACCCCGCGGACCGTCCCCTCACTGCCGTGTCTGGGAACACAGAAGAAGGCCTGGCTCGGGGCTTTGCTTAGCGGTCCCAGGTGTAGGGGCAGGACGTGCTCTGTCGGGCACCCTGCTCACCTGGCCATGGCTGGGCCCCATCCCTGCTGGCCTGCTGTCTCTGTTCCTCTTCTCTCAGCTCTCTCTCTTCTTCCAGCTGGTTTCTGCTCTTTTGCTGACGTCTCCACCAGAGGCAGATGACTCCGGATGTCACGAGTCCCACTACAGCGAACATCAGAGGCGCAGATACTTTCCACGCCGTGAACGGGGAACTTTCGGAGAAGGAACCTGAAGGGGGTTCCAGGGAGTCAAGGATGTTGGGGTGACAGAGCTTCTTTGCTCTTAGGACACACCTGCTGAAGGACTCATGGGTCAAGGGGTGAGATCTTTAAAGACTACTCTGAGGTAGTTCAGGGGGAAAAATATGTATTTATATAGATAGTGCCATGGTTGGAATGCCTGGACCCTCCCAAATTCATAGGTTGAAATCCTCATCCCCAAGGTGATGGTGCTAGGGTCTTTGGGAGGTGATTAGGTCATGAATGGGATTATTGTCCTTACAAAAGTGACCCCAAAGAGCTTCCTCACACACAAACTGCATCTCCCTTCTGCCACGTGAGGGCACAGCAAGAAGGTTACCATCTATGGACCAGGAAGCGTGGCCTCACCGGACACTGAATCTGCCATGCCTCGAGCTTGGACTTCCAGCCTCCAGGGCTGTGAGCAATAAACACCTGCTGTTTCTGAGTGGCCTGTGTTGTGTTACAGCAACCCGCACGGACTAAGACAGCTGGATATAGGTATGTGCATAGGAAATAGATATTGGATGTCTACTTATTTGTAGACAAACAGAAGCAACCAAAATAAATGTGGCAAAATGGGGAAAATGTGGTGAATCTAGGAATATTCACTATTATTCTTGCAAATTTTCTCTCGGTTTGACATTGTTGAGACTCAGAAAATAATACCCCCAAATGAAGGCCTGAGATCAGCCTCAGAAGCAAAATTTTTCTCAGTCCTATTCTTCCCCTGGGCTAGTCACAGAAACTAGAATCCCTCTTCCCCAAGGTGGGTCATAGAAACCAGAACCCTTTGTCCCCAAAGCCAGACATAAAACCTAAAAACGTGGCTCTAACTGCCCCCCCCCCTTTTGTGTAAACCTGGCCTTAAAGAGATTCCGTGACCCACCTTGTTTGACTGTAGGTCATGAGACCCTCATCCCAGAGCGGGCCCTGCCCACTCCCAGGAGGAAGGATGCTGCTCACAGAGGCCAAGAGGAATCCAGACAGACAGACCTCGCTGGGCTTCCCGCTCAGCCTAGCGTCAGATCACATATTCTCCACATATATTCTCATATCACGTATATTCTCCAACCATATCTCTGCACGGCTGTCCGTACTTTGTTCAACCCAAGCATAACGACGATGATTCCCCTGTGTCTTTGGGTCTTCATTCTGAAGGCTCCGTGCCATGTGACACTATGATCAGACACGTGTGGATGCCTTTTCTCCTGTCGATCTGCCTCTTGTCAGTGATTTTGAGCACACCTTCAGAGAGGGAGGGGCAAGCTTTCCCCTGGCCCCAACAACATCATTCAGAAAAGTAAAAGTGGTAGTTTTTTATGAAAAGCTAAATTTGGAAGCAAGCCAAGATGTCCTCCCGTACCTGAGCAGATAAACTGTGGTCCATCCAGACAGTGGAATGCTGTTCAGGACTCAAAATTGAGGAGCTCTCGGGCCATGAAAAGAAAGGAGGAGCCTGGACTGTATGTGACTAAGTGAGAGGAGCCCGTCTGACAAGGCCACATGCTGCCTGCTTCCAACCATGGGCCATTCTGGAAACGTGGCTCTGTGGGGGCAGGGGACGGGTCTGTGGTTGGCGGTGTCGGGGCCGAGGGGAGATGAGCAGGTGGGGCAGAGAGGACACTGAAGGCGGAGAAACTCCTTCGTGTGACACAGTAATGGGGGCACAAGTCCTTGTACACTTATCCAAACCCCAGTAATGCTCAGCACCGAGAGTGAGCCCCCATGTGCACCATGGACTCTGAGTGACAGTGATGCGTCTGCGTAGGTTTCTCGAGTGTCACCACTGTGTCCCCGGGGCGGGGATTTTATCCCGGGGGACGCTGTGCGTCTGTGGATCTCGGGTACGTGGGAAGTCTCTGCACCCCTTACTCGAATTTGCCATGAGCAAACAAACCACAGTTTATTTATCCGTTCAGGTACGGAAGGACGTCTTGGTTGCTTTCAAATTTAACTTTTCATAAAAAAAAAAAAACAAAAAACCTTCCACTTTTACTTTTCTAGATTGCTCTCCAAAATAAAGTCTATTTTAAAAAAAACTTACAAAGCTGATAATTGGGGTGCATCCTCCTTGTCCCCCCAGAAAGCAAAGTTCCCCTGGGGCTCTCTGTGCGACCCACCCCTGTCACGCCCCAGTCACCTGCACACAAACTGCACCTCCCGGGATGCCCCGGCCAGGCTAAGGACAGACACCTGCCGCCCGTCCCCTCTTGCTGGGAGCCCCGAAGCTGTTGTCCTGAAGCCCGGTGCCCAGTGACTGTGAGGACAGAACTGAACCCAGCACTCACCGGGTAGGTGGCTCTTGGCCACCTTCGTCTCCAGGAGGAGGGGGTTGGAGATGGAGCAGGAGATACTCTCCGAGGTCTGGTCCTCAATGGTCACGCTGGACGACACAGCCCAGAGGCCAGTGGTGGCCGAGGCCGAGAGATTGGTCATGGAAGGCATCGCCTGCCTCCTGGAGTCTGTCCACTCCACGTGGGGCTCCGGGTACCAGCCCTCCGAGGTGCACTGCACCCTGACGCCTCTGTCCTGCTCCTCTGTCACCTGCACTCGGGGCTCCGAGCCCAGCCCTGATTGAAACAAAGACGTCTTGAGGATCTCCAGCAGGGGTAGCCATTGTTCTCAAACCGCCCCCTCGGGGTGACGCTTGTGCATGCGCCTAACGGAGCACCCCACCCCCCAGATGGAAGGGAACAGAATGGAAAAGGTAGGGAAGATTAAGTAAGTGGGCGAACAGGACGGACCCAAGTCTGTCTGACTCCAAAGTACAAGTTCTGAGTCACCCAGGAAAACTCCCTTATGCCAAAACACTCTTCTCTCCCCGTCTCTCCCTATATCTCTCTTTCTGTCTCTAGCTTTCCTTCTGTGTCTCTGCCTGCCTCTGATTCTCTCCTGTCTGTCTCTCTCCCTCGCTGTCACTCTCTTTCTCTGCCTCTTTCTGCTTCAGCGGTGTGACCGGGCAGGGAGGTGGGAGAACACAGTCCCGCCCTCGGAACCACACTCTGCTGAGACTCGTGTGCGGCCACCGCGCAGCACACTCGGTCTGGCCCCCGCCCGGCACCGAGAGAGCGGCTCCGGGTTAACCAGATGTCCGAGCGCCAGGACCTCACCTGCCACCTGCAGCTGCAGGGCAGCCTCGCTGTACACGTCACCGTCCTTGAAGCGGCAGCAGTACATCCCGTTATCAAATGTGGTGACGTTGTGGATCCTCACGGTGGCCTGGCCCGTGGCCACGAGGTCGCTCACAAAGGCCGTCCTGCCTGAGTACCTCGCCAGCTGGTCCCCGGGGACGTCCTCTCCCTGGTTGTGCAGGTGCACGGCCGGGGACGGCTGGTCCCTGTACCACCTCAGCTCCATGTCCTTGGCGCTGATGTTGGGGGACAGGCGGCACCACAACTCGGCGACTCCCCCCACCGTGGCCTGGACAGGGCCGTCTGGCCCAAGGACCTCGAAATCGGCGTTTCCTTGGGAAGCAGATCCAGAGGCACCAGGCTAAGGACCAGGGGCTGGCACTGCCACCCTGGTTTGTGTGCGAGGCCCCTAGACCCCCAGGCCGCCGTGGAAGGGCCTTTGGACAACGTCCTGAGCCCACCAGGTGGGGCTTCCAGCAGAACAGACTCCCGGGACCCCACAGCCACGGGGCACAGGGCAGGGCTGGGGGACGGGCCGATCTGAATTTCTGGACAGGGTCTCCAGGGACAGTGCTAGAATTAGGCCCATTTCAACGTGATCATAAACAACTGTCTGGAAGGACCTGGGTCCAGCGTGGCCGGGTTGAAGGCCTCAGGGAGCCGAGGAACTCTGAGTCCCCAGCTGCTGTATCTGGCTAGGATCCTAGCCCTGGGGACCCGAGTCTCCTCCCTGGGGCTGCCGGGTGTGGGGTTGGGGCCGTGCTGGCCCCACAGGCTGTGCTCCCACGGCCACCTCCATTCTACGCAGGAAACCTCTCTTCCCGTGCTGGGGCAGCCACCTCGTGCGGGACGGGAGGGGTCTCCTACCGATTTTACAGCAGCCAGCAGGCAGGAGGTGCAGGAAGACCAGGGGGAGGAAACAGGCGGGCACAGAGGCATGTCCAGGGCGTGTCTTTGCCATCCTTGCCGGGGCCGGAGAGACGCACGGGTGGCGATGCACCTCGGACTTGCAGGACCAGAGCCACCGCCAGGCAGCTGATAGGTGAGGAAAAAGGTCGTTCACTCTCACACCCTGACAAGGTGTTAACCCTAGAAACAGGCACAACAAGCCTTATCCGCTCTTGCATCGTCTCCTGGGAATAACGTGCCTCTGACCATCCTCGGCCTGCAGAATGTCACAAAGACATCTTTTTCTCACCTACTTATGAAAGAGTTACCAACCAATCTCTAGCTGTTTACTGTCATGAAACAACAGAATGCTGGTGAAGAAATCCCAAACCAAGTCCAGGACCACATCGGGGCATTCCCTTAATGTCCTCCGCTTTCCTGCTGTCCACAGGACTTCGACAGTGGAGGGGCTGGGACACAACTCTTCAGGGCTCCTTGGCAGGGATGGGATGCCGAGACACTGAGTAAGTGTCAGCATTTGTTGTAACCTCGGTTTAGAGAGCAAGTGCTTGGAGACGGGCCTGCTGGCTGTGCGAGCCTGCACAGCCTCCCAGGGGTGGCATTAACGAGTGTGACTAAGATGTCATGTTGGCCAAGGCTCTGTCCTGTTCTGTTCTCACCGTCGAGGAAAGCCCTCGGCGTCTCCCTGCTCCTCAAGGACAGGGATAGAGTGTAGAAAGCAAAGATACCCGTGAGTGCTCTCAAAACAGAAGATACGGCGGGGCACGGTGGCTCTTGCCTGTAACCCCAGCACTCTGGAGGCTGAGGCGGGAGGATCACTTGAGGCCAGGAGTTTGAGACCAGCCTGGATAATATAGCAAGATTCTATCTCTAAAAAGAAAAACAAAAAATATTACCAGAGCGCGGTGCGGACCTATAGTCCCAGCTATTCAGGAGGCTGAGGCAGGAGGATCACTCGAGCCCAAGATTTCCAGGCTACAGTGAGCTGTGATGACGGCACGCCAGCCCGGGCCACAGAGCAAGACCCTGTCTCTAAAAAAACAGCAAACATAGAAAATACTCACCCAGCGCCAAGAGCGGCTGCAGCCTTCCTAGGGAATTCCGGTGATTCTGAGGGAACCGATTAATTCTTGGCCAACTCCGGGCGGGGTGTAATCCAGGTGAACCTCACTGCCGCCAGGCACGGGGATTAAAGGGGAGTCTAGAAATCTGGAATCAGCCAAGGCCTTCGGTTTCAACAGGTTCCCCTATTACTTTTTTTTTTT
>VBSM01003004.1:579603-603701 GCA_008086735.1 Cheirogaleus medius | reverse complement strand
AAACTCAAGTAAAATCTAGACCTCACCAAAGAGTAGCATGGTCTGAGTTTAGGAGGACTCACCCCTTCTACTCAACAATGTATTTGGAGCCAGAGGAACACAGGGGGTTCTGGCTGGCCAGGTAGTGAGTCCCGGAGGAGTGTTTGATGCTTTCGGCGAGGGAAGTCACTCTGCATCTTGCTCACAGCACCAGAAATGTCAACCTGAAGGAAGAAGCTTGAGACACAAAATTTAATTTTAAAGAATTTACTTCATCCACTGCAAGGTCAGCTGCCTGGGAGGCTCAGACTCACGTAACCTTGGGTATGAGCTTTGTACAGCCTTTGTTTTGACAACCCAAAATAAGTGACTGAGGCAAAGATCTCAATCAGTTGAGGTTTATTACACCAAAGTTTGAGGATGTGCCTGTGAAAAGCACAAACCACAGAAGCATCTGTGATCTGTGCTTTCTGACGAGGGATGTGGGAATTCACTATTTAAGGGCAGAGGGCATACAGAATGAAAAAGGATGGGACAAGTGAGGCAAATGGTTATATTCTTGTAAGACTTCTGTCAGTGCTTTGAAAATCTACATTTTATGTAAGACAAGGTGAATGTTTAAAGAGAAAAAGGGAGTAAAGGAAGAATCAATTATGTAGATGTCCCTGGGTAGGTGGAAGAATGATTGATCTTGTCTTCTGCCCTATGCTTGAGAAGATAAACTTGGAATCAACATTAGTGTGGAATTAAACATACTTTAGTTTTTGGAGTAGACTTAACTTGTAGACCTAAAGTTACAATTTGTATGTCTTTATTTATGGGAGGCCAGCAAGGAATTTCCTTATGAATGATCTGCAGTGGCAGTCCTTGTAGATACCTGAGCCCTTTTACTTCTCATGAGGATCTGGCTGATGCATAATGTTAGTAACAGCTATTCATTTGGAAGGGGTTGTGGCATGACAGCCTCTAGATTTCACCTTCCTTTTTATATAAGCAGTTGGGGATGTTCTGAGATTTTTATTTTCTTTCAAGAGAAATTTATATGTAGTGTAATTATTCCTTACATAAATTTTGGTCCACAAACTGGCTTATAGAGTAACATATGCTTATCTTTTAAACTGTAGATTAGGAATATTCATAGAAGCTTTTAAAATAAATAATACTTTCATTTACATAAAAGTAAGAATACAGGCCAAGTGTAGTGGCTCATGCCTATAGTCCTAGCACTCTGGGAGGCCGAGGCAGGAGGACTGCTTGAGCTCCAGAGTGTGAGACCAGCCTGAGCAAGAGCAAGACCCTATCTCTGCTAAAAATAGAAAAAATTGCCAGGCGTTGTGGTATATGCCTATAGTCCCAGCTACTCAGGAGGCTGAGGCAGGAGGATCACTTGAGCCCAGGAGTTTGATGTTGCAGTGAGCTATGGTAATGCCACTGCACTCTACCCAGGGTGAAAGCATGAGACTGTCTCAAAAAAATAAACAAAAGTAAGAGTACATTATTTAGTAGCTTAGTGGGCTTGTTCTGGGCTTAGTGTGCTCTTATCTGGAGGCTTCATCAGTATTCTGAAATACCTGCTCAATTCATCAAACAAATGAGAATGATTACCATGAAATCAGGCTTCTGGCTTATATTTTTCTGCAGTTAGTGGAAAGCCTCACGTGTGGATTTATGTTATTTAGACTAACTGAGGAAATCCTTTTTAAAATGTAAACCAGACTATACGTTTTTAAGAATTTATCAGTAGAGCTTCTTGGAAAGGTCTTGTGAAAAGTAAATAAAATCAGGTTTGAAAAATTGGACCACATATGTCCACAGATTTTGAGCTCAAAAGGGCCACAGTGTGGGGAATATCACTTTCTGTTACAAAAGAATGACTCCTGTGTTTGTTTTCCTGCAAGTCATAGAGGCAAGCTTTTTTTAAAATTTGTTCACACTTTCCACTTCACAGAAGGGGCAAGCTTTTTTTTTTCTTCTTTTTTTTATTTTTTGAGATAGTCTCACTCTGTTGCCTGGGCTAGAGTGCTGTGGTGTCAGCCTAGTTCACAGCAACCTCCAACTCCTGGGCTCAAGTGATCCTCCTGCCTCAGCCTCCCGAGTAGCTGGGACTACGGGCATGCGCCACCATGCCCGGCTAATTTTTTCTATATATTTTTAGTTGGCCAATTAATTTCTTTCTATTTTTAGTAGAGACGGGGTCTCGATCTTGCTAAGGCTGGTCTTGAATTCCTGACCTTGAGCAATCCGCCCGCCTTGTCCTCCCAGAGTGCTGGGATTACAGGCGTGAGCCACCGAGCCCAGCCTGGGTCAATCTTTTTGACCAGTGTCGAGGTGCATTGGGGCAGGTTGTGTCAAAACTGATGAGGTGCTTACATGCCTTGGAGCAGGTTAGTGAGTGATGGTGAGTCTTGGCACCAGAAATCTGCATAGAGCCCCTCAGAATCTCAACTCCTTTTTCTTGCAGAAATTCTGCCATTTCTAGGAAATAACTCAACAAGGTCAAGTAGTGAGTTAAAAGTTACAGGGTTCTTTGTAATCTTAGCACTCTGGGAGGCCGAGGCAGGCGGATCACTCAAGGTCAGGAGTTCAAAACCAGCCTGAGCAAGAGCGAGACCCCATCTCTACTAAAAAGAAAGAAATTAATTGGCAAACTAAAAAAATATATAGAAAATATTAGCCGGGCATGGTGGCACATGCCTGTAGTCCCAGCTACTCGGGAGGCTGAGGTAGAAGGATTGCTCGAGCCCAGGATTTTGAGGTTGCTGTGAGCTAGACTGAAGCTAAGGCACTCTAGCCCAGGCAACAGAGTGAGAGTCTGTCTCAAAATAAAAAAAAAGTTACAGGGTTCTGGTCATCAAGCCCTACTGGCCTGAGAATCTAAAACATGAGAGGGAGAGGATTATGAAAAACATATAGATGAAATTTGTAAATCCGGTTACAATGGTACAGAGATGTTTCTTTTTGAGATCATCTATTTTATTAGCCTTTTTCAGTGATACTTTTTATATGTTGTATCTTGTTTAAAAAGGGCTTTTATTCTTGATGCAAATGAACAGTAGTCTCCGTTATTGTCAGGTAATAATCCTAACCACAGCTTTTTGTTGTTGTTGTTATTTTTTTTTTTTTTTTTTTTTGCAGACTCTCTCTAATCATCTAGAAGTTTTAAGGCAGTACTATCTCATACTTTCTGAATGAATGTACAAGTCTCTGGGCACTATGTGATGATCTAACTTTTATCATACGTTTCAAATATATCTTTTATTGGACACTCCATTTAAGTGCATTATTTCTGGTACATTCTATGGATTAATAGATAATAGAGATCATATATGTAGATATAAATAGATGTCTGTTTAGACATGCTTTTTTCATA
Source organism: Cheirogaleus medius (assembly GCA_008086735.1). Taxonomy (NCBI): domain Eukaryota; kingdom Metazoa; phylum Chordata; class Mammalia; order Primates; family Cheirogaleidae; genus Cheirogaleus; species Cheirogaleus medius. The sequence continues at coordinate 600,352 of VBSM01003004.1, read as the reverse complement.
ATCATGAACAGTGACACTTTTTTATCTCTTAAACTAATTCAGTATAACAACATGTTTTACATCTTCAAATATATGCATTCCAATGATATATACACATAAATATTGATGTATACAGTGCATTATTTTTAATTCTGAGTTCAATTTAATCTTATTAGGATTTTGATACCTATTTTGACACTTGCAATTAACTTCAAGTTGTCTTGTGCTGACTTTATTCACTTTTTATGTCAGGTAATACTACATCATAGAAACATTGGAAGCATTGTATATTTTTATGTTTTGCATCAGTTTCTAAAACCTGGAAATTGTGTCATTTTGAATGTCTGGTGGAAATAGAATGCATTCCACTGAGGATGTCTTAATCAGTATACTGCACTTTAAAGTCAGGACAACTAAGCTTTTCTCTGTGTGATTATGTTGTTATGATATATATTAATAGTTATTTTCATTCATTTTAATTTGCTTTTAGTTTTAGTGTTTGCTTTTGAATTTACTTCTTTTTAAATATGCATAACATTCACTTGAATCAAATGTTCCTATCTTACACATAAAGCAGCAGGTATTTTTCTCCACCACGCTTTGTTTTTTGTCTTTTGTTTTTTTACTCTGCAATATTCCTTGGTCATTGCTTCGTACAGGCAAAGAACTTTCATCTTCATGCCTCCGAGTGTTCTAATGTGAGGGTGTCATGAGACTAATCAACCTGTTCCTTAATGGACACAGCTGCTGTTCCCCTTATTTTGTTATGACATATAAAGCCACAGGAGTAACCTTGAAAATATTTCTTTCATGTTGGTAAAACTAATTGCACAATACATTCCTACAATTGGGTTTCTAGAGTCCTAGGCTAATGCCATTGCACATTTCTTTCTACTCTGATTATGTAATTTTGACTTCCTAGCAGAAATGCACAAAAGTGCCTGTTTCTTTATAGCATCACTGAAAATTGTGGGCTTTTTGAAAACTGATAGATGAAAATAGATATCTCTCTGTGGTTTTAGTGTGCATTTCTATTTTCACTACATTATGAGCCACATGCCTTTATTTGTCAACTTTATGCCTATTGTATTAACTGAGATTGTTTTAAAATCAGTCTGCAGGTATTTCGCTATTCTATTCCAATAATTTTAAGTCGTTTTGTGTCTTTTGGGATCTTAACATTTTCATTATATATGTTTTACATATTACTTTTAAAATTTTCTTTTGGATGTATTTATTGTAGTTTTGCTAATGTCTTTTCTCCCATTACATTTGCTAAATTTTTATTGATTTTATGTATAAGAACCATTTTTTAAAAAGAATATTGTAAAATATTCTTCGAAATATATGTAAATCATCTTAACAGCTAAATAGGCCTTGGTCAGTCTTTTTGACTAAGGAAAGTCATTCTCTAGAACCTTTAAACCATTGCTTTGAATTGTAAATAGCAAAGAAGATAGAGCTCTATCCCACAGTTTCTGTTGGAGAGTAGGAGCCTACCTTCAGCAGGCACCTGGCTCCAAGTTGCAAAACTACTTCCTATCGTGAAGATGTGGAAAGTTTACTTTTTCTTTGAATATAGCCAAAACACAGATAACTTCCCCAATCATCAGGTGAATTTAGGATCAACTATATGTGACAAATGGTGCTGTCAAGAATTCTACTTTATTACTAAAGCAAACTGAGGTCTGCTGACTAAGCACAGCAAATGCAGACACTGAGGCAGAGTTGCAGTGGGAGAAAGAGACATTTTATTGCATGATGCCATGCAAGAAGAATGGGCAGCCAACACTTAAGACCCCAACTCCCCAGGGGCTCACAAGCAGGGATTTTTAAAGACATGGGTACATTTCAGGAAAGCAAAAATTGCAGGCAAAATTACAAATCAGTACATGAAGGTTATACATTTGTTTGGCCCAAGAAAGGTGGGGTATCTTGAAGCAGGAACTATGAGCCATAGGTGGATTCAGAGATTCTTTGATTGGTGAGGGGATGTTAAAGTGAGTGTGACCCTCTCCAGGCCCGTCAGAAAGACATTTAGAACAAAGAGCTGCAATCAGAGTTCAGTTCTCTAGTTTCCCATCCGCATTTTCCATTTGGTGGGAGTTTCTGATAAACTACTCAAGAACATGTTAGGATGTTGTCTTTTAGTTTCCCTAGGGAGCTGAAACACCTCACGACTCTGGCTTGCTTTGAGGACTGTTGTTATTACTATCTTTTTACCCATCAGGCTGCCCATTCACTTTTCAAGGCCAGCTAGGTGCCCGGAATTTTCCTTGAAGGGAAATTCTATCTTTTCTCCTTATTTCCATTCTTGTGGGGCCCTGCAGGCCCTTAAGAGGGGTCCCTGCTCCATCACAACTTGAGGACTAATTATAGTGACCTTTATTTCTGTTTTTGTAACCTCTTAGCAGATTGCCTGTGCTACACTTCATATTCTGGTTTAATTATGTAATAAAACAGTTTTCTTTCTGTTCTACCATTGTTGAGATTTTTTCTGGGGTTGGAGATAATTTTATTTTTAATTACAATTCCAAACTGTGTCCAGAGTTACCAGACATGATATAAACATAGAAGGTGCCTACCAAGTTTCATTCTAGAGGGCCCTTTCCCTCTCAGGCTTCCAGTCGTAACACAAAATTGTTGAGAAAAGTGCACGTTGTCCCAAAATCTGCTGGCAGAATGGTCTCTCTGTCTATTTTGGATCCGCAGTCCCTTCTAGAGCAGCTTGTCCATATTTCTACAAAAATAGCTTCACAGGGGAGCGATCAGTCCTTCCACCTTTTTCAGAGCCCATGCCATTGAAACCTGGAAATGATTCAGAGACTGGGGGGCCCAGAAAACCAGCCAGGCTCACACATGTGCATTGAGTAGGTCTGAGAATCTCAACTTCTCCCTCGTTCTCTTGCCCAAATGCCCGCAAATGTGCAGGGGTTTCCTGCCACTTCCTGGACCCTCCAAGACCTAAATCTGCAGCTTCAGATTCTGAATCCAGGTCCTGGGTTCTTCAGGATGTGATAGAGCAGCTTCCTTAAGGGGATCTTGTCTTCGAGTTTTCCTCTGTAACACATGAGGGATACAAAGCCGGGTTAATTCCACCTAGAATCTGCGCTTAAGAATTGGCTTCCACCTGGGCTTCACGAGACAGAGCCAGGATTTGGCCTGAGGATGTACAGAAAACCCTGGGGAGACATTTTCGGCGTTATGAGAGATCAGCATAGATCTGTCATAATGTAAATGTTGTAAATGTAAATGTTGTAAATCCCCCCTTTTGCAGTGGGGCCCTCTAAGTTTTTCAAATTTTGTCTAGTGACCTGCTGCAGTTGTGAGGGGCTCCTGGTGTAAACAGGATCTGGTGGCAGAATCAGTAAGTGTAAACAAGCACCTCAGCAGTGAGAGGTGAGGGCCACAAAATATTCAGAGCCATGCCCACAACTACACATGCCAATGCACTATGTTACTGGACTAGAATATTCTTGTCCTTCCTTATATTAAAAGGTTAGCTGATCAGAGGCAGGTAGTATCACACGTGGATCCCAGGGTGGTTGCTACACCAGGGTAGTTCCATTTTCTGTCCTGGCCCCATGGAGTCATGGTGAGTCTCTCCTGACTGAATCACCTTGGGGAGGGACATCAGCCCAGGCTCACTGGGGCCACTGTCACCAGCACCTAGGAGTATTTAAGACATTTGGGATGTCCCGTGCAGACCAGGTTCAGGCTGACAACAGGATCTAATTCTGGTTCCATCTCAGAGGAAAAGGAAAGTTTCTTCCTCCCCTGACAGAAGAAATCTTGGTCGGAACCCAGTTGGGAGTTGCTCCAGTTTCCTGGTAGTTGGGTAAATAACAATGAAGAGGTCTGGAGACACAAACTAACAGATAAACCACTTTCTTCCATTTCATATGGCCATTAGGAAAACAGATGAAGCGATCACAGTCCCTACCATCCAGGAACATTCACTCTGGAGCAAATGGAAAAATGGTTAAACTCACCATCATGTGGTCAGTATAAAGAAGGGAGGTGTACAGGGGACACAGGTTTCATTTGGACACTTCCCTTATATTGCTGTGAGTTCTGTTGTGACCACCTGGAGGGTTACTTATGCACAGAAGAGTTGTTTTTATTGTTATTTCTATTGCTTTTACCTTACTAAGAATAAATATTTAGCTTCTAATATAATTGTCCTAAAAAAACCCTAAGGAATTTGATTAAATTGCTTGTTATTATATGTTATAGAGTATACTAGAAAGTGGTATAAATAGAAATTATACAAACTCTAGGAGTCAAGTTTCTCTCAAGTATCTTAAGGAAAGAGAACTGAATATACCCCAGGGGCATAGAGAGATGAGAAGACTGGGGCCCTCTCCCTGCCACAGCCCTGCCCAGATTCATCCTCTTCTGAGCCTGGTCTGGGTCTTGCTCCACCCTGGAATCTCCCTGCACAAAACTTATTGGAGGAGATCAGAGTATTGGCTGCTTCTCCTGCTGTCTCTCCAGAGCTGGTGCTCACAATTTTTCTAAATGTAAAAGCAGATAAATGAGAGCAAAAGACTATTGTTTGGGGGCCTTCATTTATTTCTCTTATATTAAAGCCTGTGTTTCTGGATATACTCCACCCAGCAATTTGTTTTCCATTCCGTTAGATTTAGTATTAATAGTTGCTCTACAGGTTTCAGGAAAGTAAATATAAACACAACAGTGAAAGATTCCTCTGAATTTCCCTCCACCCTTCCTTCCTGTATCCCTCCCATCTGTCTATATTTAGCTTGTATTCTATACATCTTCTTTTAAAAATCAATAATAGATAAACAAAAGAAATAGGGTGGGCCCTTAATCTAAATACTGCGAATTATGGGAGGTTTAGTATCCACCTCCCAGGGTGTTATGAGGATGAATTCACAAACTGAGTTTTCCATGCACTATAACATACTTGTGAGCACAAAGTATGTGCTCAGTAAACATCGCATTAATGCATGTGCACATGTTTTCCAAATGCGGAATAACTCAGACACGTCTTGCTGCCTTCTCCAGCTTCTGTAAACTTTGAAGGGAGTGCCATGTTTCAGGATGGTGATTGGTGGTCTTCACTTTGGACCAAAAGTATTTTTGCCGTAAGTGTGTTGGGTGTAAGGCCCTCTGTGTGCTGTGCCAGCTTTCTCTATCTGAGTGCTACTGATAACAGGTCTAGGGGGAGCAACATCAGCACTAACAGAGGACTTCTTAAAGGAGGCAATTCATGGTCCCCTTCCACACCTGCAGAATCACAGTACTTAAGAGTGGGGCCAAGATTAGCAAGTACTTATGTGCACATTCTAAGAAACTCTCAGTCCAGGTTTTCTATTAGAATTACAAGGCCAGCTTGAAACATCATCACCTGTTTCCTCCATGCAGATTCTGTCTATTGCTCTGGGTGGGAGCATCCATGTGGTTTTAAGTGCCCCGGGTGATTCTAAGTTGAGGCTAAGGTCAAGTCCTAGGGCTTTGAGCTATATTCATGACACTTGAGTTCAGACTTTGTTCCGAAGGAAGGTCACGGGGCCTTCTCGCTTGGGTTTTATAGGTGCAGCTCAGTGTGGCCCATATTTCCATTGTTATAGAATTTACTGGTGACTGTGGCAGGAGAGGGCACCTGAGATCAGGAAAGAAGAAACGCACTTTGGTCTCCATGTAGAAGTTCCTGACTCTCCTGTAATGAAGGACAAGGAAGGATACACTTTTTATGCACTTCGGGGTCCTTCTGCCTGTGGGTGTGGTGGCAACAGAAGGGGTGTGCTCATGCCTTTAAAGGCATATCATCAAGATGCAGCTGTGATTTGTGCAGATCATCTTACCTAAGAAGGAATTTCAGAGGAGGAAGAAATGGCTGGTTCTCAGGTAATTATGTCCCAGGTCAGGGGCTATGTTCACTTTTCTTATTGGAATGTCATGTGTTTACACTCTGCAAACCTTTACTACTCTCCTTTGATGTTTCTACCTATTGAGTTTCTTTCAACTATTTTTTCCCTTTTTTTCTTAATGATAGTCAAGAGGCTCTGAAAAATTCTATTTTCTTATATACCAGGGCCTTCTCTCAATTCTGTCCATCCAGGCTTCTTTATGCCATGAACAATTCTCACCATAAATTTATGACCTCCAATATTAAAAATATTCCCTTTGTGGCTGTTGAACATCTTGGAAGCAAAATTTTTGATGTCCAAGATTCCCAATAGAGATGAGTTCAGGCCTTGGGATACCAGTGAAGAAGGGGAACATGTACTGTTCACCTCTATCTGTATGTTCTGTCAGCTCTATGTAGAACAAGATTAGTAAAATAGACATTAATTGCCCAGAATAACTCAAAGTTCTGAGAAAGAGAATAAGTAGAAGGGACTTGCTCTCTAGGATCCTAAAGAAAGACTATTTACACTATTAGAGGCTGGGCATGGTGGCTCGCACCTGTAATCTTAGAATTCTGGAAGGCTGAGTTGGGAGAATCACTTGAGCTCAGGAGTTCGAGACTAGCCTGAGCAAGAGTGAGACCCTGTCTCTACTAAAAATAGAATAAAACGATCTGGATGTGGTATGAATGTGTAGTCTCAGCTACTCAGGAGATGGAGGTAGGAGGATCACTGGAGCCCATGAGTTTGAGGTTGCAGTGAACTAGGCTAAAGGCGCAGCAGTCTAGCCTGGGTAACAGAGCACAACTCTGTCTAAGTAAATAAATAAATAACTATTAGAGATTACAGAACATGAGAGATGGCTGTAGTTTGAACTTTGCGTAAAACTGATGTTTCTTCATGGTTAGAATCAGAAATTTAGTGTTTTTACACAGCCGTGATGTCTGTGTGCATTGGCATCTGAAAGTAATTTGTCCTATTACAGTTGATGTTAATTTTATTCACTTGGTTAAGTTCTCGCTGACAGATTTTTTTCACCGTAGAGTTAATTATTTTTCTTTTTATTAATAGGTCCCTATGAAGATTTACCAACTGATATGCAGAAACCATCACATTTAATCTGGAAGCTCCCTTTTCTTTTTAGATTCCCTTTGCATATAGCTTGCTTTGGAAAATGAAGGCCATGATCTTTGTTTCCTGGTCAGATGAACTAGGATACAGCCAGGCTCTGCCACTTACTGGATGTTTGAAAAACATTCCCCTTGAGCCAGAAGCATTGACGTAACTGGTGAGCTTGTTAGAAATTCAGAAATTCAGGCTTCACCCCAGATCTCCTGAATCAAAATCTGTACTTTAACAAGATCTCCAGTTCATTGTTGTACACATTAAAGTTTGAGAGATAACCTTTTAACTCAGCATGACTTTCTATCTGAAATGTACATAAAACTTATCCTGTATGATGTAAATATGTCACTCAAAAATGTAGATGCTTGTGTTGGCAACCTGAATTTTATACCGTGTCATCCAGAAAACCATAGGACACCAGTTTTGTGGATCTTATGTCATTTTCTCTTCTCAGAGTTAGAGAATACGTTAGAGAATATTTCTGTGTTAAAAACTGTCTTTTTGAATAATTCCACTCACTCATATGAGTGAGAACCTGTATTCTTCCTTCTCCCATTTCACCTGGAGTCAACATTAAGAACTTTTCCCACGGCCACTTTGTAAATATATGTTTTTCTTTCAGGAACTGTTGACATTCAGGGATGTGACCATAGAATTTTCTCCAGAAGAGTGGGCATGCCTGGACCCTGCCCAGTGGAATTTGTATAGGGATGTGATGTTAGAGAACTACAGAAACCTGTTCTCCCTGGGTGAGGATAAATTCAGTACACAATTTGTATTTCACACTAAGGATTTTCTTCCTTTGTAGAATGTTTTCTGGGAGTTCTTGTATTATATGAATGAGTTTCAGATTATTGTTTCCAAGGAAAACTGGGGGATTTGTTGGTATAGAAAAAAAAATTTTCAACATTCTTTATCTTGACATTAATCTTACTCTTTATTGAGCTGATCTGTATCTTTCACTCTAGATCAGTGGTAATCCCAGAAATTTAGTGGTATAAAATACTGTTGTCCACAACTTAAAATCCAACTTCCACCATCAATTTCTGATTCACTAGTATTGGGTAACAGAGCTAAGGATGCACAAGTTTCAAGTACTTTCTAAATATTCTAAAGTTTATCAGGAAATGATACTTTGGGATTGATTTTCTAAAATCTTCTATAATGTTCACTCTTCTCTGCTGAGCACAGTGTTAGGTTGGTAATTGCAGAATTCTAGCAAGAGTCATGTTACCTTCTTTTAATAAAACAGGTCTTGCAGCCTCTAAGCCAGACCTGATCACCTGTCTGGAGCAAAGGAAAGAGCCCTGGAGTGTGAAGAGACATGAGACAATAGCAGAACACCCAGGTAGGTGGGAGCGAATGAAGCAGATGACACAGGTGAGAGGTCCAAAGGTCAAGGAGGAAGCCAGACCTTAAAAGTGTGGTTTGGGAAGCTCTGATCCAGTGGAAATGGTTTCTAAGAAGCCTGGGTTTCTTTCTCTTGTTCTGACATATGGGCATCTCTCTCCCTTCTTCTTATCTAAAGACTTGACTTTCCCTTCAGTGATCTTCCTTTGAGGTTACAGTGAAAACCCAAGTCTTGTTCATGGCTTATAAAGGACTGCAGGATCTGGCTCTTTCACTGCTTTTCATGACATGGGAATATCTATGTATTTTTGAGGAACTCTATGTTAAACCATTTTGTAATTTCCCCTTTTGCATCATCTCTGAAATATATGAGTGCAGTGGTGATATTGGTACTAGGTTCAGAGATCCCAGGAACACCACAAGCAGATGTATGTTTCTGCTCTATGGTTTCCTATCTTATGAAAGTATTAAATGTGATTCTACAGAAATTCATACTCTAATATTATCAAAACACTAAGTATCTCCATTAATATAATAAAATCTAATGTTATTTTACTTCAAAATTCTGTTTTTAGTGTGTGAACTCTGATTAATATTTTAAACTCTATATCCCCAAATTCCTCAACCATATAGTTTAATGTATCTACTCCCTAAATTTCTTAAATATATTATGTCATTGGGCAGCTTGGAACACTGCTGAGAATATATTAAGCTCTAATTTTGACTTTATTTTTTAATAACTATTATGTCATTATTTTCTCTTTTTTTCTATGAAGATTACTGGGACTGCATCAGTCATGTATATGTATGTGTAGATGACATGGATTTTCTTCACAAAGAAGTTGTATAACTATATGATTATGTGCAATGTAATGATTCAGTATGTGTATACATTGTGAAATGATTAATATAATCAAGTTAATGAACATATTTATCACTTCACAGTTACCTTTTTTTGGTAATGAGAACACTTAAGGTCTACTCTCAACAAGTTTTAAGATGCAAAACATTATTATTAGCCACAGTCACAATGCTACATATCAGGTCCACACAACTTTTTCATCTTATAACTGAAAATTTGTACCCTTTGAACAACATCTCCCAATTTTTCCCCACCTCAGGCCCTGACAACAACTTCTGTACTTTCTGATTCTATTAGTACAACCTTTTTAGTTTTCTTCTATAAGTGAAACCATGCAGTATTGTCTTTCTGTGCCTGGCTTATTTCAGTTAGCATAATGTCCTCCAGGTCCCTCTATGTTGTTGAAATGATTGATTATATTTTATAGCTGGATAATATTCTATTGTGTATATGTACCATATTTTCTTTGTCCATTCAGCATTCACAGACATTTAGGTTGTTTAAATATCTTAGCAATTGTAAATAATACTGCAGTGAACATGGGAGTACATATATTTCTTTGAGGTAACTGACTTTATTTCCTTTGGTTATATACACACTAGTGGGATTGCTGAATTGTATGGTAGTCCTATTTTTTTTCTCGAAGAACTTTTATTACTATCCCAGGCAAGAGTGCTGTGGCGTCAGCCTAGCTCACAGCAACCTCAGACTCCTGAGCTCAAGCCATCCTCCTGCCTCAGCCTCCCGAGTAGCTGGGACTACAGGCACGCACCACCATACTTGGCAAAGTTTTGCTGTATTTAGAAGAGATGAGAGTCTCATTCTTGCTCAGGCTGGTCTCGAATTCCTGATCTCAAGCAATCTGCCTAGCTTCCCAAAGTGCTAGGATTACAGGTCTGAGCCACCACACTTGGCCCTAACAGGTGTTCTGTCCAGGGGAATATTATATTGTTGCATATTTTTTCCTTCAATTCTGTCAGCATTTGCTTTTTTTTTTTTTTGGCAACCCTAACTTTACACACACACACATGCTCATATATATAACATAAAAATAAATCATATGTTTCCAGTGAAAGAACCATTTTTCTTTAATTTTCTTTTTTATTTTTGAGACAGGGTCTCCCTCTGTCACCTGACTAGAGTGCAATGGCGTCATCATAGGTCAAGTGATCCTCTTGCCTCAGCCTCCCAAGTAGCTAGGACTACAGGCATGCGCCACCACTCCTGGCTAATTTTTCTGTTTTTTGTAGCAAGGAAGTCTTGCTCTTGTTCTTGCTCTTGCTCAGGGTGGCCTCAAACACCTGACCCCAAGTGATCTGCCCACCTCGGCCCTCCAAAGTGCTATGATACAGGCATGAGCCAGTGTCCCTGGCCTAATATTTCTCTCTGTCTTTTGTGAAAGTTTTGACTTAAAGTATATTTTATGAAATGGGACAGGATTTGCCTCAAAATATATTGTGCCTAATTGTGACCTCTCCTACTGTCATTTGATTGACATTTGCCTGGGATGACTCGTGGTGATAAACTTTTTCAGCATCTAGTTATCTTGGTAAGTCTTTATTTTTCTCTTCATTTATTATAGAAGAGAAGTTTTGCTGGGCATAGTATTTCTGCTTTTAAGTTTTTGTTCTTTCAGCACTTTGACTGTATTATCCAACTCTTTCCTCACATGCAAGGTTTCTGTTGATAAATCCACTAGTAATTTCATAGGAGCATGCTTGTACATTGCACATAACTTTTCTCTTGCTGCTTTCAAGATTCTTTTCTTGTGTGTGGACTTCAAAAACTTTGCTTATAATCTGTCTTGTTCTGAGTCTCTTTGTATTTATCGTAGCTGAAGCATGTTGAGCTGCTTGAGTTTTTATGTCTTCATTTTTATTTTTAAAAACATTTGGGAGTTTATCAGTCATTTCTTATTATATTCTTCAGCTCCATCATTTCTATTTCTTTTTTATGCTTGGGAGTTTATCAGTCATTTCTTATTATATTCTTCAGCTCCATCATTTCTGTTTCTTTTTTATGCTTTTATTTTTTGCTCATATCTCATTTTTTCTGATTTCATTTAGTAGTCTGTATTCCCATTTCACTCAGTGAGCATCATTAAGTTGAGTATTTCCAATATTGTGGGTTTATTATACATCTCCATTTCTTTTTTCTGATTATTAATTTCATTTGATTGGGCTATGTTACTCTGGTGTTTTGTATATGTTGTAATCTTTGGTTGAGATTTGAGAATTTTAAAAAGCCACCTTTCACAAACTTTATAAAGTGTCTTTTTCCTGGAGGGGTTGGACACCAATTGACTTTACTAGAGATTTGAGGTGTCTCATATTCTGTTCTAGTGATATTTCTTCTGTGGAACTATGTTTATTTTCCAGTTAAAGCAATTTCCGCACATTTCTTTTTATGAACCTGTCATCACTTGCTACACCTGTTCACTGTCTATGGTACTGAAGTCTCTGCTGCTATAACAATATTTTACCTTTGGTTTTAGCACATCCAGTATGTCTTTCAAACTATAGCACCATTCGTTTCAGCACTCTTTGTTATGGGAGACAGAAATGAGTCTTTGGTAAGGCCCCCAAAAGCTGGAAGGATTGACAGCTGGAAGGATTTTCTTTCTCTTTTGAGAGAAGCTGGGAGTTGGGAGTCTACTGTGTAATAAGAGGAAACGCTGGGGTGGGTAAATATAACAAACTTTTCCTCCCCTTATATGTGGCTCTAGGCATTGTGTTCACCTACTGTGCTGCAAACTCTTACCTAATTTTTAGAATTCCCACAAAGGCAATTTGGTCAGTTTGTTTTATTACATTTTACATATCTAAAAGAGAATTAGAGCATGTGTATTGCATTAATATTATGCCATTTTGGTAATATGCTTGGCATAATTTTACAGATTAATTTTGTAATATATATTTATCTGATTTTGAAAAATAAGTGGCATAATTTATTATTTTTTAAATTTCTTTCAGCTATACCTTCTCATTCCACTGAAGACTGTTTGCCAGAGCAGCACATAAATGTTTTATTCCAAAATGTGATACTGAGGAGATATGGAAGCTGTGGCCTTGAGAATTTAAACTTAACAAAAGACTGGAAAAGTGTGGGTGAGTGTAAGGAGCAGAAAGGATGTTATAATGGACTTAAGCAATGTTCAAAAACTACTCAGAGCAAAATCTTCCAGTGTAATAAATGTTTGAAAGTCTTCAGAAAATTGTCAAATTTAAATAGACATAAAATGAGACATACTGTAGAGAAATCTTTTAAATGTAAAGAACGTGGGAAAGCCTTTAAACAATGTTCACATATTGCTGAACGTAAGAGAATTTATAATGGAAAGAAATGTTACAAATGTGAAGAATGTGGCAAAGTCTTTAATCAGTGCTCATACCTTACTAAACATAAGAGAATTCATACTGGAGAGAAACCCTACAAATGTGAAAAATGTGGCAAAGCCTTTAATCAGTGCTCATATCTTACCAAACATGAGAGAATTCATACTGGAGAGAAACCTTACAAATGTGAAGAATGTGGCAAAGCCTTTAATCAGTGCTCATACCTTACAAAACATGAGAGAATTCACACTGGAGAGAAACCCTACAAATGTGAAGAATGTGGCAAAGCTTTTAACCGGTGCTCACACCTTACTATACATAAGCGAATTCATACCAGAGAAAAACCCTATGAATGTGAAGAATGTGGCAAAACCTTTAATCAATGCTCATACCTTACTAAACATAAGAGAATTCATATCGGAGAGAAACCCTACAAATGTGAAGAATGTGGCAAAGCCTTTCACTGGTACTCAGACCTTTCTGTACATAAAAGAATTCATACAGGAGAAAAACCCTACAAATGTGAAGAATGTGGCAAAGCCTTTAATCAGTTCTCATATCTTACTAAGCATAAGAGAATTCATACTGGAGAGAAACCCTACAGATGTGATGAATGTGGCAAAGCCTTTCACTGGTACTCAGACCTCTCTGTACATAAGAGAATTCATACAGGAGAGAAACCATACAAATGTGACCAATGTGGCAAAGCCTTTAATACATGCTCATACCTTACTAAACATAAAAGAATTCATACAGGAGAGAAACCCTACAAATGTGAACAGTGTGGCACAGCCTTTAACCAATGCTCATACCTTACTGCACATAAGATAGTTCATACAGGAGATAAACCCTACAAATGTGGAGAATGTGGCAAAGCCTTTAGCCAGTGCTCATACCTTACTGCACATAAGAGAATTCATACTGGAGAGAGACCCTACAAATGCGAAGAATGTGGCAAAGCCTTTAATTGGTGCTCAGATCTTACTATGCATAAGAGAATTCATGCCAGAGAAAAATCCTAAGAATGTAAAGAATGTGGCAAAGCCTCTCACTGGTTCTCAGATCTTACTATGTGTAAGAAAATTCATGCCAGGGAAAAATCCTAAGAAAGTAAAGAATATGGCAAAACTTTTATCCAGTACTCACACCTTTCGATGTATAAGAGAATTCATACAGGAGAGAAACCCTACAAATGGAAAGCCTTTAATGTTTGTTCACATATTACTCAACATCAGAGAGTCATACTGGGTACAAGTGGTATAAGTTTAACAACTGTCAAAGTACCTTTCAGAAAATAAAAGTCTTAGAGTGCACCAGAGTATTTATACTGAAAAAAAATATTACAACTATAAAGGGTGGTGAAGTTCCTTTACTTATATTACAGATCTTATTGTGCCCAGGAGAATCTATTCTGTAGGGAAACCCTCCATTGATTGCTCAAGCTTTATTTAAATTCAGAGAATTTTGATTGGAGAGAAACTCTACAAACATAATGTATTCAGAAAAAGCTTTATTCAACAATCACACCTTTGAAAACACCAGAGGTTATACTAAAAGATATTTTACAGATGCCAGAATGTGAAAAAAAAATTTGATAAAAAATCAAGTCCAAATAAATATCAGAGTGTTTGCCAATGTGTCTGAGCAAGTGGAAAAAAATAAAAGAAAAAATAAGGAAAAGAAGTAAAAAAAAAAAAAACTAAGGTGCTAATACTTTCAGACATTAAAGAAGAGTGTTGATTATAGAGAATAATCCAAAGTTAAAATAGTTAAATAATTTATGTGTATGTATGTTTAGAAGGAAGAGGAGATTGATTTCATGGAGAGTTATAATTACATTGAAAGTATACTTTTTTGCATTAAAAATTTTAGATTTTTTGGAAAATTAAATATTGGTGTAATTCAACTCTCAAATTACTTGATGCTATGCCTTTATTCCTAGTGTTTCTGTGAAAGCATGTAGTCAATTCTTGCTGCATCAGAACTATGAAATGTCCTCCTAAATTAGGTGGGCATCATTTATGTACTCTTCCAAGGAACACTAAGGACACTGAAATTTATGATGCATGAAGAAAATCTAAGTGGAAAGGCTCTCTGTTTAACTTAGAGTATCGTAAGTGATGTCAGAGGTAGATGTTCAGAGTAATATTCTTCTCCATTATATTAGAAACATTTTGAATTTTAGAAGTAAGTTTTATCAATTCCATATTGAAGTAATAAAATACAGTGGATTTTGAAATGCTTCCCCCTCCCCTTTTTTTTCCTTTCCCAGCAATTGACTAGACCATGAAATGCTTTTTAAAAGAATATGTGAACTTGATTTGTTTTAATAAAACAAAATTGTGTTCAATGTTTAAGAGTGTTGTGCATTGAATAAAGTGTTATCCTGCCACAAACATTAACCTGTCCCACCTTATTCAAGGTTGTAGGTAAGGGATGGTAATAATATACTATTGAGTAACATAGTGTAATAACATCTTTAGTGACCTTTATTCTAGTAGGCTATAGACTTCAAGTAATTTGAGGCATATCATTTCCATAGGTTATATTTTTATTCCTTCTGTAGCTAAAGGGTCATCAAAAGGCATACATTTCTGAATTCTGAATGACAATTTATAAAATTTCACTATACATTTTTCTTTGACCAGGTGATCTCTCTGGCCTGCAAAACACATACATTCTTATTATTTTTGATTTACATGGAGTCAAATATAGAAGCATATCACTCTAAAGATAAACTTTAGTTATAAGAGGATTATGAAGAAAGTAATTAAGTAAATATGCATCTGTTTTGAGAAGAAAACAAATATATTGGAATAAAATAGATAATTCCAAAAATGTCAAGAATTTTCTAGTGAAGTAGAAACATCGAAAATTCTGAAAGTGTATTTTCTCTGCTTTCTATTGAATTTATTTCTCAAAAATCTTACGGCTCCTGGTTCAGAATCTCCCCCATGAAAATCCTCTGGTTTTACTTGTCTCTTGCTCATGCTAGACCTAACCCATAATCTTCTACCAAAGTTCATGAAGTTTTCTTTATATAACCTGCCCAGAGATTGTATAAATGATTTCTATGAAATGTAATTGTGCTCACAAAATAATTTGAAAGTATGAGCAATTCCACAGCGAGTGTATTAAGTTAAATTGTGTTAATTTGTACATTTCATTTTTTTCTTCTCGATTGGAGAATCCTACTGGAGGTAATTTTTTTAGTTATTATTTCTTTCCCTTTTTATAATTGACATGACTTGAGTTGGTTAATGTTATTGAGCCAATTTGTTCAGGAAAATCTGGGGAGGCTTCATATATCATGCGTTTTGACGTTTACATGAAGTGGACAAACACAAGACAGCGTTAGGTGTGTAACAGATGCTCCATCATTAGCAGGAAGTGCTCTTGTTGGAGTAAGTTTGTGGCTCCACATTCAAGATAGAAAACAGTCCTCTGCTCCTGTGTCTGTGGGCTCCCTGCAGCCACACCAGCCCCTTCCCAAGGTGGCTGCTCCCTGGCACTCTGCTCCCGGCCACGCGGCCTGGCTCCTGCCGTCCTGGCCACAGCATATCACCTCCACGAGGCATTTCGGACCCACCACATGGGGACTCCCCAGCCCTCCCTGCCAACACGGTGCCTTATTTTCACTACAACACTTGCTTTTTTCTTTCTCACATGCTTGGTTTGGAGTTTTCGTCCAGCTGTCCTCAGACCGTGGGCTCCTTGCGGGGGAAGCTCAGTCACGTTCAGCTCCACGTGCTGGGCCAGTGGGCAGCGGACAAACGGTGTGTGCACGGGCAGTGTCGCTGAGTGAATAAATAAGGGCCTCAAAATTTTCTTACATGAAGAACAGAGAATCAAAAGGAAAATTAACACATTTCTAAAACTTGGAACACTAAGTCGTGGTGGAAACTACAAAAAAGAAACCACAAAGTCTTTGCCAGTGACCATTTCAAAATATCTATAATACAATTGCAGTTTTACACGTGTTAAGTAAATCAAATAACAAATTCTCTGCTACTTGAATAGTTTAACTGATGGCAGAAACACCCATTTTTCAGAGAATTATTTTTATCATTTTGTTAAAAATCTATGACCTTTCTGTTGCATATTTTGCAGAGTACTGATTATTCTTTTATCAAAAACAATTATCACCAAAGGACTCACTGTGGCATAGACATTGACCACCAGGGTCTGGACACCCAGCATGACAGGGCCGTATGCCATCAACACTATGGAGCAGGAGGAGATGATCAGGTCCACCCAGTACATGACCACAAACAAACTCACCAGGAGCAGGATGATCTGGGTGGCCCTTTTCTCCGGGGAGATGCTAGGGGAGAGGGACGTTTTGTGAAGGTGCTGGGATCGCCTCCGATGCCTGAACAAGAGAATCACCATGTACACACTCGAGAGCAGCATGCTGCCTACAAAGGAGACGTCTCTCAGTTGTAACAGCATGAAAACCAGGCTCCACCTGAGGTACCTTGCAGAGGAAAGTGAGCAGAATTTACCAAAACTCAGCACTTGGGTCTGGCTCACATTAGAAGCAGCCACGGTAGAGAAGAGCAGGTTACTACTGAAGGACAAATTGAGAAACCATAAAAAGAGTAAGGAATGGATGACGCAGCCTCTGGATTTCTGTTTGACCTGCCCCAACCAGGAAGTGCTGGGGCTGATGGTGACGGCCTGGAGCAAGCTCAGGAGGCAGGTGGTGCAGATGGAGAGGCCCCTCATCACCCTGCTCAGGTAGAACAAAGCCTTACACTTGACGTCATTCTGAAAATGCAGTGACTCAAACGGGCCTGGAGAAAGAAACACCACCGTGAGCAGCATCAGTATGTGGACGAGGGCCAAGTTACTCGTGACCAGGTCGTGGGGCTTCGGCCTGTGATCCCGAAAGAGCGTGAGGATGCGGAAGAGGAGGAGGAAGGTATTGGCTGTGAGTCCAGTGCCAGCTTGCAAAAGAGAGGCATTTTTTAACAGTAACATAAGTGAAAAGTGATTGTTTTTAATGCCATCAAGAAAACATTTTTTATATCTGCAAAACAATTAATAGATATATCATCAAATTTTTTTGGTTCAGTAGTCTACCCTTCACCATTATTGTTACTTCACCTAATTATTATTATGTTATTTTACAGTATTTATGTCATGTAAAATTTTTAGGGCTTTTAACAACCCTGATGTTTTTAATAACCCTGATTACCCATATAAATTATTGAAAATATAGCCTTAGCCATAGATTCTCTACAAAATAACATAGACATGTATGTTTCTATGTATAAATAATTTATATATCATGTATATATTATATATATATCCCAACAACATATGCACAGTTTTGCCTCAATATAGTGCCAACTATGTATGCTTCTATCTGAGTTGGGCCTCCAGCCTTAGAAAATATTTGTTTATTCTTCTGTATTCTTTCATTTAAGATTTAGACCGAAAAGCGTGATGGGCATATAAGATTACTCACTATTTATTTGTAAAGCTGAACTGAATGAACTTTTATGCTGATGAGAAAATAGTCAACAAAATATTTAGAAAAAAATCCATTTGCATCTTACAGCACATCACCTTCACACCTTCTATTTTCATCTGTGGTTCATGTTTATGGAAATCTATGCTTGTCCCCTCCCCATGATAATCCAGAAAATCTGCTTCTTTTATATAAGAAGATTATTAGCCAGGTGGATTTCATTTGCAATATTATTTCTCTTTTCCATAAGATCTAACATATTCCCAAGGACTGGAGATTTAGGATGTATTTTTGGGGGGAGGCTTTAGTTCACTTACCACAAGTCCTTTTAATGGTATTTCCTTGAAATGACCCTCTCTCAGTTTAGTTTCCAATCCGGAGATATCACGCACAGACTCACTTCATCTTAGCAGTGAATTGCTAAAGTCCAGCTCTCAACTATCAGAACAAGAACTACATTTATCCATTATATGACATCCATAGACGTGTATCAGAATAGTCGTGTAATATGTGACTAAAGTGTTTATGTTCCCATAATATTCTGAAATTAGAGACGAGAATAATCACATAGTCGTCCTTTCATTGAGACTTCAGTTCTTGTACAGGCAGCATCCCATGCCAGAAAAAATATTTAGGTTTTCAATATTAGATACTTCCCTTCAAGTTTTTATTAGGATATCACCAAAATCATAACACTTTATCAAATTTCGCTAGAAAATTTTGCAAGTATTGTCTCGTGTTATTTGTCCTGGATGCAGGCATCATTACTTTATGAAATTAGTTTCATATACAGCTTAGAAGACTTCAAGTGTATGAGAGGAAAACATGGAAAACCACCACAATCACTCAGATTCCTCTGAGATGGAAGAATGTTCCATACTGTTTCCAAGGACACTTGTAATCATGCCATCCCGTAAATGGGAACGTGTGTGACAATGGAGAGATGCTGGTGGTTTGTTTTATTGGCTCACACTCGGAAGTCCATGACTGAAGTAGAACACAGATCTCAGACTCCTGATACATAGGAGTTTATAAAGGAGAAATCACTCACTTGATTTAATAGTTGCTACCCTTTCTCCAAAAGCTGCCACTATCCAAATGGCACATGTGTCTTAGCTGCCAGAACCAACTGAACAAATGACAGTCGCCAACAACATTGATCTGCAACTTTGGTGTCACTGCCCAGTGGACGTAAAATAGTATTTGCGCATGGACTGCTAATATATAAATAATTACGTATTAACTATATATGTGAGCAACTTTATTGATAGACGACATGTTTTGTAAGTCATAACCAAAAAGATAATTAAATAATGTTATAAAATGTGATAGAGAATAATTTAAATATTTTCTTGTTTTCCACCATGGGGCATCTGGTTCTCTCCCCCTAGTCTACGCCGCTCACCCTGTGAATGGCCACGACATACTGAAAAAGAGCAGATCTTCTGGAGTGTGAAGTGGTACATGCCTGTTTGCCATGCATTTGTGTTGATAGGTAAGGTATAATTATGTGTATTAAAATTTTTAGAATCAAACAAAATAATCTTTATAGTAAGCTGATAAAATATAAGTAATATAAAATGGTGAAAACATCTAATTTTATGATATTATAATTTTAAGCAGTTGTCAAATATTATAAATCTATTAAGATGTCTTCAAACCTAAAAGAACAAAGAAGTATGACTAAGTCATTTTGAATTTGTTCACATTTCCTGCATTATAAAAGGTAAATTTTCACTTAATTAAATGCAGCACGTTCAATTGGTAAAACTTAGTAAATAAGAAACTCAAACACAATTCCAGTTCAATAACATCAAAATTATGAAAGTTCTTTAAAAATTCTATAATTTAATGGCCTCATAAGATCTATGAAACTGATCTTCCATTTGGAAAAGTCTACTAGATTTAGTCACAATTCATTGAGTTATGACTGAAATTACGAGGAGAGAATCTCCCAGCTCTTCACTGAGACAATCCTGCCTCCTCCCCCTCCCTCCTCCCGCCAGGTCTGGAGCTCTCACCACTGATGAAGCAGAGAGACACACACTCACCCAGCTGAGTCTGCTGCGGGAGTCTGTGCCTGAGACAGGCCCCAGACGTAGTTATAAGGAAGGGGTGCCATCAGCTCCTCTCCCCCAAGGCCCGCAACTGTCATGTCATCTGTGGAATCAGGATGGTCCTCGCCTTGGGATTGCTAGAAAGGGGAGCCCACAGGGGAAACTGAACTTGCTAATTACTGGAAAACAGCAGGTGAGGAACAGCTGGGCTGCAAACTTTCCCCTGTGAGCTCATTGTCCTGATGCCCCAGCCTGGTGGGTCGGGACGTCTCCAGCTCACCCTAACTGCACACATGAGTAGAATGCCACATCACAGTTCTCACTGTGTCCCCACCGGGGCAGGTGACTCCCGGTGGTCTTCGCACGTGCTCCTCAGTGACCTCTGGTTCTGAGGGTCACAACTAGATCACAAACACCTTTGGAAGAATCAGGACGATGCCACCTCTGCCAAAGGGCCTTGTCCTCCAGAGGACACAGGGCACCTCCATGGGGAGCAGAAGGCAGAAGCAAAGTCAACTAGGCCTTGACATTGCCTTCATCTTGCTTAAATTACGAATATAAGCAAAACTTAACTTGGCTCAATTTTGGTAAATAATTATGTTAGACAAATATAAAAGTTAACCTCAACCTATCCTAAACAGCCACCAGCATGTGGTTATGCGACTTGAGACTTTCTAAACAAGACAAAC
>VBSM01003004.1:527439-541739 GCA_008086735.1 Cheirogaleus medius | reverse complement strand
GAGGCAGGTGGGCTTGGTCCCTCGCTGTCCCTCGCTGGCGGTGTGCTCCGTTCAGGGCCTGCCCCTCTTTTTGGGAACCGTGTGCATCAAGCCTCCCCTTATCCCGCTGGAGGGATGACAGGTGTTGGAAAGTTCCTGCCTTCCTGCCTGGAGGGGTTGTGGGGGGCAGGCACTCTTCAGTGGCTGCGGGGCCTCCACCGCGGCTCTCTGGGTGGCAACAGCTGGACCCCAAATCTTTGGGACGAGGCAATACTGAAGTCATTTATTTGTATAACACGCACTTCCGTAGCGGCTCCCCGGGCCAGGAAATGTTCTGATGGCCTTACACTCCTTTCATTCTCTTCCCTCTTGACAGAGGCAGGTGCTGTTACCACCTCTGTTTTCTAGGTGAGTCAGTTGAGGCAGGAAGAGGCTAAGTGATTTGTCCAAGGTCAAAGGGCTGGGAAGTGGAGGACCCTAGATGTGAGCCCAGGTGGCTTGGTGTCCGTCTGTGACATTAACCCCTGCCTGATACTGCCTCTCCTGCAGCCATCCTGAGAGTGTCACTCACGATGGTCTGGCCAGGGATTTCCCTCAATGAGCAAGTGCCGTCCAAAGAGGCCACACTAGAGGCTTCAGGACCACTGTGGTCGCGTTGTGGGGTCAGACCTGCAGCCACCCTGTTCCTGGAGCTAGGCCACTCAGGACCCCACCTCAGCCTCAGTTTCCTCATCTGCAGATAGGCGGGAAGGGAGTAGTGGCCATGCAGGCGAGTGGGTTTGCAAGGACTTCCCAGGCGGGACAGAGCCCAGGCAGCGCCTGTGACAGGTGAGGGACCCACACCCGCTTCTCGCAGTGCGGCTGCCGCAGCTGCAGGTGCCTCTGGCTCCTTGGGCCACGGCCTCCCACGCCTGTGCCCGCCTTGCGGGGATGCTGAGAACAGGGAAAGGAACGGGTAGAAAAGGCACCGTGCACAGGACCACCAGTACCAACATTGGGAACTTCTTTTCTGTCCTGGAAGGGAGGATGTTTGACTCTAATAAAGGGCTTTAGGACAAGAGTCTGTAGGAAAATTCAGCCTTTGCTCACAGTCTCCGCTCTGAGAATCCAGAAGCTCAGGTGACTGGTCCTAGCTGTGATATCTCCCCAGCAGGGAGGTTTGACTCTGGGACCTGGAGGGAAGGAAAACGTACTTCTTCCTCTTACAGATAGTTGTCAGTTACCAATCAAAACTAGTATTTTCCTTCCTGGTTGTGCACTATATTAATAGTTTTTGAGAATAATATTTTAATAATAACCTTTCATTATGGCTTAATTGAAACACAATGAAATGGACATACCAAGAGTTACACATTTAAGGTGTGCAATCTGATACACTTTGCAGTGTGTACACAGCCATGAAAACACCACCACAATCGAGATGGTAGTTTTATTTGTTACCCCCAGAAGTTTCCTCACACTTCTTGGTAATCCCAGCCTCCTGCCTCTCTCTGCTGACTGTATCCCCAAGCATCCTTTGACCTGCTTCCCGTGTGAAAGATTAGTTTACATATTCTAGATTTGTGGATATATGGACTCATCCAGGATGTACTTTTAAATGGCCTCTTCTAATTGAAATAATTATTGAGATGCACTCATGTTGTAAGTATCAATATTTTGTTTACTTAAAGGTTATTCCATGGAATGACTGCACCATAAATTATCCATTCAGCTACTGGAGGATATTTGCATTATTTCTGGTTTCAGGGTATTACCAGTAAAGTTACTATGAAAATAAAAATAAATAACTAAATACGCATCTCCAACATTTTGTCATCAGAGCACTGAACCTCTTTTGCTTTACTGCTTTCCAAATCATGACTTGTTATTTACCCCAATAAACTGTTTACATTTTTGTGCCTCAGATTTTTGTTTTACAGAATTGTTAGGGAAGTTTCTCAGTCTGAAAGCAAGAGACCACAGAGAGAGAAAAACCTTCTGTAGATGTAAAAATCACAAAGATAAACCTTTAGGAAGTACAAAAGAAAGAGAAATGAATCCAAGTCTATCACTAAAACAAACCAATAACCAAAATATCAAATCAGAAAGAAAAATAGCAAGCAGGAATAGAAGAACAAAAGAAATGCAAAACAGACAGAAAGTCATTAAGAAAGTAGCAATAATTAGTCCTTAAGTCTAAATAATTATGTTGTATGTACATAGATTAAACTCACTAAGCAAAAGATTTAGTGTTAGAATGGATAGAAAACCAAGATCCAGCTATTTGCTATGTACAAGAGACCCACCACTTTAGACTGAGTTGAAGAAAGGAAATAAAGATTTGAGCAAAAATTCTTTATTTAAGAAGAAGTGATGTTGTATTACTGATATATATTTCTCAACAACACCTCCATAAAGCTGGAAAAATAAAAGCAAGTGGTATACATTTTCATTTCTGCAAGATGAATAAATCGTAGAGATCTGCTGTACAGTATATTTGCCACAGTAAGTAAAATTGTATTTTATACTTAAATAATTGCTGAGAGGATAGATCTTGTCACAGAACAAATAAGAGTGCAGAAGATACTTTTAGTGTTAATGGATATACTCCCCCCCTACCAGTCACCCCTCCACCGGCCGACTCCACCCTGTAACCCATAACTATGCCTCCTCCCGGCAGGAAAAAGTCAGAAAGAGTGTCGCCCATCATAACCAAAAGGCCAGAACGTGAGGCTGGTGGCAGGCACCCCATCCCCTCCCTAGAGAAAAAAGAGAGAAGCCCACAAGACCCACAAAGATAACTCTTAGGCCCAGCTAAGTTAAAGAATAAGCACACCCGGGTGCCCACCCAGATAAGAAAGTTTTGGTTCCTGGATTCCGCAAATACTGCCAGCCCCCCCTGTTTCTCTATGACTGCCAAAGGTCACATTGGAGAAACCCCAGCTCGTCACGCCAAAAGTTACCGGCCCACCTCAAAAAGTATAAAAGCCCTCACCCCTTTCAAACGGGTGCGACTTCTCGGACCCCAGCCTTTGGGACCAGCGAATCTCACCCTGGAGCGCTCAATAAAGCCACATTGTTTGGCTCTACCCTCTCTCTCTGTCTGTTTCTTTCGCCGCCAGAAAACCTTATGGTTAGCAGACAGGTACTTGCATCTGGCACCCAGTGGGTCCAGACCTGTGGAGGTGATCACTAAGTACGGGATTCTAATCCTGAACAGCTTCAGGCGAATAGGCCCACGAAGAGTGGGTCATTAACAGTGACAACTCCTGCTGGACAGGCATGAGACTGTGGGAGGGAGACACAAAAAGACAATGGTGAATCCTGATGACCCCGGTCCCCAATCTGGCACCTGCCATCTCCTGAACAGTCGCTCCCAGTGCTAGCAGTTTGTGGGCCAGAGGTCATCATTGTTAGGGTCCACAGCGCAGGTGCTGTGGTGTGATGCGGAGCGATGTGGTGTGTTAGACAGTTCCCGGCCCCTGGCCCAGGGACTCTTGCAAAAAGCTCTGCCCTTACACAATTCATGATAAATTACCCAGGCCTGTCTTGATGGATGAACTCTGAAAACTTCCCTAGTCGTGAGGAAGCTAACACCTGTGGGACTTACAGGCACTGGGGTGCCGGGCAGACTTGGGAAATACCCTCTTCCCCATCCAGCATCTTTCACGCCGAAAGTGGTAGGCTCCACCCATGGAGGTAGGGTGAGATGAGAAAAGCCACTTTCCCTCAGCAACTAGTGTAAATCCGCGGGGCCTTGGCGCATATCAATAGCTGACAGTCCAGTCACTTTGCTCTTCAGACTGGTTTAGGTCACCCAGTAGGATCATAACACTTGGGCTAGATCTCCACCCCCGGTCAGCAGCCAACAGTGAGGTCCATGGTCTAGGAACAAGAATCTTCATAAGAGGCAACAATAGGCTCCCCAAGTAACCCCTTCCATCAGGTGTAGCCTCCAAACTATGGTGGCAGAACTCTGAACAACACATTGGCACATCTGCCCCCAGTGGCAGATCGAGCAACCATACGAGTGCTCACATCCAGGCTGATAGGCAGCAGCTGCGATATGCTTTGCTCCTATAGCACCTGTAGGAACAGAGACTACACAGAACCTGTTACTGTCCAAACAAATAAGCGATGACTGATCCAGATGTGAAGGGCACAACGAAAGAACTCTGGAAGTATGAAGAATCAAAAGGAAAGCACTCCCCCCAAGAGGAACACCAACTCTCAAGCCATGGACATTTACCGAATTCAGAACACTAAAATGACAGAGGAAGAATTTCAAACCTGGATTGAAAGAAAACTCAATGATATGTAAGAAAAAATAGATAACCAACACAAAGAAACCACTAACAAATCAGGACTTGGAAGAAAAATTCACTAAAGAAATTAAAATGGTAAAGAAAAATCAAACCAAACTCCTGGAAATGAAGAATCTATTCAGGGAACTACAAAGCACAGAGGAAAGCCTCAAGAATAGGATAGATCAAACAGAAGAGAGAATCTCAGAGATTAAAGATAACATCTTCCAATTAAATAAGTTAGTCACAGAGATACAGAAGAGAAATAAGAGAAAAGGGCAAAACTTACAAGAAATGTGAGATTATATGAAGAAACCTAACTTGAGGTTGCTGGGGTTCCGGAAGGGGAAGAAGAAAACATGCAAGGGTTGCATAAGCTATTGGAAGATATAATCGAGGAAAATTTCCCAGGCGTTGCTAAAAATCTGGATATCCAAGTACAAGAAGCTCAAAGGAACCCTGGGAGATTCAATGCAAACACGAGGACACAACTACATGTAGTCATCAGACTGACCAAAATATCAACTAAAGATACCCCTTTATGAGCTGTCAGGCGAAAGAAGCAAGCAACATACAAAAGAAAGCAAATCAGAATAATGCCAGACTACTGAACTGAAACCTTAGAAGCAATGAGAGACTGGGACCCCATTCTCACTCGTCTGACACAGAATAATGCCCAGCCTAGAATCTTGTACTCTGCAAAACTAAATTTTGCATACAAAGGAGAAATAAAGACATTCTCAGATAAGCATAGACTGAGGAAGTTCACCATGACAAGACCAGCCCTCCAAGAAGTACTCAAAACAGTGTTTAACACGGATCAGCATAATAAACACTCACGAATGTAAAACCACTCAAAAGCTAAAGATTAAATGCCAGATACCACAATGGCTCAAGAGAGAAAACAATGAAAAAAGTTCAATCCAACAGGATGAACAGAAATTGGTCCCACTTATCCGTTCTCTCAATAAATGAGAACAGCTTAATCTCCCCACTAAAAACACATAGGCTGGTTGAAAAGATAAACAAATACAAACCAAGTATCCGCTGTCTTCAGGAAACCCACCTAACCTACCAGGATGCATATACACTAAAGGTAAAGGGATAGACATCGGTATTTCAAGCAAACGGAAGCCAAAAGAAGGCTGGCGTGGCAATTTTGATTTCAGATAACTTAGTTTTTAATACCAAGAAAAGTAATGAAACACAAAGAGGTTCATTACATACTGGTGAAGGGTACAGTTCAACAAGAAGACATAACAATTTTAAATATGCATGCGCCTAACTTGGGTGCACCAAGATTCATAAAGCAAACCCTGCTTGATCTAAGCAAAATGATCAACAGAAACCCCATAATAGCCAGAGATTCCAACACCCCGCTGACTGCGCAGGACAGATCCTCCAAACAGAAATTCAATAAAGAAACAATGGACTTAAACAAAACTCTAGAACAATTGGGCCTGACTGACATTTACAGGACATTCTACCCCAAATCCACTGAATATGCGTTCTTCTCATCAGCTCACGGGACATTCTCTAAGATTGACCCTATCCTAGGACACAAAGCAAGTCTCAAAAAATTTTAAAAAAGAGAAATTATATCATGCATCTTCTCAGATCACAGTAGAATAAAAGTAGAAATCAAGCCTAACAGACACTATCATTTCTACACAAAAATGTGGAAATTAAACAACCTTCTGCTGAATGATTACTTCATAAATGAGGATATCAAGATGGAAATCAAAAAATTCTTTCAACTTAATCACAAAGGAGACAAAAGTTACCAAAATCTGTGGGACACAGCTAAAGCACTCCAGAGAGGAAAGTTTATTTCCATAAATGCCTATATTCAAAAGTCAGAGAGATCACAAATAGACAACTTAATGAGTCGACTCAAAGAGCTGTAAAAAGAAGAACAGACCGACCCCAAATGCAGCAGAAGAAGTGAAATTAACAAGATCAAATCAGAACTAAATGAAATTGACAACAGGAATACTATATGGAAGATTAAGAAAACAAAAAGTTGGTTCTTTGAAAAAATAAAAAAATTGCATGCCTTTGACTAGACTATCGAAAAGCAGGAAACAAAAATCTCTAAAAATCTCCATCAGGAACAAAAAAGGAGATATTACAACTGATGCCACGGAGATACAAGATATAATCTATGAATACTACAAAAACCTTTATGCACACAAACTGGAAAATGTGAAGGAAAAGGACACATTTTTAGAAACACACAGCCTCCCTAGGCTCATCCAGGAAGAAATAGAATTCCTGAACAGACCAATATAGAGCTGTGTATTTGAAACAACAATTAAAAATCTTCCTAAAAAGAAAAGTCCCAGACCAGATGGTTTCACACCAAATTTTACCACACCTACAAAGAAGAACTAGTGCTTATCCTGCAGAAATTATTACAATACATTGAGAAGGATGGAATCCTACCCAGTTCATTTTATGAAGCCAACGTCACTTTGATACCAAAACCAGGGAGGACACCACAATGAAAAAAAACTACAGACAAATATCCCTTATGAATATAGATGCAAAAATTCTCAACAAAATCCTAGCTAACCGAATCCAGGTGCTTATCCAGAATATCCACGACCAAGTGATCTTCATCCAAGGGATAGAGGCATGGTTCAACATACACAAATCTATAAATGTAATTTACCACAAAAACAGAAACAAAAACAAAGACCATATGATCCTTTTAAGAGATACAGAAAAGGCATTTGACAAAATTCAACACCCTTTTATGATAAGAACACTTAACAAAATAGGCATAGAAGGGGCTTACCTAAAAATGATAAAAGCCATATATGACAAACCCACAGCCAATTTCATACAGAATGGGGAAAAATTGAAAGCATTCCCACTTAGAACTGGAAACAGGTAAGGTTGTCCACTATATCCATGTCTGTTCAACACAGTGCTGGAAGTCCGGCTATAGCACTCAGACATGAAAGTGGAATTAAAGGCATCCAAATGGGGGCAGAGGAGATGGACCTCTCACGCTTTGCTCATAATATGGTATTATATCTAGAAAACCCCAAGGATGCAACCAGGAAACTCCTGGAATTGATAAATGAATTTAGTAAAGTCTCAGGATACAAAATTAATACACACAAATCAGAGGCATTCATATACATGGCAATAACAGTGAAATTGAGAACCAAATCAATGACTCAATACCCTTCACAATAGTGACAAAGAAAATAAAGTACCTAGGACTATATTTAACTAAGGAGGTAAAAGAACTATGACACACTGAGGAAGGAAATAGCAGAGAACATAAACAGATGGAAAACCATACCATGCTTGTGGGATGAAAGAATCAACATTGTTAAAATGTCTATACTACGCAAAGTGATTTATATATTCAATGCAATATTTATTAAAATATCAACATATATTTTCATAGATATATAAAAATAATGTTACGCTTCATACTGAATCAGAGAAGACCCCGTATAGCAAAAGCAATTCTAGGCAATAAAAACAAAATGGGAGGTATCAATTTGCCAGATTTCAAACTATACTACAAGGCTGTAGTAATTAAATCAGCTTCTGACTGGCTCAAGAGAAAGGTCATTGACCAGGGAAACAGAACAGAGAACCCAGATATAAAAGCATCCTCGTATAGCCATCTAATCTTCAACAAAACAGACAAAAATGTACACTGGGGAAAACAATCCTTATTTAATAAATGGTGCTGGGAAAACTGGATAGCCACATGTAGAAGACTGAAGCAGGATCCACACATTTCACCTCTTACAAAACTCAGCTCACGCTGGGTAACAGACTTAAACCTAAGGTTTGAAACTATTAGAATTCTAGAGGATAATGTTGGAAATACTCTTCTAGACATTGGCCTAGGCAAAGAATTTATGAAGAAGACTCCAAGGCAATCACAGCAACAAAAAAAATAAATATATGGGACCTGATCAAACTAAAAAGCTTCTGCACAGCCAAAGAAACTATCATGAGAGCAAACAGACAACCTAGAGAATGAGAGAAAATTGTCGCATGCTACACATCTGATAAGTGGCTGATAACTAGAATCTATTTAGAACTCAGGAAAATGAATAAGGAAAAATCAAACAACCCTATCAAAAAGTGGGCAAAGGACATGAACAGAAACTTTTCAAAAGAAGACAGAATAATGGTCAACAAACATATGAAAAAATGCTCAACATCTCTAATCATCAGGGAAATGCAAATCAAAACTGCAATGAGATATCACCTATCTCCGGTAAGAATGGCCTTTATCAAAAAGTCCCAAAACAATAAATGTTGGCGTGGATGCGGAGAGATAGGAACACTCATACATTGCTGGTGGGACTGCAAACTAGTTCAGCCTCTGTGGAAAGCAATATGGAGATATTTTAAAGCAATACAAGTCGATCTACCATTTGATCCAGCAATCCCATTACTGGGCATCTACTCAGAAGAACAAAAGACACTCTACAAAAAAGACATCTGCACTCAAATGTTTATAGCAGGACAATTCACAATTGCAAAGTTTTGGAAACAATCCAAGTGCCCATCGATACATGAGAGGATTAATAAATGTGGTATATGTATACCATGGAGTACTATTCAGCTTTAAGAAACAATGGTCGACATGCTTGAAGCACTAGCAAGGGGTGGGGGAAGGGTTGGCAGGGGCAATATATGTAATCCTAACAATATTTGTACCCTCACAATATAATGAAATAAAAATAAATTAATAAAAATAAATAAATTAATAAAATCCAAAAAATAAAAAAAAAAGAAACAATGGTGATATAGCGCCTCTTGTATTTTCCTGGACACAGCTGGAACCCATTCTACTAAGTGAAGTATCCCAAGAATGGAAAAACAAGCACCACATGTACTCACCAGCAAGTTGGTATTAACTGATCAACACCGAAGTGGACATACAGGAATAACATTTGTCAGCCGTCGGGCAGGTGGAAGGGGGAGGAGGGGATGGGTATATACATACATAATGAGTGCAATGTGCACCGTCTGGGGGATGGACACGCTTGAATCTCTGACTCGAAAACCCTGTATTGATGGTAAGAGGCCACAAAACCCATATATTACATATTTCCTTTTTCCCCTTTTCTCAGGAGTCATGACTTAAGTAATTTTCTAAAGGTAAAGTTTCCAGAGCAGAAACCATGTGACCTAGAAGTGACACTTAATTTAGAATATTTACTGTCAGTTGAGATAATTTCTAGCAAATTCCTCATACACACAATATAGAACAGCCACTCCACACTCACGTGCACATTACGTGGCCGTCAGCCACCACTGCGGACTCACGCCTGCCCTCCTGTCAATCCCAGGTGCCCAACAGACACCTCATGATCTTTCTCTAGGGGTCACCTTTTTGCTTATTACAGCTGTATTTTCCCCAATCCTAAATGTATATGTTTTAAAGTATAATGAATTTCTGGTAACCTTGAAAACATTTTATTTTGACCCAGCTACATGAAGATTAAAGGGTAAATACAGAACCATCACATCATAGTCCCTCCCATGAAAAATCACACTATTAAATATCATGGAACTCAATTAAAAAGCTATAACTTGCCTTAATACAAAATTTAACCTTAGCTTTTATGGGTTGTTTTATGTCAAAATATGCAAACAAACACAACAGAGTATTTAAATGATGTACCTTTAAGCAAATGATTTCACCTGTTTTGCTTATACCTGCTGTGGATTTTTCCTGATGTAACAAGTGATATAATTTCAATTTACTCTCTTTCTCTGTACTGAAAGTGGCAGATATCCAGCTTTAAAATACCAAATTTGGTTTAAGCCCTCAAGTTAAAAAAAAAAAAGAACCAATTCCACCACTCTGACTTTGCCCACATTCTTGGTTTTGATTCACTTCCCAAGGTTGGTAGATCAGACAGGCTCTGCATGATTTGTACAAAGTAACTCCAGCCAGAGTGAGGCTTTAGAAAGTACATCTTAAAGCAATTTGGGAAAACATATTACAATTTTTCCCCTCCATAGCAGTTTAAGTAACCCAATTAGTTAAGAGACCCTGTTAAAGATCTATTTACAGAAAGACCATTTCCAAAGCTAACAGGTACAAATAATAACATTCAGTAATAACAGCAGAAAAGGAACTTTCTGGTTGTTTCCCATAGTCAAAAGCTTTAGTAAACTATCTTCAGAAAATTACAATCTTTTTCAAAAAGTATTGCCTTAAAAAGGTTTGATCAAGGACATCCAAAGTGTGATTATTATTATTTTGAATATAATGTCCAATTATGGTCTGGAAGTTCCCTCCTACCACTATCACAGAGCTTAGTCAGACAAGAAGAAATGCCCACTGCCACGGTTTCCATACATTCTACCTCACCTATATTACTTCTTGAAACTACAACAGGATGAAGTCTTAATAATCACAAATTTTAATTTCTGAGCACTCCTTTAGAAAGATTTGTAAAGAGGCAGGAAAAATTAAGGAACTTCAATTTTGGATTCCTTGTCTACTTCATTAGAATGTAATGTTCATAGAATGATTTAGGGGGCTATCAAGCCTGCTAAGTAAGGTGAGGATAAATTAATTGCTTCTTTCCAGGGTAAAGAATGGCATTTTAAAATGACAGAATGGCTATGACATAAATTTTTCAAGGATGGCCACAATTGAAAACATTAGAATATTTAAGAATTCTAAAGATTGGTATACCACCACCGCACCAGAATTTCTTTTATTATTCCAAGGAGTATAGGGAATTTTTAAATAGATTTTCATGTTACTGAAATTAAAGTCCAATAAAAAAACTGACTTGTAAACTATAACAAGAGTACAAATATTTAGCCAGATATCAGTTCCTCCTAGAAAAGAATATTCGCCTCCTCTTATTGAAATTTTTCTGAAATTATATTACTGACTTCAGCTAGACTTTAAAATTAGCCTTAAAATAGAAACAAACAAAAGGACTAGTTACACTGACCCAAACTACTAATATGCTTAAATTTACTGACAGAATCACAGATACATCATACAATATTAATAAATAGTTTCAAGAGGTTTTAAGGCAAATAAAAAATAGCAAGGCCAGTCTTTTCCCCTGGAGAAACACAGAGCCACTTTTTTTGTTTTGTGGTTTCTTGTTGTTGTTGTTGTTGTTGTTTTCTGACAGAGTCAGTGTGTCACCCCAGGTAGAGTGCAGTGGCATGGTCATAGGTCATCGCAGCCTCCAACTTCAGAGCGATCCTCCTGCCTCGGGTTCTCAAAGGGCTGGGGTCACAGGCGTGGGCACTGAGCCGGCCTAAGAGACACTTCTGTCCGGGTTCTCCCCACAGATACAGGCAGGACCCCCATGGCCCTAGCGGGACATGTCCCTCCCACGGGACAGTGCAGGGCCCGCGTCCTCCCATCCTCTGGGCCTGGCCACAGGGACCTAGCAGGGATGCAGCTCACACACAGCGTCACTTGTGTCATAACTTCTTTCCGACTTTGTGAGACTGCTTCCCTGACAACCAGGCCCCCGAGCAGAAGAGCACTGCGAGCCCAGCACAGCCGGCAGCAGAGAGAAAGGGGAGCACAGCGGAGATAAAAGTCGACACGGTTAAGCATCTGGAGAAAGGCCAGACTCCATCCCTCACTGGCAAAGCATCAGGCTCCAGGTGCTCAACGACTGGAACAATTGGGAAGAGGAAGTGGGAATCAGGGAACCCGTGACAGAGCTCCAGGGAAAGCAGCGGTCACTACTAAGCAGGATCGTGGGTTAATTATTGAAATGGAAAGGTCATTACTGATTCGGTCAGAAGATCAAAACGAGCGTAACATTCCTATTCCCCTAGCGTTGATGCCACACTAGGTGAGTGTTGACCTTTAATATTCATTTTTTGAAATTTTTCTGATCTCCTGTCTAAACTTTCTGTATGAGTTTGTTTTTATGTTCTGTTTGTTTGCATTAAAGCAAAAGCACAATAGTTTTTGTAACTTATTATTACAGTGCAGGGGTGTTGTTGTTACAGTATTACACTGTTCTATTCTTACCACACGTGAGCCCTTGGAGTGCTGTTGTCACTGGCTGTGTGCTGCTCATCAAGGATCCGAGTACATACAAATCCAACCTAACGATGTTCCCAGGACTGTGTCTCTTCCAATATGCAGGGACCACGTGTACAATATGCTTTCTAAAACAATCAGTAATTTGAGTTTGATAATTACCTTGAAAAGGTTCAGGTCTACATCATGGAAACATTTATCTAAGCATTTTCACATGTGGAAGAGGATGTACTGAATAATCAGGGTCAATTACCAAAAGGATGAGGAGACAAGTTCCCATGACCAATTTCTACGCTCAGTTTTCTTTTTTTCACTAATGTTTCACCTCTATGCCTTATAGGAGAAAAGAATGAAAAGTCATGGAATATAATTTTAAATTACCCATTAAACACCTAAATTCTTTTTGAATCCTCAGGGTTTATCTTTAAAAAGATCACACAGGTGGAGTTTAGTGGTTCACACCTGTAATCCTAGCACTCTGAAAGGCTAAGGCGGGAGAAATGTTTGAGCTCAAGAGTTTGAAACCAGCCTCAGCAAGAGCAAGACGCCGTCTCTACTAAAAAAATAGAAAAGAATTAGCTGGACAACTAAAAACTATATATATATATATATATATATATATATATATATAATATTAGCCAGGCATGGTGGTGCATGCCTTTAGTCCCAGCTATTCGGGAGACTGAGGCAGGAAGATCGCTTGAGCCCAGGAGTCTGAGGTTGCTGTGAGCTAGGCTGACGCCACGGCACTCTAGCTCAGGCAACACAGTGAGACACTGTCACACACAGAAAAAAACAAAACAAAAAACTGTTTAAGTAAAGTCAGTAAGAAAAAATAGAAAATCAAAATGATTTTGAAAAATTAAGAAATTATAAACTGAACAAGCATATTTGGAAATAAATGAAGCAGAAATGTAACAACAAAAACAAAGACATTCAATGTACAAGGTTTGGGTTGAAATTTTAATTAGACTGAGCTTATAAAAGGCTTAGCGAGGTAGAATAATGAGAAGGATAAAAACCATCAAATAAAAATAATAAAAATGCCAATATGATTATAGATCTATAAAAATAGAATGAGAAGAAAAAATAATGTAATTGCACCACTAAAGTACAGAAAACAATGATTACAATAATAAAATAAATGATTTACTAACTTCTAAAATTGAAACCCACACATGTATCCATAAAAGCATAATAGCACTGTCTCAAAAAGAGATAAACACTCCAGTAACAGTCAAACTGCACACCACCAATGAGAAAAAAATAAAAATCTGTGAGACAGGACAGAGAGAAGCCACAGATGTGAAAGCAAAGTCTGCACAGGTTGTGTAGAGACAGAAAACAGAAATGAACAAAAAGAGCCAAAAGAAATTACTGTTCAACCTGTAATTGGACACTTAGATACAATATCTTTAACAAATAAAGGTACTCAAAAATATTTTCATAAGTAAAAAAAAAATAAATATAAAGTAAAACTTGATAGATTTAATAACCAATAGCAGTTTCTTAATTATACATCTCAAAAAGATAGAAAGTTTTCTTATATGAAGAACAGAGAATCAAAATGAATATTAACACACTTTTAAAACATGGAAAACTAACTCGTGGTGGAAACTACACTAAAGAAACCACAAAGTGTTTGCCAGAATCGGTTTCAAACTATTTAGGTATAATGAAAGTGCAATTTTTCACGTGTTAAGGAAATCAAAAAAGGAATTCTCTGGTACTTGAATAGTTTAACTGAAGGCAGAAACACCCATTTTTCAGAGAATTATTTTTATTATTTTCTTAAAAATCTATGACATTTCTGTTGCATATTTTCCATAGTACTGATTATTCTTTTATCAAAAACGATTATCACCAAAGGACTCACTGTGGCGTAGGCATTAACCACCAGCGTCTGAACATCCAGCATGACGGGGCCGTATGCCAGCAACACTATGGAGCAGAAAGAGATGACCAGGTCCACCCAGTACATGACCACAAAGACACTCACCAGGAGCAGG
>VBSM01003004.1:502298-523576 GCA_008086735.1 Cheirogaleus medius | reverse complement strand
GAGGCAGGTGGGCTTGGTCCCTCGCTGTCCCTCGCTGGCGGTGTGCTCCGTTCATGGCCTGTCCCTCTTTTTGGGAACCGTGTGCACCAAGCCTCCCCTAATCCCGCTGGAGGGATGACAGGTGTTGGAAAGGGCCTGCCTTCCTGCCTGGAGGGGTTGTGGGGGGCAGGCACTCTCCAGTGGCAGCGGGGCCTCCACCGCGGCTCTCTGGGTGGCAACAGCTGGACCCCAAATCTTTGTGACGAGGTCAGGGCTGAAGTCATTTATTTATATAACACGCACTTCCGTAGCGGCTCCCCGGCCAGGCGCTATTCTGATGGCCTTACATCCCTTTCATTCTCTTCACTCTTGACAGAGGCAGGTGCTGTTGCCACCTCTGTTTTCTAGGTGAGTCAGTGGAGGCAGGAAGAGGCTAAGTGATTTGTCCAAGGTCAAAGACCTAGGAACTGGAGGAGCCTAGGTGTGAGCCCAGGTGGCCTGGTGTCGGTCTGTGACATTAACCCCTGCCTGACACTGCCTCTCCTGCAGACATACACGGTGCTGCCATTGGGACTGGTCTACCCTGGGATTTACCTCAATGAGCAAGCGCCTTCCAAAGAGGCCACACTAGAGCCTGCAGGACCACTGTGGTCCTGTCGTTGGGAACAGACCTGCAGCCACCCTGTTCCATGAGCAAGACCAGTCATGACTCCCACCTCAGCCTCATTTATCCCCACACGCCCTGTAGTGCCCAATCCCTACACTTTACTTTCTCATATCCCACCCTCCACTACCCACTTTTCTGTCCTGGACCTCAAAGATGCCTTCTATAGCATCCCCTTAAGACCGGCCAGCTACAGTCTCTTTGCCTTTACGTGGGAGAATCCTCACACAAACACATCCAGGAAACTCACTTGGACAGCACAGCCCCCATCTTTTTGGTCAGGCTCTGGCCCAGGACCTACTCCAATGTCCCTTACAACCCAGCACCGTCCTCCAGTACATTGGTGATCTTCTGCTCTGTAGTCCCTCTCTGCAACACTCCAAGACTCACAATGCCTCTCTGCTCAATTTTCTTGCCTCTAAGGGCTATGGGGTGTCCCCTTCCAAGGTTCAGCTGTCCCAGCCCACAGTCACTTACCTTGGGCTTTGTCTCACCCCCACGGCCCGAGATCTCACTGTTTTTTTTCTGTTGGTGTTTTTATGGGAAGAGTTATAGAGATTTTTTTTTTAATTTCAGCATATTATGGGGGTACAAATGTTAAGGTTACGTATATTGCCCATGACCCCCTTTCCCCCTTGAGTCAGAGCTTCAAGCTTGACCATCCCCCAGATGGGGATCTCACTGTTGACTGTCAACGGTATCTACATGATCTCCAACCACCCACAACTGCTGAACAGATACTGTCCTTCCTTGGATTTGTTGGTTTCTTCTGACACTGGATCCCAAATTTTTCTCTCCTTGCTAAACCCCTCTATGAGGCAGCCCGTGATGCCTCCGCTGGCCCTTTACTAACCCCCCGAGCTGTCTGCCGCGTGTTTCTGAAGCTTCGTGACACTCTGCTCCGGGCACCACCTGTAAGACTCCCTCATCCTGAAAACCCTTTTACCTCTAAACACACGAGGGCCGGGGCCTGGCCCTCGGTGTCCTCGCTCAGCCTTTAGGCTCCTGGAACCCATGCCCCTATACTCCAGTGGCTTATTTGTCCAAACAACTAGACACCACAGTCTGTGGCCGGCCGCCTTGCCTTAGAGCACTGGCCACGGCAGCCACTCTCACCAGGGAAGCACTAAAACTTTCCCTAGGACAGGACCTTCATGTCTTTTCCACCCAGCGCCTTCAAGATCTCCTGACTCACCGCTCATTAGCACTCCTCATTCCTTCTAGATTACAAGAGTTCCATCTCTTATTCATGGAAAACCCCACCATCACCTTAACATAGTCCACGACTCTGAACCCTGCCACTGTGCTTCCTCTTCCATCCTTGACCCTTGCCTCTCACTCTTGCTCTGAGATGGTTGAAGCCTCCACCACCTCTAGGCCTGGCCTGGCAGACCGACCCCTCCCGGATGCAGACTTAACATGTTTTGTTGATGGCAGCTCGTCCATAGGAGATGACGGCAAGTACGTAGCAGCCTATGCCATTGTCTCAGCCTCAGAGGTTATAGAGGCGTCCTGCCTCCCTGAGGTCACCACTTCCCGGAAGGCAGAACTGATTGCCCTTACTCGAGCCTTACATCTAGCCAAAGACAACACTGTCCATATCTACACTGACTCCAAACACGCCTTTATGGTAGCCCACTGCCACGCTGCCATATGGAGAGAGCACGGCTTCCTCTCCACCAAGGGCTCCCTGTCGTCCACGCCACTCTTATCTCCCGTCTCCTCGAGGCCCTTCAGCTGCCCACCCAGTTGGACACCATGCACTGCAAGGGACACCAGGCGGACGGGTCCCCTGTCACTAAGGGAAACAACTATGCGATGCCGTCGCCCGCAGCCTCACTTCTCCACAACATTCCCGCCCGGTACCTCTACCTTTCTTTCTATTCCCTCTCTCCAACCCCGCTACACCCCAGAAGAACGTGAGGGACTCCTCACCCAAGGAGGCTCCACTACCGCTGACGGATGGGTCATACTGGACGGCAAGTCAGCTCTCCCCAAGGAAACAAGCTTTAGAACTTGTGGGTCAGGTACACTCCTCTCTCCATGTCACCGCTGAAGGCCTCTCTCATTTCTTACAGCCTCTGTTCTCACACCCTTCGCTAAACTCCCTCATCAAAACTGTCTGCTCAGCCTGCGGCATCTGTGCTCCTGTCAGTCCCCAGGGAGGCCTCGATCCCCCCGTGTCCGCCCACCAGATGCGCGGTCATCTCCCTGGGCAAGACTGGCAGGTCGATTTCACTCATATGCCGCCCCATAGACGCTTCAAATACCTCTTAACTCTGGTAGACACCTTCACGGACGGGGTTGAAGCCTTTCCCGCTGCCAACGAGACTGCTGGGGTTGTAGCCTCCACTGTCATCACGGAAATTATTCCTCGCTTTGGACTCCCTTCCTCTATTCAGCCTGACAATGGCCCTGCTTTCATTTCCAAAATTGCTCACCACGTCTGCGAGACACGCGATACAGAATGGAAACCTCACGTTCCGTACGGGCCGCAGTCGTCAGGAAAAGTCGAGCGGGCAGATAGGCTAATTAAAGACCATTTAAGCAAGCGTTTTCATGAAACCCACCAGGCCTGGCCTGACCTTCTCCCCGTGGTTCTCACCCACATCAGAGCGGCTCCCCGCAGCCATACTGTCCTTGGCCCGTTTGAGCTCACGTACGGCCGCCCTTTCCTCATTAATCATCATCTTCCCGCCCAGCCTCCACCACTTGGGTCCTCCCTCCCTTACCTTTCTCTCCTCAGACAGCTGCTCTGGGCTCATGCAGACAGATATCTGCCTCAGGCTCCTGAGACCGACTCTGATATCCCTCACACAAGTGTCCAGCCGGGCGACTCGGTGCTCCTTAAAACTCTTCACCCAAAGCCCCTTGAGCCTCGGTGGACACAGCCCCGTACAGTCGTCCTAACGACACTTTCTGCTCTAAATCTTCTAAAGGACTCTGCAGGTTCCTGCCATCACATCTCTCAAATCAAGAGGTCCCACCTCAAGATGCTTCCCCATCCTGCTCCTGCCACCAGGTGGGTCCCCCTAAACCCCATCTTATGTGGGCTCCCATATCTTCTGACCCTTCCAACAGCTGCTCCGACTCCCATCTGTATCTGGAGACTTAAAATCCGCAAAACCTATACACAGCACTCTACTCGCACAACTCGGTTGGCTGGCCAAGCTGACCGCTGCCCTGCAGGGTGTCAGTCGACTATACCCGTCCCTTGAACCCCAGTCACTGTCAAACTCAGATAGGCCACTGTCCTCTGTTTCACTTTTGATCAAATGGCCAATTACTGCAAAAAAAAAGACAAAAGCCCTGACACCTATGGAGGCTGCCCTTACTCCTCTTGCCACATGTGCATAACTAACAAAAGCAAAGGCCGAGACATGTTCTACTCCAGTGAGTCCGGGTCTGGTTTTGGCTTAGATATCTCTGACTCCTGGGATCAGCGATGGGCGACAGGAGTCAGTGGAAAACTATATTGGAATCAACGGTATTCCACTCCTCAAGGCACACTCCACATCAGCCGAGAATATGTCCTTCTTCCCCAAACATCGCTTCAGACTCAAATTCAAATATCTACCAATATTCTTCAGGCAGAACAAACTCTAGCCAGACAGCTTCCTCCCCGCCCTCAACACTCTCTTCTCTCCTCCTGTCTAGATACTATTCAACTTACCCTCCTCTTCCTACATTCCTCTGAAATAATCCCTAATATTTCCCACTGTTTTCTCTGGGCCTCCCTTCAGCGACCACTGCTGGCTGCTGTCCCTCCAAACTATTCTAACCCTCAAACGACTTCCTCATCAGCTCCCTCATGCTCCACTCTGCTCACTCGTGTTCCCCTTTGGGAGCCTGAGCCTACAGGCCAACCTTATGCGGATCGCGTGTGCTTTCTCACCTCCCGCACTGACCCCAGCTTGCAACTTCATGGACGCTGCCTTACCAACCATACTGTGACCAAAACCACCTCCTCTGCTCTGGGACAATTCTTCTGGTACAAGGGAATACTCACCCGCTGTGTCAATACATCCACCCCAGGTCCTTATTTCCCTGTCATGGTGGTCCCTCGATTAACTCTATGTGAGTCTGAATTCGGGTGGCTTCTCCCAGGGGCTTGGCCAAGACGAGCCTTCATTTTACCTGTCATGGTGGGTCTCAGCTTGGCCTCCTCCATTGCAGCCTCAGGGCTCACAGGAGGTGCCCTGGGCCACAATGTCATTTCTGCCCAAGATTTTGTAGATCACCTAAAAGTCGCCCTACAAACCACTTCTGCCTTGCTGGCCTCACTACAAAGACAACTAACTTCAGGTTACTCTCCAAAATCAAAGAGCATTATATCTGCTGATGGCCAAAACAGAAAGAAGCTGCCTTTTCCTTCATGAAGAATGCTGCAACTATGTCAACAAATCGGGCCTTGTAGAACAGAACAGAAACTCGCCAACCTAAATAAAGACCTACACAACTGCCACCGCCAGGACATATCCCCCTTCGGCTGGATACAATCCCCTTTGGCTACCTGGCTATTGCCACTAATAAGACCCATTGTCATCATCTGCCTAACCTTTCTCTTTGCTCCCTGTCTTTTACAGTTCTTCCAGCGCCGCCTACAAGAGCTGTCACAAGTGGCAGTAAGCCAACCACTTCTTCCTCTGTACTTGCCCCTACCAGTCACCCCTCCACCCAACCGACCCTGGCCTGTGGCCCCTAACTATGCCCCCTCCCCACAGGAAGTAGTCAGAAAAAGTGGCACCCATCATAACCAAAAGGCCGGAATGTAAGGCCGGTGGCAGGCATGCTCTCCCCTCCCTAGAGAAAAAGAGAGAGAAGCCCACAAGACCCACAAAGATAACTGTTAGGCCCAGCTAAGTTAAAGAATAACCACACCCGGGTGCCCACCCGGATAAGAAAGTTTCGCTAACGCTTGTGGGAGTTACAAGCACAGGAGCACCAGGCAGACTGGGCAACTATCCCCTTCCCCTAGGCAGCACCTCTCGTGCTGAAAGTGGTAGGCTCCACCCCTGGAGGTAGGGTGAGATAAGAAAAGCCACTTTCCTTCTGCAACTAGTGTGAATCTGTGGGGCCTTGGTGCACATCAAGAGCTGACAGTCCAGTGACTTTGCTCTTCAGACCGGTTTATGTCACCCAGTAGGATCATAAAGCTGGGCTAGATCTCTGCCCCTGGTCAGCAGCCAACAGTGAGGTCCATGGTCTGGGAAAAAGGATCCCTGCAAGGCCACAATAGGCTCAGCAAGTAACCCCTCCCATCAGATGCAGCCTCCCAACTAGGGTGGCAGAACTCTGAACAACACAATAGCAGCTCCCCTCAGCGGCAGATCAAGCAATCATACAAGTGCACACATCCAGGTTGATAGGCAGCAGCTGCAATATGCCTTGCTCCTATAGCACCTATAGGAACAGAGGCTACATAGACCTGTTACTTCCCAAACAAAAAAGCAATGACCAATCCAGATGTGAAGGGCACAGTGAAAGAACTCTGGAAGTATAAAGAATCAAATGGAAAATATTCCCCAAAAGAGGAACACCAACTCTCAAGAAATAGACATTAACCAAATTCAGAAAACTAAAATGACAGAAGAAGAACTTCAAACATGGATTATAAGAAAACTCAGTGATATGCAAGAAAAAATGGATAACCAACACAAAGATACCACAACAAAATCCAGGAATTAGAACAAAAATTCACTAAAGAAACTGAAATGTTAAAGAAAAATCAAACCGCACTCCTAGAAATAAGGAATCTATTCAGGGAACTACAAAACATAGTGAAAAGACTCAAGAATAGGGTAGATCAAACAGAAGAAAGAATCTCAGAGATTGAAGATAACACCTTCCAATTAAATAAGTTAGTCACAAAGATAGAGCAGAGAAAGAAATAAGAGAAATGAGAAAAGCTTACAAGAAATGTGGGATCATATGAAGAAACCTAACTTGAGGTTGCTGGGGAATCTGGAAGGGAAAGAAGAAAACATATGTGTTGGATAAGCTATTTGAAGATATAATTGAGGAAAATTTCCAAGGTCTTGCTAAAAATCTAGATATCCAAGTACAAGAAGCTCAAAGGAACCCTGGAGATTCAATGCAAACAGGAAGATACCATGACATGTAGTCATCAGACTGACCAAAATATCAACTAAAGATGACCTTCTATGAGCTGTAAGGCAAAAGAAGCAAGTAACGTACAAAGGAAAGCCGATCCAAGTAACACCAGACTCCTCAACTGAAACCTTACAAGCCAGGAGAGACTGGGACCTCATTCTCACTCTTCTGAAAGAGAATAATGCCCAGCTTAGAATCTTGTACTCTGCAAAACTAAATTTTGTATATGAAGGAGAAATAAAGACATTCTCAGGTTTTAAAAAGACAGAAAAAGTTCACCAAGACAAGACCAGAACTCCAAGAAGTACTCAAAACACTGTTAAACAGGGATCAGCATACAAAACACTCATGAATGCAAAACCACTCAAAAGTTAAAGATTAAAGGCCAGATACCACAGTGGCTCAAGAAAGAAAACAAAGCAACAAAGTTCAACCCAACAGGATGAACAGAAATTCGTCCCACCAATCCATTCTCTCAATAAATGGGAACAGCTTAATCTCCCCACTCAAAAGACATAGGCTAGCTGAAAAGATAAAAAAAAATACAAGCCAAGTATCTGCTGTCTTCAGGAAACCCACCTAACTGGCCAGGATGCATATAGACTAAAGGTAAAGGGATAGAGATCAGTATTTCAAGCAAACGGAAGCCAAAAGAAGGCTGGCGTGGCAATTTTGATTTCAGATAACTTAGTTTTTAAACCAAGAAAAGTAATGAAACACAAAGAGGTTCATTACATAATGGTGAAGGGTACAGTTCAACAAGAAGACATAACAATTTTAAATATGTATGCACCTAACTTGGGTGCACCAAGATTCATAAAGCAAACCATGCTTGATCTAAGGAAAATGATAAACAGAAACCCCATAATAGCCAGAGATTCCAACACCCCGCTGACGGCACAGGACAGATCCTCCAAACAGAAAATTAATAAAGAAACAATGGACTTAAACAAAACTCTAAAACAATTGGGCTTGATTGACATTTATAGGACATTCTACCCAAAATCCACTGTATATACATTCTTCTCATCAGCTCATGGGACATACTCTAAGATTGACCATATCCTAGGATACAAAGCAAGTCTCAAAATGTTTTAAAAAATAGAAATTATACCATGCATCTTCTCAGATCACATTGGAACAAAAGTAGAAATCAACCCTAATGGAAACCATCATTTCTACACAAAAATGTGGAAATTAAACAACCTTCTGCTCAATGATTTCATCCTAAATGAGGAAATCAAGATGGAAATAAAAAAAATCTTTGAACTTAATGACAAAGGAGACACAAGTTACCAAAATCTCTGGGGCACAGCTAAAGCAGCCCCGAGAGGAAAGTTTATTTCCATAAATACCTATATCCAAAAGTTAGAGAGATCACAAATAGACAACTTAATGTGCTGCATCAAAGAGCTGGAAAAAGAAGAACAGCCTGACCCCAAACCCAGCAGAAGAAGTGAAATTAACAAGAACAATTCAGAACTAAATGAAATTGACAACAGGAATACTATACAGAAGATTAATAAAACAAAAAGTTGGTTCTTCAAAAAAATAAAAAGAAATTGCATGCCTTTGACTAGACTAACGAAAAGCAGAAAACAGAAATCTCTAATAAGCTCCATCAGGAACAAAAAAGGATATATTACAACTGATGCCATGGAAATACAAGATAAAATCTATGAATACTACAAAAACCTTTATGGACACAAACCAAAAAATGTGGAGGAAAAGGACAAATTTTTAGAAGCACACAGCCTTGGTAGGCTCAACCAGGAGAAATAGAATTCCTGAACATACCAATATCAAGTGCTGAAATAGAAACAGCAATTAAAAACCTTCCTGAAAAGAAAAGTCCTGGACCAGATGGTTTCACACCCGATTTTACCACAACTACAAAGAAGAACTGGTGCCTATCCTCCAGAAATTATTACACTACATTGAGAAGGATGGAAACCTACACAATTAATTTTATGAAGCCAACATCACTTTGATACCAAAACCAGGAAAGGATGCAACAAAGAAAGAAAACTACAGATCAATATCACTTATGAATATAGATGCAAAAATTCTCAACAAAATCCTAGCTAACTGAATCCAGGTGTTTTTCAAGAAAATAATCCATCACGACCAAGTGGTCTTCATCCCAGAGATGCAGGGATGGTTCAACATACACAAATCTATAAATGTAATTCACCAAATAAACAGAAGCAAAAACTAAAACCATATGATCTTTCAATAGATAGAGAAAAGGCATTTTACAAAATTCAACACCCTTTTATGATAAGGACACTTAACAAAATAGGCATAGAAGGGACTTACCTAAAAATGATACAAGCCATATATGACAAACCCACAGCCAATTTCATACCGAATGGGGAAAAATTGGAAGCATTCCCGCTTAGAACTGGAACCAGGCAAGGTGCCCACTATCTCCACTTCTATTCAACACAGTGCTGGAAGTCCTGGCTACAGCAGTCAGACATGAGAGTGGAATTAAAGGCATCCAAATGGGGGAAGAAGAGATGAAACTCTCACTTCTTACTGATGATATGGTATTATATCTAGAAAACCCCAAGGATTCAACCAAGAGACTCCTGGAATTGATAAATGAATTTAGTAAAGTCTCAGGATACAAAATTAATACACCCAAATAAGAGGCATTCATATACACCAATAACAGTCAAATTGAGACCAAATCAGACTCAATACCCTTCACAATAGCAACAAAGAAAATAAAGTAAAGTACATAGGACTATATTTAACAAAGGTGGTAAAAGACCTCTACAGGGAGAACTATGAAACACTGAGGAAGGAAATAGCAGAGAACATAAACAGATGGAAAACCATACCATGCTTGTGGGATGAAAGAATCAACATTGTTAAAATGTCTATACTACCCAAAGTTATTTATAGGTTCAATGCAATACCTATTAAAATACCAACATCATTTTTCACAGATATAACAATATAATGTTACGCTTCATATGGAACTAGAGAAGACCCGGTATAGCAGAAGC
This sequence comes from Cheirogaleus medius, assembly GCA_008086735.1. Classification (NCBI taxonomy): domain Eukaryota; kingdom Metazoa; phylum Chordata; class Mammalia; order Primates; family Cheirogaleidae; genus Cheirogaleus; species Cheirogaleus medius. The sequence continues at coordinate 513,802 of VBSM01003004.1, read as the reverse complement.
AATTCTAGGCAATAAAAACAAAATGGGAGGTATCAATTTGCCAGATTTCAAACTATACTACAAGGCTGTAGTAATTAAATCAGTTTGCAACTGCCACAAGAATAAGGACATTGACCAGTGGAACAAAACTGAGAACTCAGATATAAAACCATCCTCGTATAGCCATCTAATGTTTGACAAAGCAGACAAAAATGTACACTGGAGAAAAGAATTCTTATTAAATAAATGGTGTTGAGAAAACTGGATAGCCACATATAGAAGACTAAAACAGGATCCACACTTTTCACAACTCACCTCTCACAAAAATCAACTCCCGCTCGGTAACAGACTTAAACCTAAGGTATGAAACTATTAGAATTCTAGAGGAAAACATTGGAAATACTCTTCTAGACATTGGACTAGGCAAAGACATTATTAAAAAGATCCCCAAGGCAATCACAGCAATAACAAAAATAAATAAATGGGACCTGATCAAACTAAAAAGCTTCTGCACAGCCAAAGAAACTGTCATGACAGCCAACAGACAACCTAGAGAATGAGAGAAAAATTTCACATGCTACACATCTGATAAGGGGCTGATAACTAGAATCTATTTAGAACTCAGGAAAATCATCAAGGAAAAATCAAACAACCCTATCAAAAAGTGGGCAAAGGACATGAACAGAAATTTTCCAAAAGAAGACAGAATAATGGCCAACAAACATATGAAAAAATGCTCAACATCTCTAATCATCAGGGAAATGCAAATGAAAACTGCAATGAGATATCACTTATCTCCAGTAAGAATGGCCTTTATCAAAAAGTCTCAAAACAATAAATGTTGGCATGGATGCGGAGAGAAAGGAACATGCATACGCTGCTGGTGGGACTGCAAACTAGTGCAACCTCTGTGGAAAGCAATATGGAGATAACTTAAAGCGATACAAGTAGATTTACCATTTGATCCAGCAATCCCACTACTGGGCATCTACTCAGAAGAACAAATGACACTCTATAAAAAAGACATCTGCACTCAAATGTTTATAGCAGGACAATTCACAATTGCAAAGCTGTGGAAACAACTCAAATGCCCATCAATACATGAGAGGATTAATAAAATGTAGTATATGTATACCATGGAGTACTATTTGGCTTTAAGAAACAATGGTGATATAGCACCTCTTGTATTTTCCCGGATACAGCTGGAACCCGTTCTACTAAGTGAAGTATCTCAAGAATGGAAAAATAAGCACCACATGTACTCACCAGCAAATTGGTATTAACTGATCAACACCAAGGTGGATATATTGAAATAACATTTATCAGGCTTCAAGAAGGGGGCAGGGGGGAGGAGGGGATGGGGATGTACAAACATAATGAGTGAGATACACACGGTTTCGGGGATGAACACACTTGAAGCTCTGACTCAAGGAGGGAGGGGGGATGGGCAATATACGAAACCTTAACATTTGTAGCCCCATAATATGCTGAAATAAAAAATAAAGATAAATAAATAGTATCTTCCAATAAAAAAAATGAGATTACACTAAACTTTTATTAGAACAGGCAAAATACAAAATACTAACAACATCAAATGCTGGTGAGGTTGTGGAGCAACGGGAACTCTCATTTGTTGATGCTGGGAATGAAAAATGTTGCCACCACTTTGGAAGACAGTTTGGCAGGTTTTTACAAAACTATAAAACACACTCCTCCCATACGATTAATCAACCACACTCCTTGGCATTTTCACACATCAGTTTAAAACACATGCAAACAAAACCTGGATGGTGATATGTATAGTAGCTTCTTAAAAATAGATTCCAAAACTTGTAACCAAACAAGACGTCCTTTAGTAGGTGAATGGATAAATAAACGTGTACATCAAGACTATGGGACATCCTTCAGTGCTAAAAGAAATAAGCTATCAAGCCATGAAAAGACATGCAATTACCTTAAGTGCACACTGCTAAGTGAAAGAAGCTCATCCAACAGGGACCCGGCCTGCATCATCACAATGGTATGGCAGGCGTAGAGGCAAAAGTATGGAGACAGTGAAGGGATGTTGGAGGGAGGGAGGGATTAATTGGAGAATCACAAAGTTTTACGGCACTGAAACTATTCTGTATGATGCTCTCAGTTGTGGATACCTCTCGTTACACACTGGCGATTCACAGAGAATGCACAGCACTGAGAGTGAACCCTAATGTCAACTAGGCTTTGTGTGATTGTGATGTGTCTGTGTAGCTTCATCAATTGTAAAAAATTATACCACCCTGCTGAGAAAGTTTACTAGAAGGAAGGTGGTGAGGATGGGGAGCTATAATATATGGAGTTGGGGGGTGTATAATTTTACTGTAAACATAAACTGCCATGAAAATAAAATATTGAAAACAATCAAGAAGTAATTTTGATATTTTCACATAAACAGATTTTAGGGTATTTCTTGACAGTGCACCTGTCCTGCAAGAAATGCTAAATGATGTTCCTGAGCCTGAAAGGAAAGGACTCTAGATAGTAACAGAAAGTCTTCAGCGAAAAATGAAGAACACCAGTAATGTTACTTACGTAGGAAAATATAAAGGCTTACTGTATTTTTGGTTCACAGATAAAACATTTTTCTTTTTCGTCTTTGCATGTTTTAAAGGACTAATGCAGGAAACGTTAATTATAACTCTGTCATCAAAGAAAGAATAAGAAAGAAAAAACCCTGTATTGATGGTAAGAGGCCACAAGACCCATATATTACATATTTCCTTTTTCCCCTTTTCTCAGGAGTCATGATTTAAGTAATTTTTAAAGGTAAATTTTCCAAAGCAGAAACAACGTGACCTAGAAGTGACACTTAATTTAGAATATTTGCTGTCACTTGAGATAATTTCTAGAAAATTTCTAAAACAGAAAATACAGAGCAGCCACTCGACAATCATGTGCACATTACGTGGCCGTCAGCCACCACTGTGAACTCACGCCTGCCCTCCGGTCAATCACAGGTGCCCAAACAGACACCTCATGATGCTTTCTATAACGGTCACAACTTTTGCCTATTATAGCTGTATTTTCCCCAATCCTAAATGTATATATTTTAAATTATAATGAATTTCTGATAACCTTTAAAACATTTTATTTACACCCATCTACATGGAGATTAAAAGGTAAATACAGAACGATCACATCATAACCTCTCCCCTGACAAATCACACTATCAAATATCATGGAACTCAATTAAAAAGCTAGAACTTGCCTTAATACAAAATTTTACCTTAGTGTTTATGGGTTGTTTTATGTGAAAATATAAAAACAAACACAACAGTGTATTTCAATGATGTACCTTTATGCAAATGCTTTCACCTGTTTTGCTTATACCTGCTGTGGATTTCTCCTGATGTAAAAATTGATTTAACTTCCATTTACTCTCTTTCTCTTTACTGAAAGCTGCAGAAATCCAGCTTTAACACACCAAATTTGGTTTAAACCCTGAACATAAAAAAAAAAAGTATCCACTGCCACTGCTCTGACTTTGCTCACATTCTTGGTTGTGATTCTCTGCGCCAGGTTGGTAGGTCAGGCAGGCTCTGCATGATTTGTACAAAATAACTCCAGGCAGAGTGAGGCTTTAGAAAGTACATCTTAACAAGCAATTGGGAAAACACATCACATTTTTTCCCCTCTATATTAGTTTAAGTAGCCCAGTTAGTTAAGTGACCCTGTGAAAGATCTATATAAAGAAAGGCCATTTCCTAAGCTAACAGATACAGAAAATAAAATTCAATAATAAAAGCAGAAAAAGGAATATTTTTGTTGTTGTTTTCCATAGTCAATAGTTTTAGTAAACTATCTTCAGAGAAAATTACAATTTTTTTTAAAAAGCACAGCCTGAAAACAGTTTGGCAAAGGACATCCAAAGTGTGATTATTATTATTTTGAATATAATATCCGATTACGTTCTGCAAGCTACATTCCACCACTGTCAGATAGCTTAGTGAGGCATGAAGAAATGCCAACTGCCACGGTTTAAATACATTTTACATCACTTAAATGACTTCTTAAAACCTACAACAGCATGAAGTCTTTTTCTTTTTCTTATTTCTTATGAGACAGATTTTCAGTCGGTTGCCCAGGCTAGAGTGCTGTGGCATCAGCCTAGCTCACAGCAACCTCAAACTCCTGGGCTTGAGTGATCATCCTGCCTCAGCCTCTTGAGTAGCTGGGACTACAGGCAAAGGCCAACATGCCCCGTTAATTTTTTATATAAATTTTTTAGTTTTCCAGCTAATTTATTAGTATTTTTAGTAGAGATGTTGTCTCTACTAAAGAGACGTTGTCTCGCTCTTGCTCAGGCTCCTCTCGAACTCCTGACCTGGAGCGAAACTTCTGCCTTGGCCTCCCACAGTGCTGGGATTACAGGCGAGAGCCACCGCGCCTGGCCATGAAATCGTAACAAACACAGATGTTAATTTCTGAACACACCTCCAGTAACATTTGTAAAGGTGGAGAAAAAATTAAAGGACTTGTTTTTTGTATTCCCGGTCTACTTCATTATAATGTAATCTTCAAAGAGTGTTTTAGGTGGCTATCCAGCCTGCTCAGTAAGGTTAGGATAATTGCATTGCTTCTTTTCATAGTAAAGAATGGCATTTTAAAATAACAGAATTGCTATGACATAAATTTTTCAAGTATGGCCTCACTGAAAACATAAGAACATTTAAGAATTCTAAACATTGGTATGCCACCACTGCACTAGAATCTCCTTTATTATTCCAAGGACTATAGAGAATTTTTAAATAGTTTTTCATGTTACTCAAATTAAACACTAATAAAATAACTGACTTAGAAACTATAACAAGAGTACAAATATTTAGCCACAGGTACCACTTCCTCCTAAAAATGAATATTCAGCTCCTCTCATTGAAATTTTTCTGAAGTTATATTACTGATTTCAGATAGACTTTAAAATTAGCCTTAAAATAGAAACAAAAAAAGGACTAGTTACACGGACAAAAGTACTAACATGCTCAAATTTACTGACAGAATCACAGGTACATCATACAATATTGGTAAATAGTCTCAAAGAGGTTTTAAGTCAAATAAAAAATTGCAAGGCTAGTGTTTCCCCTTGGAAAAACACAGGGCAACTTTTTTGTTGTTTTGTGGTTTCTTGTTGTTGTTGGTTTGTTTTTTGACAGAGTATACTGTCACCCCAGGTAGAGTGCAGTGGCATCGTCATAGGTCATCGCAGCCTCAAACTCCAGAGCTCAAGGGATCCTCCTGCCTGGGCCTCGCAGAGTGCTGGGATCACAGGCGTGAGCACCGAGCTGGCCTATGAGCCGCTCTTGACCAATTGACCCCTGCAAATACAGGCAGGACCCTGTATATCCCTAGCGGGCCATGTCCCACCCATGGGACAGTTCAGGGTCTCCGTGTCCTCCTGTCCTCTGGGCCCGGCCACGGGGACCTGGTGGGGCAGCGGCTCACACACAGCGTCACTTCTGTCATAACATTTTTCCGACGTTGTGAGACCGCTTCCCTCACAACCAGGCCCCCGAGCAGAAGAGCACTGCGAGCCCAGCACAGCCGGCAGCAGAGAGAAAGGGGAGCACAGCGGAGATAACAGTTGACACGGTTAAGCATCTGGAGAAAGGCCAGACTCCATCCCTCACTGGCAAAGCATCAGGCTCCAGGTGCTCAACGACTGGAACAGTTAGGAAGAGGAAGTGGGAATCAGGGAACACGTGACAGAGATCCAGGGAAAGCAGCAGTCACTACTAAGCAGGATCGTGGGTTAATTGTTGAAATGGAAAGGTCAGTACTGATTTGGTCAGAAGATCAAGATGAGCGTAACATCCCTATTCCCCTAGCGTTGATGCCACGCTAGGTGAGTGTTGACCTTTAATATTCTTTTTTTGAAATTTCTCTGATCTCCTGTCTAAACTTTCTGTATGAGTTTGTTTTTATGTTCTGTTTGTTTGCATTAAACCAAGAGCACACTAGTCTTTGTGACTTATTATTACAGTACAGAGTATTGTTATCACAGTATTACACTGTTCTATTCTTACCACACGTGAGCCCTTACAGTGCTGTTACCACTGCCTGTGTGCTGCTCATCAAGGATCCGAGTACATACAAATCCAACCTAACGACACTCCCAAGACTGTATCTCTTCCAATAAACATGGACCACATGTACAACATGCTTTTTAAAAGAATCAGTAATTTGAGGTTGATAATTACCTTGAAAAGGGTCAGGTCTACATCATGGAAACCTTTATCTAAGCATTTTCATATGTAGAGGAGGATGTACTTAATAATCAGGGTCAACCACCAAAAAGATGAGGGAGACAAGATCAGATGACCAATTTCTAGACTCAATTTCCATTTTTTTCACTAATGTACCACCTATACAACCTTTAGGAGAAAAAAATGAAAAGTCATGGAGTATAATCTTAAATTTTCCAATGAACACATAAATTCTTTTTGAATGCTCATGTTTTAACTTTAAAAAGATCACACAGGCGGGGCGTGGTGGCTCATGACTGTAATCCTAGCACTGTGGGAGGGCGAGGCGGGAGGATTGTTTGAGCTCAGGAGTTGGAAACCAACCTGAGCAAGACTGAGAGAGATCCCATCTCTACTAGAAAAATAGAAATAAATTATCTGGACAACTAAAAAAATATATACATAAAAAAAATTAGCTGGCATGGTCGTGCATTCCTGTAGTCCCAGCTACTCGGGAGGCTGAGGCAGTAGCCTGGCTCGAGCCCAGGAGTTTGAGGTTTCGGTGAGCTAGGCTGACACGATGGCACTGTAGCCCGGGCAACACAGTGAGACTCTGTCTCAAAAAAATAAAATGTTTAAGTAAAGTCAATAAGAAAAAATAGAAAATCAAAATGATATTGAAAAATTAAAAAATTATTAACTGAACAAGCATATTTGGAAATAAATGAGGCAGAAATTAAACAACAAAAATAAATAAATTCAACGTACAAAGTTTGGGTTAAAAATTGAATTAGACTGAGCTCATAAAAGGATTAGTAAGATAGAATAATGAGAAGGATGAAAATCAACAAATAGAACTTATAAAAATATCAATATAATTATAGATCTATAAAAATGGAATGAGAAGAGAAAATAATTTAATTTCACCACTAAAGTACAAAAAACAATGATTATAATAATAAAATAAATTATTTATTAACTTCTAAAATTGAAACACAGACATGTATCCATAAAAGCATAATAGCACTGTTTCAAAAAGAGATAAACACTCCAGTAACAGTCAAACTGCACACCACCAAAGAGAATAAAGAATAAAAATCTGTGAGACAGGACAGAGAGAAGCCAAAAGGGTGAAAGCAAATTCTGCACAGCTTGTGTAGAGACAGAAAACAGAAATAAACAAAAAGTGTGGAAAGAAATTATTGTTCAACTTGTAATTGGATACTTAGCTAGAATATCTTTAACAGATAAGGGTACTCAAAAATATTTTGAGAACTAAAAAAGAAATAAATATAAAGTAAAACATTGATAGATTTTATAACCAATAAGAGTTTCTTAGTATACACCTCAAAAAGATAGAAATTTTTCTTCTATGAAGGACAGAGAATCACAAGGAAAATTCACACACTTCTAAAACATGGAACACTAAGTTGTGGTGGAAAATACACCAAAAAAACCACAAAGTCTTTGCCAGCGTCTGTTTCAAAATATTTAGCTATAATACAAGTGCAATTTTACATGTTTTAAGTAAATGAAATACTAAATTCTCTACTACTTGAATAGTAGAACTGATGGCAGAAACACCCATTTTTCAGAGAATTATTTTTATTATTTTCTTAAAAATCCATGACCTTTCTGTTGATATTTTGCAGAGTACTGATTATTCTTTTATCAAAAACGATTAACACCAAAGGACTCACTGTGGCATAGACATTGACCACCAGCCTCTGGACACCCAGCGTGACGGGGCCGTATGTCAGCAACACCATGGAGCAGGAGGAGATGATCAGGTCCACCCAGTACATGACCACAAAGACACTCACCAGGAGCAGGATGATCTTGGTGGCCCTTTTCTCCGGGGAGATGCTAGGGGAGAGGGACGTTTTGTGAAGGTGCTGGGATCGCCTCTGATGCCTGAACAAGAGAATCACCATGTACACACTCGAGAGCAGCATGCTGCCTACAAAGGAGACGTCTCTCAGATGTATCAGCATGAAAAACAGGCTCCACCTGAGGTACCTTGCAGAGGAAAGTGAGCAATATTTACCAAAACTCAGCACTTGGGTCTGGGTCACATTAGAAGCAGCCACAGTAGAGAAGAGCAGGTTACTACTGAAGGACAAATTGAGAATCCATAAAAAGAGTAAGGAATGGATGATGTAACCTCTGGATGTCTGTTTGAAGCGCCCCAACCAGGAGGTGCTGGGGCTGATGGTGACAGCCTGGAGCAAGCTCAGGAGGCAGGTGATGCAGATGGAGAGGCCCCTCATCACCCTGTGCAGGTAGAACAAAGCTTTACACTTGACGTCATTCTGAAAATGCAGTGACTCAAACAGGCCTGGAGAAAGAAACACCACCGTGAGCAGCATCACTATGTGGACGAGGGCCAACTTACAGGTGATCAGGTCGTAGGGCTTAGGCCTGTGATCCAGAAAGAGCGTGAGGATGCGCAAGAGGAGGAGGAAGGTATTGGCTGTGAGTCCAATGCCAGCTTGCAAAAGAGAGGCATTTTTTAATGGTAACATAAGTAAAAAATGATTGTTTTAATGGCATCAACAAAACATTTTTTATATCTGCAAAAAAGTTAACAGATATATCATCAATTTTTTGTGTTCAATAGTCTACCCTTCACCATTATTGTTACTTCACTTAATTATTATGTTATTTTACAATATTTATGTCATGTAAAAATTTTAGGACTTTTAACGACCTGATTTTTTTAATACCCTGTTTATCTCATATAAATTATTGAAAACATAGCCTTATCGATAGTTTCTCTACAAAATAACACAGACATGTGTATTTCTATGTATATAAAATTTATATATCAAGTATATATTATATATATGTATCCAAACAACATATGCACAATTTTGCCACAATGTATTGCCAACTATGTATGCTTCTATCTGAGTTCGCCCTCCACCCTTAGAAAATATTTCTTTATTCTTCTGTATTCTTTCATTTAATATTTAGAATCAAAAGCATAATGGGCATATAAGATTACTCAATATTATTTATATAGCGGAACTCAGTGACATTTTATTCTAACAAAAAATTTAGAAAAAATCCATTTGCATCTTACAGCACATCACCTTCACACCTTCTGTTTTCATCTGTCTCTCATGTTTATGGAAATCTATGCTTGTCGCCTCCCCCATGATAATCCAGAAAATCTTCATCTTTTATATAAGAAGATTATTAGCAAGGTGGATTTCATTTGCAATCGTATTTCTCTTTTCCATAAGATCTAAGACATTTCCAAAGACTGGAGATTTAGGATGTATTTTTTGGGGTGGCATTAGTTCACTTACCACAAGTTCTTTTAATGGTATTTCTTCTAAATCACCTTCTCTTGGTTTAGTTTCCAATCCAGAGATATCACACACTGCTGTGGCCCGATTGCAGAACGGGGGATGAACACAGAAAGACACAGACAAAAACACACACACAAACATGAAAGACAAGACTGCAGCCCCAGAAAGAAACACACAGACACAAGAGACAGTAAAAGACTGCAGTGCTGTAAGCACCAGTCGTTTTATTTTTATCCTGTTAAAGTTGGCGAGCGTCCCGCAGCTACTTTCCCAGCTACTTTCTGGTACGTGTCTTCCCACGGGTCAACAGCACCTGTTCCTCTAGACATAGCACAAGAGATGCCCTTCAACATCTGATACCGTTTGCGGATAACAAACCACCTTGGCTCACATGTGAAACCATAGGTCCTTGGCAGTTTGCAACACTTAAGGCGCCAGGCCCAAATTACAGACCAAGATATGCACGGGGAACAAGGCAGCCAGTTTCTATCCCCCATTTTCTCTTTGCTGGCCCCCTGGTGGCTGTGCCTGTCTTAGGTTGTTCCTCCCTGAGGAATCTTACCCGTCTCTGGCTAACCAGCCATCTTACAGGGCCAAGCAGCATTCAAGGAACAACATGTTTTTCTCATGGCCTCCAGACCTCCATTGTTGTGGGGCTGGGCATCTCTTGTTTACGAGCAAACATTCCTGGAGCTATCATTGTGCATGTGGACAAACAACCTTGTCTGTTAATCGAACCCTGCCTGGAACAATTGATCCTCAAACCCACGTCTGGTCCTGTGTGCAGGACAACAAGACACCTGGGCTTATTTTCAAGACCACAGGCTCTTGGCTGTTTGTCCGGAGGAACAGTTCTTACGCTGATCAACAATTCACGTCCTGCTAAATTTGGGAACAAGCAATGTGCTCCCGTTCTGCTGACTTTGAGTCTCGGCCAATCTGACCCAGGGACGGTCCCCAACAACACACAACCTCACTTCATCTTAGGTGTGAATTGCTAAAGTCCAGCTCTCAATTATCAGAAGAACTATATTCACACATTATATGACATCCATAGACGTGCATCAGAATAGTCATGTAATATGTAACCAAAGTGTTTGTGTTCCTATCATATTCTGAATTTAAAGACAAGAATAATCACACAGTGGTCCTTTCATTGAGACTTCACTTAGTATACAGGCAGCCTCCCATGCCAGAAAAAGTATTTAGGTTTTCAAAATTACATACTTCACTTCAAATTTTTATCAGGATATCACCAAAATCATAACACTTTAAAATATTTCACTAGATGGTTTTGCAAGAATTGTCTCATGTTATTTGTCTTGGATGCAGTCATCATTACTTTATGAAATTAGTTTAATACACAGCTTAGAAGGCTTCAACTGTATGAGAGTAAAAACATGCAAAAGCAACAGGACCGAGAGACTGACTGATCATAAAGTCTGGATTCAGGTCACACAGCTGAGTTAAAGACAAAGACTGCACTGAAATGAAGACTTTTACAAGAACCTAAGTGCTATCGTTCCGGCAAGTGTTAACAGCTCCTGGTAGTGTTAAACAGCTCTTAAGTATTAACAGCCCTTGGTAGTGTTGACGCTGGAAATAACCGGGCAGGATACGGAGAGTCAGAGAACTGCCTTTATTCCATCTTGCACCCTCAGCCGTCTTCTGTTCTTCTCACCCCCCTTCCCCGTTCTCCTCCTGCTTTTATACCCTTAGCAGGACTCAAAAAGCGTCCAATCAGCAACAAGCATTAACAGCCAATCAGCAACAAGCATTAACATCCAATCAGGAACAGCTATAACATCCAATCAGGAACAAGCTATAACATTCAATCAGGAACAGTAGGATTCAAAAAGTAACCAATCAGGATCACGCAAGCAGCGCAGCCGGAGGACAGGAGCAGGCTGCGGAGCATAGAGCGCGGGCCTGGACCGGGCGGTGCGGTCCGTCTACGAGGCCCGGCTCCAGCAGCGCGCACCCACACACCTGC
>VBSM01003004.1:455814-487405 GCA_008086735.1 Cheirogaleus medius | reverse complement strand
TGTCCCCACCGGGGCAGGTGACTCCCGGTGGTCTTCACACGTGCTCCTCAGTGATGTCTGGTTCTGAGGGTCAAAACAAGTCTACAAACACCTTTGAAAGAATTACGATGATGCCACCTCTGCCAAAGGGTTTTGAGGGCTTGCCATATAATTGTGCAGCTTAAGAATTAATCTTAGGAGAAGGAGTACGTGCCCAGCCCAGAGCGACGTGAGAGTCATACATTCTGGCCTAGGTTCACCTAACAAACAGGGTTGCTGCTTGAAGGCATAACAAAGGGTCTGAGTTTCTGCAAATAGGCAAGAGCTGCCCAGCCCCACGTTAATAGGGGCCTGGAGGCCACACGATAAGCACATTGTTCCTATTATTGTTGCTTGGCCCTGTAAGATGGCTGGATAGCCAGAGACGGGTAAGATTCCTCAAGGAGGAACAACCTAAGACAGGCGCCGGGGGGCCAGCCAAGAGGAACTAGGGACGGAAAGTGCCCCGGTGGCTGCCTTGCTTAACCTTTGCTTATCTCAGCCTGTGACCTATGCTTTGAGCAATTGCCTGGAAACCTTGAGTCAGGGGACATCAGTGTCCTTAGGCTACGTGCTCCGGAATTTATGGCCATTGCTGCAATGCCTGGGTGGTCACGTATAAGGAAGTAACTTTGATTTCTAGGGTACAAAAATAAAATGACTGGTGCTTACAGCACTGCAGTCTTGTATGGTCTTTATGTTTCTCCGTGTCTTTCTCTGTGCGTTTCTTTTGTGTTTTGTGTTCATCCCCGATCCTGCAAACGGGCCACGACAAAAGGGCCTTGTCCTCCAGAGGACACAGGGCACTTCCATGGGGAGCAGAAGGCAGAAGCAAAGTCAACTAGGCCTTGAAATTGCCTTCCTCTTAGTTAAATTATGAATATAAGCAATATTTAACTTGGTTCTTTTCTGGTAAATAATTATGTTAGACAAATATGAAACTTAAACCCAGTTCATCGCAAACAGCCACCAGCATGTGGCTATGGGACTGGGGACTTTCTAAACAAGACAAACCAAACAAGCCCAATGAATACGGGTCTCTGGGCCTTGCCAGGGCTGTGCCCCACCCTGCACTGAGATTTCTGCTCCCTGGAGCCAGGTGAGCAGGCGCGGATTGAAGACCACCTTCTGCCAGGCAGGGGCATGAGCCTGTCACATTTCCTGTCAGGAAAATGACAAGCTCTGTAGTCTCTCCTCTCCTCCAAGCTCTCTGCCCACTGCTGGCCCGAAGCCAGCCTACATTGCCCGGAGATGCCCACAGGGACATTGGGCTCCAGATGTGGCTCCTGTGCCTCCCGCAGTCAGGTGGGGCAGGGGAGGCAGGGACAGCTACAGCCAAGCTCAGGACAGAGGAGGAGGCAGGTGGCCTTGGTCTCGGCCCTGGCCCTCTCTGCTGGTGTGCTCCATTCAGGGCCTGTTCCCTCTTTTTGGGAACTGTGTGCACCAGCCTCCCCTTATCCCGCTGGAGTGATGACAGGTTTTGGGACGGGCCTACCTTTCCAAAGAGCTAGGAACTGGAGGAGCCTAGGCATTAGCCCAGGTGGCCTGGTGTCAGTCCGTGACATTAACCCCTACCTGACGCTGCCTCTCCTGCAGCCACCCTGGTGGCTGTCACTGGGACTGGTCTACCTTGGGATTTCCCTCAATGAGCAAGCGCCTTCCAAAGGGGCCACACTGGAGGCTGCAGGACCACTGTGGTCCCGTTGTGGGGTCAGACCTGCAGCCACCCTGTTCCTGGAGCAAGACCAGTCAGGACCCCACCTCAGCCTCAGTTTCCTCATCTGCAGATAGGTGGGAAGGGAGCAGTGGCCATGCAGGCGAGTGGGTTTGCAAGGACTTCCCAGGCTGGACAGAGCCCAGGCAGCGCCTGCCACAGGTGAGGGACCCACACCCGCTTCTCGCAGTGCGGCTGCCGCAGCTGCAGGTGCCTCTGGCTCCCTGGGCCGCGGCCTCCCACGCCTGTGCCCGCCTTGCGGGGACGCTGAGAACAGGGACAGGAACAGGTAGGAAAGACACCGTGCACAGGACCACCAGGACCAACACTGGGAACTTCTTTTCTGTCCTGGAAGGGAGGATGATTGAGCCCAAATAAGGGGCTTTAGGACAAGAGTCTGTAGGAAAATTCAGCCTTTGCTCACAGTCTCCACTCTGAGAATCCAGAAGCTCAGGTGACTGATCCTAGCTGTGATATCTCCCCAGCAGGGAGGTTTGACTCTGGGACCTGGAGGGAAGGAAAACATTCTTCTTCCTCTTAGAGATAGTTGTCAGTTACCAATTCAAAAAAGTATTTTCTTTCTCAGTTGTGTGTTCTATTAATATTTTTTGAAAATAATGTTTTATAAATAACTCTTCATTATGGCTTAATTGAAACACAATGAAGTGGACATACCAAGTGTTACACATTTAAAGTGTGTAATCTGATGCACTTTGCAGTGTGTGTACATCCATGAAACCACCACCACAATCGAGAAGGTAAATGTATGTTTTACCCCCAGAAGTTTCCTCACACCTCTCGGTAATCCCATCCTCCTGCCTGTCCCTGCCCACCCTATCCCCAAGCAACCATTGATCTGTTTCCCGTCCCATGGATTACTTTGCATTTTCTAGATTTGTCGCTATATGGAATCATACAGAATGTACTTTCTAAATGGCCTCTTCAAATCAACAGAATTATTCAGACACACTCATTTTGCAAGGATGAGCATTCCTTTACTTAAATATTATTCCATGGAATGGGTGCACCACAAATTATCCATTCAACTACTAGAGGATGTTTGCATTGTTTCCAGTTTTGGGCTATTAAAAATGAATTTACTAGGAAAATTAAAAATAAATAATTAAATAGGCATCTCCAACCTTTTGTCTTCAGAGCACTAAAGCTCTTTTGGTTTGTTGCTTCCCAAATCATGGAATGTATTTACCCCAATAAACTGTTTAAATCTTTATTGTGCCTCAGACTTTTGTTTTACAGAAATGTTAGGGAAGTTCCTCAGTCTGAAAGCAAGAGACCCCAGAGAGTGAACTGAAAGCACAGAAAAACACAGAGGTCAGGGAGAAAGAGCCTTGTCGTTATAAAAGACAGTAGGAATCCTTAGTTGATTTCTTTCATTTTGTTTATTTTTACATTCTGCTTTACTTTTATATGCTTTTAAATTCTCAGTAATTAAAAGCAAAATGCACACTATGAAATATTTTAGAACAGCCACTCCACACTCACGTGCACAGTTACGTAGGCGTCAGCCACCACTGCGGACTCACGCCTGCCCTCCTGTCAATCCCAGGTGCCCAACAGACACCTCATGATGCTTTCTGTAGGGGTCACCTTTTCTTTGCCTATTATACCTGTATTTTCCCCAATCCTAAATGTATATGCTTTAAATTATAATGAATTTCTGATAACCTTTAAAACATTTTGTTTAGATCCAGCTGCATGAAGATTAGAAGGTAAATACAGAACCATCACATCATAGTCCCTCCCCTGACAAATCACACTATCAAATATGATGGAACTCAATTAAAAATCTATAACTTCCCTTAATCCAAAATTTAACCTTAGCTTTTATGGGTTGTTTTATGTGAAAATATAAAAACAAACACAAGAGATTATTTCAATGTGTACCTTTATGCTAATGATTTCACTTGTTTTGCTTATACCTGCTGTGGAATTTTCCTTATGTAAAACTGATTTTATTTCAATTTACTCCTATCTCTGCACTGAAAGCTGAAGAAATCCAGCTTTTAAATCCCAAGACAATTTGGTTTAAGCCCTCAAGAAATAAGAAAAATGTAACTACTTCCACTGCTCTGACTTTTCCCCCATTCTTGGTTGTGATTCTCTGCGCAAGGTTGGTAGATCATGCAGGCTCTGCATGATTTATACAAAATAACTCCAGGCAGAGTGAGGCTTTAGAAAGTACATCTTAACAAGCAATTTGGGAAAACACATCACATTTTCCCCCACCAAATCAGTTTAAGTAGCCCAATAAGTTAAGTGACCCTGTGAAAGATCTATTTACAGAAAGGCAATTTCCTAAGCTAAAAGATATGGATAATAAGATTCAATAATAATAACAGAAAAAGGCATTTTTTGGTTGTTTTCCATAGTCAACAGCTTTAGTAAACTATGTTCAGAAAATGACAATTCTTTTTTAAAAAAGCACTGCCTGAAAAAAGTTTGATCAAGGACATCCTAAGTGTGATTATTATTATTTTGAATATAATGTCCAATTATGTTCTAATTTACGTTGCACCACTGTCAGATAGGTTAGTGAGGCATGAAGAAATGCCAACTGTCATGGTTTACATACATTTTACATCACTTCTATTACTTCTTGAAACCGACTACAGCATGAAGTCTTTTTTTTTTTTTTTTTTTTTTTTTTGATACAGAGTCTCGTTCTGTTGCCTGAGCTACAGTGCCGTGGCATCAGCCTAGCTCACAGCAACCTCAAACTCCTGGGCTCAAGCAATCCTCCTGCCTCAGCCTCCCGAGTAGCTGGGACTACAGACATGTGCTACCATTGCCCGCTAATTTTTTGTATATATGTTTTTAGTTGTCCAGCTAATTTCTTTCTACTTTTAGTAGAGATGGGGTCTTACTCTGGCTCAGGCTGCTCTCGAACTCTTGACCTAGAGCGATCCTCCCACTTTGGCATCCCAGAGTGCTAGGATTACAGGCGAGAGCCACCACTCCTGGCCAAGAAGTCTTAACAAACACAAATTTTAATTTCTGAACACTCCTACAGTAATATTTGTTATGGTAGAGGAAAAATTAAGGGACTTGATTTTTGGGTTTCTGGTCTACTTTATTAAAATGTAATTTTTTTTTTTTTGAGACAGAGTCTCACTCTGTTGCCCTGGCTAGAGTGCCATGGCGTCAGCCTAGCTCACAGCAACCTCAAACTCCTGGGCTCAAGCGATCCTCCAGCCTCAGCCTCCTAAGTAGCTGGGACTACTAAAATGTAATCTTCAAAGAGTGTTTTAGGTGGCCATCCAGCCTGCTAAGTGGGGTTAGGATAAATGCATTGCTTCTTTCCAGGGTAAAGAATTGCATTTTAAACCACCAGAATGGCTATGACATAAAATTTTCAAGTATGACCGCAATTGAAAACATTAGAACATTTAAGAATTCTAAAGATTGGTGTACCACCACTGCACCAGAATTTCTTTTATTATTCCAAGGACTGTAGGGAATTTTAAAATAGTTTTTCATGTTACTGAAATTAAAGTCCAATAAAATAACTGATTACAAATTATAACAAGAGTCCGAAGATTTAGCCAGAGATATCAGTTCCTCCTAAAAAAGAATATTCACCTCCTATCACTGAAATTTTTCTGAAGGTATGTTACTGATTTCAGATAGACTTTAAAATTAGCCTTAAAATAGAAACAAACAAAAGGACTAGTTACACTGCTCAAAACTACTAATATGCTCAAATTTACTGACAGAATCATAGGTACATCATGCAATATTAATAAATAGTCTCTAAGAGATTTTAAGTCATATTAAAAAATTGCAAGGCCAGTCTTTCCCCTTGGAGAAACACAGAGCCACTTTTTGTTGTTGTTGTTCTGTGGTTTGTTATTGTTGCTGCTTTGTTTTCTGACAGAGTCACTGTGTCATCCCAGGTAGAGTGCAGTGGCATGGTCATAGGTAATCTCAGCCTCCAACCCCTGAGCTTGAGGGATCCTCCTGCCTTGGCCTCCTAGAGTGCTGGAATCACAGGCGTGAGCACAGAGCCAGCCTAGGAGCCACTTTTGAGCACACAAATCCAACCTAACGATGTTTCCAGGACAGTATCTCCTCCAATACCCAGGGACCACGTGTACAATATGCTTTTTAAAAGAATCAGCAATTTGAGTTTGATAATTACCTTGAAAAGGCTCAGGTCTACATCATGGACACCTTTATCTAAGCATTTTCACACGTAAAGGAGGATGTACTGAATAATCACTGTGAGCTACCAAAAGAATGCGGGAGACAACTTCAGATGACTAATTTCTATGCTCAATTTTCTTTTTTTCACTAATGTACCACCTATACACCTTGTAGGAGAAAAGAATGAGAAGTCATGGAGTATAAACTTAAAATTCCGATGAACACATAAACTCTTTTTGAATGCTCATGTTTTATCTTTAAAAAGCTCACACAGGCAGGGTGTGGTATCTCACAACTGTAATCCTAGCACTCTGGGAGGCCGAAGCGGGAGGATTGTTTTAGCTCAGGAGTTCGAGACCAGCCTGAGCAAGAACAATACGCCATCTCTACTAAAAAATGAGAAATAAATTAGCTGGACAACTAAAAAAAATACATATACATATATAAAGCTTAGCTGGGCATGGTGGTGCATGCCTGTATTCTCAGCTACTCGGCAGGCTGAGGCAGGAGGATCGCTTGAGCCAGGAGTTTGAGGTTGCTGTGAGCTAGGCTGACGCCATGGCACTCTAGTCCGGGCAACAGAGTTACCGTCTGTCTCAAAAAAAAAATGTTTAAGTAAAGTCAATAAGAAAAAATAGAACATCAAAATGATTTTGAAAAATTAGGAAAGTGTAAACTGAACAAGCATATTTGGAAATAAATGAAGCAGAAATCAAACAACAACAATAAATGAATCCAATGTACAATGTTTGGGTTAAAAATTAAATTAGACTGAGCTCATACAAGGATTAGTGAGATAGAATAATGAGAAGTATGGAAATCATCAAATCAAACTAATAAAAATGTCAATATAATTATACACCTATAAAAATAGAATGAGAATATTAAATAATTTAATCGTACCACTAAAGTACAAAAAGCAATGATTATAATCATCAAATAAATGATTTACTAACTTCTAAAATTGAAACCCAGACATATATTTATAAAAGCATAATAGCACTGTTTAAAAAAGAGATAAATACTGCAGTAACAGTCAAACTGCGTAACGCCAAAGAGAAAACAAAATAAAAATCTGTGAGACAGGACAGAGAGAAGCCACAAGAGTGAAAGCAAATTCTGCACAGCTTGTGTAGAGACAGAAAACAGAAATGAACAAAGAGTGCTGAAAGAAATTATTGTTCAACCTGTAATTATATACTTAGCTAGAATATCTTTAACAGATAAGGGTACAAAAAAATATTTTCAGAAATAAAAAAGAAATAAATATAAAGGAAAAATTGATAGATTTTACAACTAATAGGGGTTACTTAAGTATACACATCAAAAACATAGAAAGCTTTCTTATAGGAAGGACAGAGAATCACAAGGAAAATTAACACACTTCTAAAACATGGAACACTAAGTCCTGGCGGAAACTGCACTAAAGAAACCACAAAGTCTTTGCCAGTCAAAATATTTAGGTATAATACAAGTGCAATTTTTCACGTGTTAAGGAAATCAAATAACAAATTCTCTGCTACTTGAATAGTTTAACTGATGGCAGAAACACCCATTTTTCAGAGAATTATTTTTATTATTTTATTAAAAATCTATGACCTTTGTGTTGCATATGTTGCCGAGTACTGATTATTCTTTTATCAAAAACGATTATCACCAAAGGACTCACTGTGGCATAGACATTGACCACCAGCCTCTGGACAACCTGCGTGACGGGGCCGTATGCCAGCAACACCATGGAGCAGAAGGAGATGACCAGGTCCACCCAGTACATGACCACAAAGACACTCACCAGGAGCAGGATGATCTGGGTGGCCCTTTTCTCCGGGGAGATGCTAGGGGAGAGGGTCGTTCTGTGAAGGTGCTGGGATCGCCTCTGATGCCTGAACAAGAGAATCACCATGTACACACTCGAGAGCAGCATGCTGCCTACAAAGGAGACGTCTCTCAGTTGTAACAGCATGAATAACAGGCTCCACCTGAGGTACCTTGCAGAGGAAAGTGAGCAGTATTTACCAATACTCAGCACTTGGGTCTGGCTCACATTAGAAGCAGCCACAGTAATGAAGAGCAGGTTACTACTGAAGGACAAATTGAGAATCCATAAAAAGAGTAAGGAATGGATGACGTAACCTCTGGATTTCTGTTTGACCCTCCCCAACCAGGAGGTGCTGGGGCTGATGGTGACGGCCTGGAGCAAGCTCAGGAGGCAGGTGGTGCAGATGGAGAGGCCCCTCATCACCCTGCTCAGGTAGAACAAAGCCTTACACTTGACGTCACTCTGAACATGCAGCGACTCAAACGGGCCAGGAGAAAGAAACACCACCGTGAGCAGCATCAGTATGTGGACGAGGGCCAAGTTACCCGTGACCAGGTCGTGGGGCTTCGGCCTGTGATCCCGAAAGAGCGTGAGGATGCGGAAGAGGAGGAGGAAGGTATTGGCTGTGAGTCCAATGCCAGCTTGCAAAAGAGAGGCATTTTTTAACGGTACCATAACTGAAAAGTGATTGTTCTAATGGCATTGAGAAAATATTTTTTATATCTGGAAAAACATTAATAGGTATATCATCAAATATTTTTGTTCAGTTGTCCAATTATCCATTACCATTATTTTCACTTCACCTAATTATTATTATTATTTTTTACACATTCTATCTCATGTAAAATTTTTAGGGGTTTTAAGAACCCTGAAATTCTTAGGAGCCCTGATTATCCCATCTCAATTATTGAAAATACAGCCTTAGCCAATAATTTCTCCACAAATTAAGACACACATGTGTATTTGTATGTATATAATTTAAATATCATGTATATATTATGTATATATCCCACCAACATATCCACAATTTTGCCTCAGTATAGTGGCAGCTATGTTGGCTTCTATTTGACTTGGGCCTCCCTCTTTAGAAAATATTTCTTTATTCTTCTGTATTCTTTCATGTAATATTTAGACCATGAACAGTGATGGGCATAAAAGACTACTCAATATTATTTGTAAAGCTGAACTGAATGACATTTCATGCTGATGAGAAGACTCAACAATTTAACATTTAGAAAAACCCATTTGATCTTACAGCACATCACCTTCACACCTTCTGTTTTCATCTCTTTCATGTTTATGGAAATCTATGCCTGTGGCCTACCCCATGATAATCCAGAAGATCTTCCTCTTTTATATAAGAGGATTATTGGCAAGGTGGATTTCATTTGCAATCTTATTTCTTTTTTCCATAAATCTAACATATTCCCAAGTACTGAAGATTTAGGATGTATTTTGGGGGGGAGGCATTAGTTCACTTACCACACGTCCTTTTAATGGTATTTCCTCCAACTGGTCTTCTCTCGGTTAAGTTTCCAATCCAGAGATATCTCACGCTGACTTACTTCATTTTAGGAGTGAATTGCTAAAGTCCAGCTCTCAATTATAAGAACAAGAACTACATTTATCCATTATGTGACATCCAAAGACGTGCATCAGATTACTCACATAAAAGATAACCAAAGTGTTTATGGTGGCATAATATTCTGAAACTAAAGACAAGAATAATCACACAGCGGTCCTTTCATTGAGACTTCACTTAGTACACAGGCAGACTCCCATGCCAGAAAAAGTATTTAGGTTTTGAATATTACATATTTCCCTTCAAATTTTTATCAGGATATCACCAAAATCATAACACTTCATAAAATGTCACTAGATAGTTTTGCAAGCATTGTATCACGTTATTTGTTGTGGATGCAGGCATGATTACTCTATGAAATTAGTTTAATACAAGCCTAGAAGACTTCAAGTGTAGGACAAGAAAAAATGGAAAAGCACACGGACAGAGAGACTGATCATACAGTCTGGATTTAGGTCACACAGCTGAGTTAAAGACAAAGACTGCACTGAATTGAAGACTTTCACAAGAACCTAAGTGCTATTTTGCATGGAAACATATTCTTTTGAAGAAAGTGAACCTTGGCAAAATCCTTTGCCTTTATCTTTTTAATAATAAGTAATTTTAGAGTTGTATCATTTAATGCATGATTTTATTTGAAGAGAGATCTTTGCACTTTGCTTTGCGCAGATTTAAGAATATAATCTACCTAGTGAAAATCATGTCTTTGCTATATTATTTTAAGGTGCCCTTTTCTCCATCAATTTTATCATACTCTGTGAACAGCACTGTCAGTCCTATGACCAGACACACCCAGCAAAAAGTGACTATGAAAACTGTAGGTGACAAGGCCAGAGAGTCGGCTGGTTTAGTGGCCGTGGTTGGAAACATGAGAAACACAGCTGACAGCCCTAGGAAAAGACATCACCTTTCCTCCAAAGTTAGGTCCATAAAAATAACTTTATGCAATGTACAAATACCAAGACACTAAGCAGGATGAGCATCAGACCCCACTGGGCAGCAGCAATCCATCCTCTGTTCTCTGGTGTGGAACTTAGCGTGGGTGCGGCCAGAAGCCCAACACTGCTGACTCCACACTGCTCAGGGCCTTTAACCCTCAGCTCCCTGCAGAGAAGCCTAGACAGGGAAAGTGTCGCCGCAGGTGATGGAGACAGGGAAACTCTGGAAGGGCTTGATAAAGAGTCCTGTGTAGAAATTTGGGGAAACCTAAAATTCCTATGGGTACTGTGTTCTTTTCTGACCACCATAGCCTAGAACATATCAGCAAAATATAACACTCTTTTCTTAAGTTTTCTATTCTTTCTTTTCTTTTCTTTTTCTTTTTTCCATCATGTTCCAGTGCATCACAGTAACATGGCAAAGAGAGTCATAGCAACTGTGTCAAATATTGAATTTGGAGAGAAATTGCCAATTTGGAATTTAGAGGAAAGTGTTCTCTGTTCTGACATATCCTGATTAGGATTATTTGTGCGCTGTCCCCACTGACATTAGCCTCCCTAAATATGTGAAATTCACGGACTTTAGTAGTAGACAAAATTAAATGTTTACAATATTCAGAGACAAAGAGGTTTTCTGCCGTTTAGGTTTCTTCAGGGTTTGACATACTCACGTGCCACAAATGAAAAATACCTATTATTATTTTTATTCTGTTTCAGTCCTTTGTTATTCCATTCTCTCTGCCTTACATTAATAAAAGTATATGCTAAAATATACTATTAATATCTTTACTGAACTAAAATTGCTTATGAATTTAAATGACAAAATAAAAATATGTAAATATAAGTTTTAATAAACGACAATTTGAAATTTTGAGAGGGAACAGCAGAAATACAAAATTTAGAAGATATTTTTAATAATTGGATGCCATGTCTTTCAGAGCTGAAAATGATTATTCTCTCATTACTAAACAATCTTATCTAATGACAAGTACAAAAGTGTTATATTAATTTAATTTACTTAGAAGACATAAAATACTGAAACCGAGTTTATATTATGGAAGTATTTAAAAGCATGAGTAAAGTTATCAGATCACTAGGACAAATCAGGGTGGAAAAGAAAGAAACAAAAGAAAACGAGAAATAAACCAACAAATTTTAAAAAATTTTTTTTAAAAATTAAAAAAGGAAAAAATATTTTAAAATGAAGTTATCAGATCACTTCATGTAATACATTTATTAACTCTACAAAGATTTGATAAACAGCAAAAACTGATATTTCGAGACAGGTTTATGGTAACCACCCCAAACTTTCATTGTGACAGAATAAAACAAAATAATCTTTATGGTAAATTGATAAACTACAAGAAACATAAAATGGTGAAAACATCTCATTTAATGATATTATAATTTTAGGCAGCTATCCAATATTATAAATATACTAAGGTGTCTTCCAACCTAAAAGAACAAAGAAATATGACTAAGTCATTTTGGATTTGTTCAGATTTCCTGCATTGTAAAAGCTAAATTTTAACTTAATTAAATGCAGCAAGTTCAATTGGTAAAAAATAGTAAATAAGAAACTCAAACACAATTCAAGTTCAAGTACATCACAAACTTATGAAAGGTCTTTAAAAATTCTGTAATTTAATGGCCTTATAAGATCTATAAGACAGACCTTTCATTTGGAAAAGTCTACTAGATTTAGTCAGACTTCATTGAGTTGTGACTAAAATTACGAGGAGACAATTCTCCCAGCTCTTCACTGAGATAATCCTGCCTCCTCCCCCTCCCTCCTCCCGCCAGGTCTGGAGCTCTCACCGCTAATGAAGCAGAGAGACACACACTCACCCAGCTGAGTCTGCCACGGGAGTCTGTGCCTGAGACAGGCCCCAGACATGGTTATAAGGAAGGGGTGCCATCAGCTCCTCTCCCCCAAGGTCCACAATTGTCATGTCATCTGTGGAATCAGGATGGTCCTCGCCTTGGGATTGCTAGAAAGGGGAGCCCACAGGGGAAAAGTGAACTTGCTAATTACTGGAAAACAGCAGGTGAGGAACAGCTGGGCTGCAAACTTTCCCCCTGTGAGCTCATTGTCCTGATGCCCCAGCCTGGTGGGTTGGGACGTCTCCAGCTCACCCTAACTGCACACATGAGTAGAATGCCACATCACAGTTCTCACTGTGTCCCCACCGGGGCAGGTGACTCCCGGTGGTCTTCACATGTGCTCCTCAGTGACCTCTGGTTCTGAGGGTCACAACTAGATCACAAACAGCTTTGAAAGAATCAGGATGATGCCACCTCTGCCAAAGGGCCTTGTCCTCCAGAGGACACAGGGCACTTCCATGGGGAGCAGAAGGCAGAAGCAAAGTCAACTAGGCCTTGACATTACCTTCGTCTTGCTTAAATTACAAATATAAGTGAAACATAAATTGGTTCATTTCTGATAAATAATTACATTACACAAATATAAAACTATAAAATATAAATATAAAAATAAGAAAGATAAAAATATAAAATAAAGATAAATGAACCCAAGTCTATCACTATATCAAACTAACAAGCAAAATATGAAATCACAAAGAAAAATAGCAAGCAGCAAAAGAGGAACAAAAGAAATGCAAAACAGACAGAAAGCCATTAACAAAGTACCAAGGATTAGTCCTTATCTATAAATAATTATGTTGTATGCACATAGATTAAACTCACTAATTAAAAGATTTAGTGTTTGAATAGATAGAAAATCAAGATCCAACTATTTGCTATCTACAAGAGACCCACCACTTTAGATTTAGAAGAAGGAAAAAAGATTTGAGCAGAAATTCTTCATTTAAGAAGAAATAAAGTTGTATACCTCAAATATATAATGTTTATTTCTCAACAACACCAACATAAAGCTGGAAAAATAAAAGCAACTGGTATACATTTTCATTTGTGCAAGATGAGTAAATTCTAGAGATCTGCCGTACAGCGTATTTCCCATAGTAAGTAGTATTGTATTTTATACTTTAAAAGTTGCTGAGAGGATAGATCTTCTCACAAAACATATAAGAGTGCAGAAGAAAATTTTGGTGTTACTGGATATATTTATGAAATAGATGGTAATAATGTTTTTCTGAATGCATATTTATTTCTAAATCGACCAAATTTTACACATTACATATAATATTTTTATTATTTTATACACTGTATATAATATTTACACCTTTTTGTATGTTGTCGGGTGTCGGGCCCCGACAACCAGGGATGGAGACAGGGCGTTGCGGAGGAATAAAGACAGTCAATGAATGAAACAGTGGGGTCAGGGGACTCAAGGCTTCTCCAGACCAAGAGCCCCAAGCTGAGCTCCTCACTCATATTTATTTCTCTTAACAAAACAATCTCATCAATCAAGCTAAAGTTTAACTTTAAGAAATTTTTCCTATACAAAAGCAGGTGTTGTAAGTTTCCATTCTGACAGCAATCAAAAGCAACAAATCTATAATGAAGAAGGACACACGTCATGCATGTGATTTTAAGAGATTACAGTCAAGATTTAAGACCAGGCAGGGTGGCTCCCGCCTGTAATCCTAGCACTCTGGGAGGCCAAGTCAGGAGGATCGCTTGAGGTCAGGAATTCAAGACCAGCCTGAGCCAGACCAAGACCATCTCTACTAAAAATAGAAAGAAATTAATTGGCCAACTAAAAATATATAGAGAAAATTAGCCAGGCATAATGGTACATGCCTGTAGTCCCAGCTACTCGTCAGGCTGAGGCAGAAGGATTGCTTGAGCCCAGGAGTTTGAGGTTGCTGTGAGCTAGGCTGAAACCATGGCACTCTAGCCCGGGTGACAGAGCAAGACTATATCTCAAAAAAAAAAAAAAAAAAAAAAAAAAAAGAGGAGATTACAGTAAAGATTTATATTTTCCAGTTACACACTCTTCTTAACAAAGCTATTGATCTAGGCTAAGCTATTTCTAGCCTTCAATTTAAAAAACTCATTAACTGTGAGCCACAAGCCAAGCCTTCCTTTCATCCAGCTGGACATTTCATTAAGCAGTCCCAGGCGGCTTTCCGCCCTAGGATGAGCTGCTGCTTTCAACATCTCCTGCCTCACAGCATATCCTGACCTTTGGAAAGCCAGCTGGTCTTGTGTTCAAGTTCTTACCTATGCTTTCTCGCACCAGCTATGTTCAGTGGTGGTCTCAGCTGTTCTCGACCACCGCAACAGTGCGTCAATCATACCTCCATAAAGTCGTTTAACAAAACAGAGAAGGTAGGAAAATAATGGAGGAAAAAGTAAAAATAAAGAACAAATGCAGCGACCTGAAAACAGTAACAAGTATGGTAGGTAATTCATTTTTATCAACAAATATTTAAATTACAATGGTCTAACTACAGCAATTAAAAGACAGATTGTAGAGTGAAGCAACAAACAGGATACAACTATATGGTGTCTGCAAGAAACCCTATTATATATAAAAACACATACGGTTTAAAGGAAAGGCATAGAGAAAGATACTATAACTAATTAAAGAAACCTTAATTTGTGACAGAGAGATTTTAGAAAAATAGAATTCATTGGGAATAAAGAGGAGCATTAGTCAATGAACAAAAAAGTCAATTATCGAATAAGGCATAACAATCCTTCATTTGTATATGCCTAATAACAGGGCACCAGACAGAGTAAGCAAACCATGACAGAACTTCAAGGACAATTAGATAAATCCACTACCATAGTTGGAGACTTCAACACCCCTCTATCAGTAATGGACAGGCATAGCAGACAGAAAATCAGGAAGGACGCAGTTGGACCCCATAGCACCATTAAACAATGACATAAAATTGACATCTACAGAATACTACATCCTGCAAGAGAATACCAGAACATTCACCAAGACAGAACACATTTTGGGCCATTAAATACACATTAAAATGTAAAATAATAAAAATCATATGATGTATGCTTCCATTCTCAAAAAGTGTCTGGAAAATCCCCAATACGTAAACATTAAAAGAAAAGAAAAAAGCTCTTGTAAATAAACATGATTCACAAGAGAAATTTTTAAAATATTAATAGGTGGAACCAGATGAAAAGAAAAATGCAGTTTTTTCAAAGGTTGTAGAATGCAGCAAAAGGAGTGCCTATAGGGAAATGTATGGCATAGAATGCACACATTAGAAAAGAGGATCTAAAATCAGTAATCTAAGCTTTCAACTTAGAAACGTAGAAAAGGGAAGCAAATTAACTCCAAGGAAAATAGGAGAAAAGAAACACTAAATATAAGAGCAGAAATCAATAAAATTAGAAAGAGGAAATCAAAAACAAAATCAATAAAACAAAAATCTAGTTCTTTGCAAAGATGAATAACATTGACAAGCCTCATATCTGGCTAATTAAGAACAAAAGAAAATATGTACCTTGCTAATATCAGAAATCAAAGAGAGGATATCACTAGAGATCCCATGGACATTGAAATGATAATAAATATTATGAACAACTCTATGCCTTCAAACTCAACAACCTAGATCAAATAGACCAAGTCTTTGAAAGACACAGTCTTTTAAATTCAGACAAAAAGGAATGGACAAGTTGAATACATCTATATAAATCAAAGATACTGAATCAATAATCAATAATCTTCCAAAACACAATGCACCAGGCTCAGATTGGTTCACAAGTCAATTTTACCAAATTTTTAAGAATCTATAATAATTCTCTGTAATCTCTCAGAGAAGACAGGAACAGAGAGAATACCTTCTAACTCATTCTAAGAGGCCATCAGTACGACAATCAGACAAACACATTACAAGAAAATAAAACTACAAAGTTCTCATAAACATAGATGCAGAAACCTCAACAAAATATTAGCAAATCAAATGCAACAATACACAAAAAGAATTACAAGCCATAACCATGTGGGGTCTATGCAAACTTGGTTCAACATTTAAAAAAGCAATTAATACGATCTATTTCGTGAACATACTGAAGAAGAAAAACAACATGACCATATCAATTGGCAGAAAATTATTTGAATATTTTCAACACCCATTCAGGGTAAAAACTCTGATCAAAGTAGAAATAGAAAAAAACTTCCTCAACTTGATAAAGAATATCAAGAAACCTATAGCAACCATCGTAACCTATGTGATGAGATACTAGCAGTTATCCTGCTAAGATGAGAACAAAAGCAATGATGTTCCTATTGGCACTCCTTCTCAATGTGGAAGTCTTAATTAATGCAATAATATGAAAAAAAGGGTGTGATGTTTGGAAAGAATAAAATTAAACTCCCTTTCTCCATAGATGACAGGATTCTCTATGTACAAAATCCAAGGAAATCAACCAAAAAATTTCTGGAATAAGTGATTATTTATAGTAAGGTTGCAGAATACAAGGTCAGTATGCAAAGTAAATTGCTTGCTATATATCAGCAATAAAAAAAGCAGAGTTTTAAATTTAAAATGCATTATCATTTAAATTAGCACTTTCCAAAATGAAAAACATTTTAAATCCAACAAAATATGTACAAGATCTATTTGATGAAAACTACAAAATTCTGATGAAAGAAATCAAAGAACTAAGTAGAAAGATATTCCATTTTATCCATAGAAGACTCAATATTGTCAAAATGTCAATTCTTTTCAACTTGACATATAGATTCAACACAATCCCAATGTAAATCCCCTCAAAATTGTGGACTTTGAGAAACTGGCTTTTAAAGTACATATGAGGAGGAAAAAGGCCTGGAATAACCAAGATAATACTGAGGAAAAACAAAGTCAGAGGACTGATGTTAACTGACTTTAATACTTAGTATAAAGCTATAGTAATACAGAGATGTTGGTATTGGAGAAATTACAGTCAAACAGACCAATGGAACAACATACAGATCCCGATAATGGACACACCAAAAACAGTCAGCTAATATTTGACAAAGAGTCAAAGGCAGTACAATGGAGCAATGATAGTCTTTTCTTCAAGAAATGATGTGTAACAACTGATTATCCACATGCAAATTAAAAATGAATCTAGACATACTCCTTACATTCTTCTAAAAATTAACTCAAAATGTATCATACACTAAATTTAAGCAACAACAACAAAAATAACCTATAAAATTCCTAGAAGAAAACAGGAGAAAATCTAGATATCCTTAAATATAATGATAATTTGTGGCACTTCATTGAAATTTAAAAAGAATAATCAAAAAACACAAAAACTTTGACAAAGACATTGATAAGCGAATGAGAAGACAAACCATATGTAGGAATAAAAAACTATTTCCAAAATACATATCTGGAAATGAATATTATCCAAGATACACAAAGAACACTTGAAACTCAAAATTAGATTTGTTAATCTAATGAACAAATGGGAAATAGCCCAGAACGGACACCAAAGAAGGTAAAAATGTGGCAAATAAACATATGAAAAATTTATCAACATGATAGGTTATTATGGAATTGCAAATTAAAGTAACAATGAGATGACACTAAACTTTTATTAGAACAGGAAAAACGTAAAACACAGACAACATCAAATGCTGGTGAGGATGTGGAGCAACAGGAACTCTCATTCATTGCTGCTGGGAATGAAAAATGTTACCACCACTTTGGAAGACGGTTTGGCAGTTTCTTACAAAGCTATCAAACACACTCCTCCCATACAATTAACCAACCACACTACACTCCTTGGCATTTTCACACATCCGTTTAAAACACATGCAAACAAAATCTGCACAGTGATATGTATAGTAGCTTCTTAAAAATAGTTTCCAAAACCTGTAATCAAACAACATGTCCTTTAGTAGGTGAGTGGATAAATAAACCGGTACATGAAGCCTATGGGACATCATTCAGTGATAAAAGAAATAAGCTATTAAGCCATGGAAAGACATGGAATTACCTTAAGTGCGTATTGATAAGTGAAAGAAGCTCATCCAACAGGGACCCAGCCTGTATCATCACAATGGTATGACAGGCTGTAAGAGGCAAAAGTATGGAGACAGTGAAGAGATGTTGGAGGGATTAGTTGGAGAATCACAAAGTTTTAGGACATTTAAACTATTCTGTACGATGCTCTTAGCTGTGGATACCTCTCGTTACACACTGGCGATTCACAGAGAATGCACAGCACCAAGAGTGAACCCTAACGTCAACTAGGCTTTGTGTGATTGTGATGTGTCAGCGTAGGTTCATCAATTGTAAAATATTGTACCACCCTGGTGTGACAGTTTACTAGAAGGAAGGTGGTGAGGATGCGGAGCTATAGTATACGGAGTTGGGGGGTGTATGGAAACTCTGTGCTTTCCTTTCAGTTTTACTATACGCATAAACTGCCATAAAAAATAAAATATTGAAAAAAATCAAGAAGTAATTTTGATATTTTCAGATAAACAGATTTTAGGGTATGTTGGGAAAATATGATTGAGGAATTAATGGGATGTGGCTCATAAGATCATTATTTTATTGTATAACCCAATATTACTATGTTAAAGACAGAAACAGGAGTGTGCAGGGTTTAGCCCTGAAGTAATGTGTGGACTCAATGGTTCACCATGGGAGAGCTCTCAAATCTCCAGTGGGGATGTTTTCTAGGAAGGCTTCTCAGTATCTCACAATCTGTGAGCATCCCTGTGTCTTGAAAGACAGGACAAGGCGAATATGGCCCACGGGATGGGAGCCGGAGACAGTGAGTGCACTTTGCCCAGAGAAGCGCCCCGTCGTTATAAACAACCTGTTTTATAGAGATGGGCTTCCTGCTCTCTCCTGTCAATCTACCTTTAAATCCACCATAACTAACCAAACAAATATTGAGTCACTATGCCTCTTTTGTTTTACCTTTGTTAATTAACAATTACCTCTTAAAACTTAGAAACTACCCACTAAAACACTTTGTACCTGTTTGTTCACCTAAATAGATTAGAAGCCCCTTGAGAGGACTTTCCACCCCCCAATGCACTACCTGTATCCCCTAGCAACTGCATTCCCTGATATGCAAATATGTTACCCTAACAACTGGTAATTGATGTCTGTGATTATAAAAACCTGTATGAATCTAACTATATTGCTGGCGTTGATGGAGATAGCCAGTCTCCTAGGAACCTCCCGCTGTGTCACATCTGATCTTTATATATATATAAAACTATAAACTATACCTTAGTCTCTGTGTATTCTTTTATTTCTCTCTGTTGCCTATGGATTTCCTATTCCTCTGTGGAGACCCCTATCTTAGGGACTTGGCTCCGTGGGGAGACGCAGCTGATCTCCTCATGGGCCTGCCTCAACTACTCTCGGCCCGCGAGGGTATTTCTTGACAGTGCACCAGTCCTTTCAGAAATGCTAAATGATGTTCCTGAGCCTGAAAGGACTCTAGGTAGTGACAGAAAGTCTTGGGGGAAAAAATGAAGAACACCAATAACGTTACTTACACAGGAAAATATAAAGGCTTCCTGTATTTTCGGTTTACAAATAGAACTTTTTCTTTCTTGTCTTTGTGTGGCTTTTTTAAAGGACTAATGCAGGAAACAGTAATTATAACTCTGTCATCAAAGAAAGAAAAAACCCTATAATGATGGTAAGAGGCCACAAGACCCATATATTACATATTTCCTTTTTTTCCCTTTTCTCAGGCCTCATGACTGAAGTAATTTTCTAAAGGTAAAGTTTCCAAAGCAGAAACCATGTGACCTACAAGTGAAACTTAATTTACCATATTTACTGTCAGTTGAGATAATTTCTAGAAAATTCCACATATACGAAATATAGAACAGCCACTCCACACTCACGTGCACATTACGTGGCTGTCAGCCACCACTGCAGACTCACGCCTGCCCTCC
The DNA here is from genome assembly GCA_008086735.1 of Cheirogaleus medius. Lineage (NCBI taxonomy): Eukaryota > Metazoa > Chordata > Mammalia > Primates > Cheirogaleidae > Cheirogaleus > Cheirogaleus medius. Next base: position 467,350 of record VBSM01003004.1, on the reverse strand, counting down.
TGTCCATCACAGGTGCCCAACAGACACCTCATGATCTTTCTGTAGGGGTCACCTTCTTTGCTTATTACAGCTGTATTTTCCCCAATCCTAAATGTACATGTTTTAAATTACAATGAATTTCTGATAACCTTGAAAACATTTTATTTAGATCCAGCTGCATGAAGATTAAAAGGTAAATACAGAACCATCACATCATAGTCCCTCTCCTGACAGATCACACTATCAAATATCATGGAACTCAATTAAAAAGCTACAACTTGGGAGGAGGGGGAGCAAGGGAAATATACGTAACCTTAACATTTGTACCCTCATAATATGCTGGAAAAAATAAAAAAATTAAAAAAATTAAAAAAAGACAAAGCTAGAACTTGCCTTAATACAAAATTTAATCTTAGCATTTAGGGGTTGTTTTATGTGAAAATATAAAAACAAACACAACAGAGTATTTCAATGATATACTTTTATGCAAATGATTTCACCTGTTTTGCTTATACCTGCTATGGATTTTTTCCTGATGTAAAAACTGATTTAATTTCAATTTACTCTCTTTCTCTGTACTGACAACTGCAGAAATCCAGGTTTAAAAGACCAAAGTTGGTTTAAACCCTCAAGTTAACAAAAAAAAACCAAGTATCCACTTCCATTGCTCTGACTTTGCCCACATTCTTGGTTGTGATTCTCTGCGCAAGGTTGGCAGATCACGCAGGCTCTGCATGATTTGTACAAAATAACTCCAGCCAGAGTGAGGCTTTAGAAAGTACATCTTAACAAGCAATTTGGGAAAACACATCACATTTTCCCCCAACATATCAGTTAAAGTAGCCCAATTAGTTAACTGACCCTGTGAAAGATCTATTTACAGAAAGGCCATTACCTAAGCTAACAGATACAGATAATAAAATAACAACAGCAGAAAAAGGCATTTTGTTGTTGTTTTCCTAGTCAACAGCCCCAGTAAACTATCTTCAGAAGATCACGATTTTTTTTTAAAAAGTACTGCCTAAAAAAAGTTTGATAAAGGACATGCAAAGTGTGATTATTATTTTGAATATAATATGCAATTACGTTCTCCAAGTTATGTTCCACCACTGTCAGATAGCTTAGTGAGGCATGAAGAAATGCCAACTGCCGTGGTCTACATACATTTTACATCACCTATATTACTTCTTAAAACACACAACAGCATGAAGTCTTAAACACAAATTTTAATTTCTGAAGACTCCTCCAATAAGATTTGTAAAGGTGGAGGAAAAATTAAGGGACTTGTTTTTTTGTATTTCTGGTGTACTTCATTAAATTGTAATCTTCAAAGAATGTTTTACGTGGCTATCCAGCCTGCTAAGTAAGGTTAGGATAATTGCATTGCTTCTTTCTAGGGTAAAGAATGCCATTTTAAAATAACAGAATTGCTATGACATAACTTTTTCAAGGATGGCCACAATTGAAAACATTAGAATATTTAAGAATCCTAAAGATTAGTATACCACCACTGCACCAGAATTTCTTTCATTATTCCAAGGACTATAGGGAATTTTTAAATAATTTTTAATGTTACTGAAATTAAAGTCTAATAAAATAACTGACTTAGAAACTATAACAAGAGTACAAATATTTAGCCAGAGATATCAGTTCCTCCTAAAAAAGAATATTCACCTCCTCTCATTGAAATTTTTCTGATGTTACTGATTTCAGATAAAATTTAAAATTAGCCTTAAAATGGAAACAAACAAAAGGACTAGTTTCACTGACCAAAACTAGTAATATGCTCAAATTTACTGACAGAATCATAGGTACATCATACAATATTAATAAATAGTCTCTACCAGGTTTTAAGTCAAATAAAAAAAATTGCGAGGCTAGTCTTTCTCCTTGGAAAAACACAGAGCCACTTTTTTTGTTGTTTGGGGGTTTGTTGTTGTTTTGTTTTTTGACAGAGTCTGTCACTCCAAGTAGAGTGCAGTGTCATCGTCATAGGTCACTGCAGCCTCCAATTTCTGGCTCAATGATCCTCCTGACTCAGCCTCCCCAGTATCTGGGACTGCAGGTACCACCATGCTTGGGTAATTTTTCTATTTTTAGTAGAGATGGGGTCTTGCTCTTGCTCAGGCTGGTCTCGAAATCCCGAGCTTAAACTCCTCCCACCTCGGCCTCCCAGAATGCTGGATCACAGGCGTGAGCCACCACACCCGGCCAATAAGAAATTTTTTCACCAGGAAATAAAATCTGGACAGCATGGTGTCCTCATATACTGACTGCAGGTAATAAATACATCAATATGCTGTCATGGATGAGCATAGCACATGTAACACATTTAATAGCAGATCAAAGTTAAAAGTCTCCCTAGCATGTAGTGCAGTAAAATCTCTCGTCACTTTCATGATACTACCACAATTTCTACTGCTGAGTAGATAATAAACTGTAAGCAACTCTTGGGACCTAAACATATCTATCACAATTGAAAAGAAATTCTATTCCATGGAATCACCTCTCAGTTTCCATCTGAGCCATGTTTCAATCATTAAAGTTCCTCAAACTTGTCTCATTCATTTCTGTGCTTCTCTTGTAACCTGATTTTCTTCTACCTTTTCTAATAAAATGTTTTCATATTCAGGCCATAGTTTGAAGAAAACAGTTCCTGAGAAAGGACTTTCCAGACAGTCTCTATATTTACGCTCCTCAATCTGGACCCCATAGCACACTCTGGTCTTTCAGTTTTTTCCCGCCTGACTGTAAACTCCATGGGGATGGAAATGTGTCTGTTTTGTTACGTTGTGTCTTCATTAACTAGGACGGCACATGTTAGGTGCTCAATAAATATTTTCAATGAATTAATGATCATGGAACAGTGAAGTGCAACTTGAATCACGGTGCTACTGGCAATAAGAGTATTGTATTGTAATTACTTAATACAATCATTACAAATTAGGTTTTAGATACATTTTCAATGCCAAATACTTGCCTAGTTTCTGTATACTACAAAAGATGGCATAGGTCTTCTTAAAGAGGCATGGCTGGATTTAGCTGAATGGTATCAACGTGAGTAAATATGGTTTATTATGCAAACAACAACAAAATAAGAGTACTGTATTGTAACAATACAATGAAAATAAAATTGAAAATTTAGAATTCTACTTGGAATATTATCTATTTTTACAGCAACCTCCAACCTCAGAATGAAAAAAAAAAAAAGCTATGTAATAGAACATCCATCAACGATTCAATATTCTACTTACGTTGACACATAAGTATGATTTTCCTGGAGATAAAATTCTAGGCTGGTCTTTTTTTTTTCCCCTCTTCCAACACTTTAAATATGTCACTTTTTTCTTGCTTCTGTGACTTCTGAAGAGAATTCTGATGTGATTTTTAACCTTGCTTCAATATATGTAAGATGTTTCTTTCCTCTGGCTTATTTCAAGATTTTCTTTTTAATTAATTTTTGGCAGTTTTAAAAAGACATGTCTAGGTGTAGATTTGTTGGTGTTTATCCTCCTTTGTGTTTGCTGATCTCCCCAGATCTGTGGTTTGGTGTTTATCATTAATTTGGGGGACATCCCAGCCATCGTCGCATCAGATATTTCTTCAGGCTCTTGCCTGAGAGCCCGGCCAGCGCCTGGGCATGGATGCCCTCCTCCCCGTCGTGGCTGTCTGTCTTTACCAGTGTGGAACCCCTAGGTCATAGCATCAGGCTCCCTGCTGTCACCTTGTTCCTCACAGAGAAAGCATGTGGCATACTGTTGGTGGCCACGAACATACATTTGAGACCCATGAGAGAACACAGGGTCTTGTTCTGCTGCCTGGGCTGGAGTGCAGTGGTGTCATCATGGCTCAAGCGACACTTCTGCCTCAGTGTCCTGAGCAGCTGGGACACAGGCGTGTGTCACCACACCTGGCTAATTTAATGGGGTCTCGCTACATTGCTCAGGCTGGTCTAGAACTCCTGGGCCTCAAGTGATCCCATCTCAGCCTCCCAAAGTGCAGAGGTGTGAGCCACCACACCTGGCAGAGATTTCTAGATTGGAACTGGAAGCACATCTTCCTGGTTTGCACTTTGAATGTCTCTGATGATGGGAGAGGGCATCTCGGCGAACTCCCTGAGTGGCCCATGCAGCAGGCATGAAGACTGTCCTCAACTTTACATCGAAGTGTGGAGCTCTGGCTTGTAAGGCTTCAGGAACAGGGCAGATTATAGATAAAAAATTGAACGGCCATGGACAGGACTAGGATCCAGTATGTATGTTACCAAACATAATCTCGGCAAGGCTAATGTGTTTATAAAAGTAGCTCTAGTCTCATTAAACTTGACCTGATTACTTACATAAGAGCAGCGAGAATAGTAATTGACCATAAGGCTTGTTGGAACTTTCAATAAGATTCAGATGAGGCTTCTAAAAACCCTTCCATGCTAGGAAGCCAAGCCAAGGAATCACCATCCAACTTTGCCTCCAAAATCTACAGATTTGGGTAAATTCCTCCCTTCTCAAGTTCCCCCAAAATGTTTTCGATGTTCCTGGGCCTTTCTTCCGTAAGGTGAGGGAACCCTTAAAGACAGGTACTGGGACAGTTGTTTTTGGTTTTCTCCCAAGGGGGGTCAACCTTATTTCTTTAAAACTGGTCATATCTGATGCTGTGACCATTTTCGAATCTGACATTCTGTTCAAAGCTGTGGTAACATAAATCAATGTTTCCAATTATGTCTTGTTACAAAGAAAACAAATTCTTTTAATTTTTTTGTTGTTGTTGTTTTTGTAGAAACAGGTCCTCGCTCTGTCACCCAGGCTAGAACTCCTGGGTTCAAGTGATCCTCTTACCTCAGCCACCCAGGTAGCTGGGATTATAAGCTTCAGCCACCACACCCAGCTGAAAAGACCAGATTCTTACTGAATATATGCAAATGACTAAATTGCCGTGTGTTTGGGGAAGATCCCAGGACAGCATGGAAAAACCACCCCGCAGACTGAGAGGGAGACAAGAGACAAAGAATGACTCAGAAGCCCAGCATGGTGAGTTAGATGATTTTAATGGAGGTCACTCACAGAAGGGAGCAAATCGATCTCTTTTCTCCCCTCCCTCCCCGCTTTAAAGGGAAGCAAAACCTTTTCGTTAACTCTAAGACACTTCCCAGTGAGGAGGTGCGGGGCGGTTGGGGAGCACCAGAAGGGGGGGGGGCCAGAGCAGCTGTGTAGCACACAGCAGGGCTTCGCATTTCACCTTCCACTCTGACGTGGAGACTGGTGAGGGGAACGGAGGCCCCCAAAACCCAGGAAGAACAGAGTAAGTGGCAGGTGCTGTTAATATGAAAACTGGCTTGTTTCCCTGTGACGGAGAGTTACACCTGAGGGCTGGCCAGCCCCGTGTGGCGAAGTTGAGCTTGTTTTGAAGCCGGGGTTCGTCTGTCAGACTGAAGACATTTTGCAGGATCGGTGAGTGTGGAAGGAAAGAGTTTAGGGGGGCCCATCAGATTTGGAAGGTGAATGTGATCTCCTGTGTCAGGAAAAGGGCATCTGCACCGCCCGAGCCCTTCTCTTTTGCAGTGGGGGTGTGCCCCCCCAACCCCACTCCTGGGGCTTGCTCAGCGATGCATCGGTGACGGTTCAAACGGGGTGCAGTTCCTGGTTTCTTCTTGTCTGAGCCTTCAGGGTAACTGTCTCTGAAAAGGTTTTTCTTATAATCATGGCCACTATTTGGAAAATGTCTTTTTGCTCTCAAGGCTCATTGCCAGCCCCACTTTCTCTTCTCTCTCTCCTCATCTCGGTCTTTTCCCAAGGGAAATGTGGAATCTAAGGAAGGTTTCCAAGTTTTTGGAGTTTATGCCAAATACAGGGCTGACTGGTGTCAGGATCTAAATTAGTAAAGAGGTGAAAGGCTTCAGACAGTCATAAAAGAAAAAGTGCTGGATTTTGACCCTGGCTTTGAGGGATTTACAGGTCTTCTGACCTGCAGCCTCCCAGGGAGGGAGCTGGGGTACAGGTGGGGGAGGGAGTTGGGAACAGCCGGCCTGAGTGCAGCCAGGTGGGAGGTGTGGAGATGGGGCAGAAGGGAGAGGAGGAGGCAGAGCAAAGAGAAACGGCATCTGCACAGTGAAGACAGCGGGGGAGAGGCAGGGGTAAGAAGTGACATGTGGCAGGTAGAGTGAAAATCAGGAAGTTTGGCACGTTCAAAGAAAGCCTGAAATTAGAGGACGTTAGGCCCCTCACCGGGCCAGCAGCCATGGGTCAAGGAGCAGAATAGCATTATGATTAAGAGATCCGTTCTCGGGCTGCATTTGCTGGTCATTTAACTTACAGTAAATGCTTGGGATGGGGTCAGTGAGTCCCAGAGTTCCAACTCAATGTCACCCATGATGGCGACTGGGAGAAAGAAAAGGGGAAGGACTTTAGGAATGGCCGCATAGCGAGGCCCTGAGAGTCTGGGTGGGGCATCCCCACTAGGTGACCTTTGAGGTGCTGATGGGACGTCAGGCATCCCCGGGTTCTGAGTTAGACCTGGAATGCAACATAGGGTGCTGGCCGGAAGGGGGCACCCCCAGTCTTTGTCCAGAACAAAATTCAGAGAGGAACTTCCCCAAGCCAGGCATTCTTGGCTCTGGGCAAGGAGTGGTAGGAGGCCTCCTCCTCAGGCACTTTTCCTAGAGTGGCAGACGAGCGCCAAACTATTCCCAGAGACCTGGACACTTACCAACAAGGGCTCTGAGAATGAAGCCCCAGGAGCCGCGCCACCGAGGCCCTGTGAACTGTTGCACCTGCATCTTCTCCGTCTCCAGCAGCAGACCGGTCAAAGAAGTGGCAACGGATTCCGCAGAGTCGGCTCCCTGCCTGTCCCTGCAGGTGGGATCGCCACTGAGGCTTGGAGCTCACACCTTGCTGTTCACTCGGGAATTCCAAGGCTGTAAAAAGCAGATTCTCAAAAGCAGTTTTAAGAGAGAAAGATTTACATTTTCTTTCCATCCTTTCAGATATTGTAAAAAATAGAACCCCACAGGGCGCCTGTCAGCTAAGGGGGAGAACGAGAGAGCTCATGATTGACTTTAGCCCATTCTGTGGGTTAAGCAATTTCCTGTTATTCACTAGCAAGAGAGGCCATCCTTCCAGCCACGGTGAAGGCGACACAAGCCCTCCAGGGCCTTCCATCTGTACTCTACTCTCTCTCTCTGCCCTCCTCCCCTTATTCCTCCTTTCTCAGCCCTCCCCATCAAGCCCCTTCAGACATGTGCAGGAAGCCCCTCCATGGGGCATGGCCAATCACTGGTGGGCCTGGCAGGACTCAGGTTTCTTAGAAGCCCATGAAGGAAGTGCCCTTGTGAGTGTATGGAACTGTCATTTCACCACCTAAAATGAAAATACCTGGTCCCTGGTAACCTAGCACCGACCCTTTCAAAGCCTCCTTTCTGTCTCTTCCTCCAGGCTGGCATAGATCTGCTTCTGCACCCCTTTGGACCCCTGGACTGGCTTCATGGCCCACACCTGGGTCGGGCCTCTCAGAGGGATGTTCTTTCCACTGTTGGAGTGTTGTGCATATGTACCTGGGTATCACAGGACTGAGAGCAAAACTGGAAATAATTAGGAAACAAAACAAGCAGAATTCCTTTTCCTAAATTAACAAAAAGTCAGTTGTGCAGCCTGAGAACAGTGTCCTCTCTCCACATGGAGAGTTGATGCCACTTCTCCACTCTGAATATTTCAGTCTCTTACCTATGTCTGTAAACACGCTCCAAGAGGAACACCTTTCCTCTAGCTCTGAAGCATCTGTTATGTGCACAGCACTATCCTCTGTTACTTTCACATAAATGTCAAAACCACCGCACACTTGATGAAATCCCCCAGTTTTGACGTGGAAAAGTCAGCCCAGTAAATCAAAACATTTTATGATGTCACTTCAAAGAATAGAAACAATGACAAAAAAAGTTTGATGAGTAGTTCCATTCTACAATTAAATATGGAGAACATAAAATATATTAAATATAATGTAACAAAATATGTCACTAAAGAAATATTCATCTCTTCAAATTAATTTATGAGCACCATTAGATTATAGAAGCCATTAGCATAATATATGTGTATACTGCATTCAATGTAAATTGAAATAAAAAGGAAAGCTTTATGTATTTATTTGGTTCAGAAAGGGAGGATGTGCAAAAAAACTAGGGGAAAATTATATAATAATTTAGAATTTAAAAAGTATGTTTTAAAATTCTGTCTGTAAATTATACTCTAATATAATCTTTATTATAATCATCATAATATCCCAATAGTTACAAAAATCAGAATATAAAATAGTAACTATGAGAAACATTCTTCAAAACATGGGAATTTTAATTCCCTGGGTAAAGGAAAAAGGGATTACTAGAAAAATCATTCCACTGTGTTACCCAATAAAATATTATTTACAAGTATTAACCACAATATTGGCTATGATGGGATAGTTTAAGGTGGATAAAAGAATAACATTCCATTCATTGCACATCAATGTTAAAACATTAAAAAAGTTAGTTTTATTAATTAAGACAAATTATTTTCACACAATGTCTATAAAATGCATTTGAAAATCCATTATATGCTTATTGGTTAAAATACAGTTACAAGAACAACAGAAGTATTATTTTTCTTCTAATATGGTAATATTAGAGTTTCTCCATTTTAAAAGAGTGAGGCTAATTATTTAGTAAATGTTGATATGAAATACATGTACAACATTCCAGACAGGAATCATCTTTGTTTTTCTCTGATATCTGTGAAGATGTATTTACTTCTATCACATCCAATGATATTCAACTCTTCTACTATGTTTTCTATCACATCAAATAATACCCAAGTGTTCTACTTCATTCTACTATAAAGACATCTAAATATATTAACCAATTGGCCAGATTTTGCTACTTGAAGAACAATTGGCAAAAGAATTTACTTAGAAAATTCAGAATGTTTCTCTCCTTTTTGATACAGAAAAATAATACACTGGACATGTACCATGTGCATAGATGCATCACTGCTTTACAATCCAAACACAAAGAGCACATTCCTTAGGTTTTCTTTGTATATTTTACATTTGCCATTATCCATCCATGACAAAGTTGATATTAATGATGTCCACCTGATATAGAATGTTGCCTAGTAGCTCTGATGCAGAAACAATAGATGACATATTTTCATATAAACACAACAGATTAAGGCATAACACCAACTGATTTGAGAGTTGAGTTACGTCAATAATACTTTTCAAACACCTCAAATACTGTCAATACAAATAAAGTATTAATTGTATTTGAGTCTCAGTATAATTATCAATGTTCTTGTTTCTTTGAAACATATGTATCAATTATATAATTGTTTTGACTTTAGATTGTTCTTTGTAATAAATACTCTGGGTTTGGTGTAAAGTTTTAAAGTGTCTGCTTTAATCCTTGTGAATCCCTTGATACAATTAGGTGAGTTTTAATTAAATACTTCCCTTACTTATTGCATCTGTAAAGTTTCTTTTTCTATGATCTTTCTTGCAGTTTCTTTCATATTTCTGATAAAATGCTTTATTTATTACATCTATAGAATTTTTCTACTATGAGTTCTCTTATGTCGGCTAAGAGTTGAACTAAGGTAAAAGGCTTTTCCACATTCTTCACATTTGTAAGGTTTTTCACCAGTATGGATCCTCTGATGCTGAATAAGACTTGAGGAATGAGTGTAAGATTTATTACATGCTTTACATTTGTAGGGTTTTTCTCCAGTATGAATTCTCTGGTGCTCAGTAAGATTTGAACCGTAATTGAAAGCTTTGCCACATTCTATACATTTGTAGGGTTTCTCTCCAGTATGAATTCTGTGATGATGAATAAGAGTTGAATAACGAGTAAAAGATTTACTGCATGCTTTACATATATAGGGTTTTTCTCCAGTATGAATTCTTTGGTGCTCAGTAAGATCTGAACTACGGTTAAAGGCTTTGCCACATTCTATACATTTGTAGGGTTTCTCTCCAGTATGAATTCTTTGATGTTGAGTAAGATTTGAACTGTGATTAAAAGCTTTGCCACATTCATTACATTTGTAGGGTTTCTCTCCAGTGTGAATTCTCTGATGCTGAATAAGACTTGAAGAATGAGTGTAAGATTTGCTGCATACTTTACATGTGTAAGGTTTCTCTCCAGTATGAATTCTCTGATGTTCAGTCAGATGTGAACTATGATTAAAGGCTTTGCCACATTCCCTACATTTGTAGGGTTTCTCTTCAGTATGGATTATCTCATAATTTTTTAGATTTGATGAATGACTAAAGACTTTCTCACATTTGTTATATTTGTATAAGTTTACTCCAAAATAGATTCCTTGATGTTGAGTATTATTTGATGACTGGGTAAAAGCTTCTAAACAGTTATCACATTCGTATGACTTCTCTTGAACTTGAATACACTGATGGAAAATAAGCTCTGAGTGTTGATGAAAGACTTTGTCACATTTTTTACATTTGCAATGGTTCTCTGGAAAATGCATTTTCTGATATTTTCTAGGGCTAGAACCTTGGTTAGAGGTTTTCTCAGAATTAGGACATTGATAATTTTTGTCTTCAAGATAAATATCCTGGTAATACCTTGGGGTAGAGCCCTGGCCACAGGATACTGAAGACTTGTTATAGGTGTGATGTCTTTCCCAATTATCTATTCCTGGATATTGCTGAAGCAATGATGAATGGGTAAGGACCTTCCCGTACTGATCAAAGTTGTAGATTTTGGCATGGTTTTGGTGGAAGTATAATAAACTTTTAAAAAATGGCCCATCAAATCGATCACATATAGAAATCTTCCCTTCATTTTGAAATCTCAGATCTTCAGAAATATTTGACTGAACATTTAACCCAATTTTACATTTTAATTGATCCAAATCATTATTTTGAATATGGCCACGGTCACTATTTAAATTTTCCAAATTTTCTTTTTGATAAAATTTATGTTCCAAATGTTGACATTGATATTTACTTACAGAGACATGTGGTTCAGCAAAAGTAACTGAAATAAATGGAGATTTATTCCAAAATGGTTTCTGTATTTGTTCTTTTCTGTCAGTGGTGTTTTCATTATAGGCAGTTGTCCTACATTTTTTATGTCCATCATAACATACATTCTGTCCTTCAAACTCACCCTCACTTTCCAAGTCTTTCTTTAAGTGTATTTTTTCAGGGCCACAATTCTCAAATAGTCCCAATATTACTTTCTGGAATGGAGCTTCTATACATTGCTTTTTCTGCAGACCTTGGGTGTAATGAGAAAATATATCTGAAAGATATCAAAAATTTTTTAAATTTAAAAAATTTTTCAAATTTTAATACCATATTTGGATGAATGTACTTTACAACAACAATAACATGCCAAATAATACCAAGCTGAGACTATCACCATGACGGCTGAATCAAAAATCTGAGGCCCTTGTTTCTCCACTGATGTATAAACTTAACCAAAATATTCTAAAGAAAAACCAACTGAGTTTGCAGTACCCCCTGCGAATGAAAGACCAAGAAGATACAAACTAAGTAAAAAAAAAAAAAAAAA
>VBSM01003004.1:414596-440421 GCA_008086735.1 Cheirogaleus medius | reverse complement strand
ACCGCACGCTCGCCCGGCCCCAGCTTCCGGGCCGTCCCGGCGCGCTCCCTGAGGTACCTGCAGGTCCCGGCGACGCGGCTGCGGCAGACACACCTGGGCCCCGGGAGACGGCTCCCGAGAGGAGACCCAGCTCCGCGCCGGGCGGGCAAGAAACAAAGACTCGGCCGGATCCCGGAAGCCGCCTCCTTCTTCCTGGCCGTGTACCTGATTGGCCAGCTCTCACCACAGCGCCCCTGATTGGATAAAGCTCTAGGGCCCACCCCCTCTGGCCATGAGTGACAGGAGACGCGGTCACGCAGGGCCTGAATGAGGCCAGAGTAACAGGTTTTGGGGTGTAGGTCTTTTTAGACAGGGATTTGCCCCCCCTGCTCTGCGAACTGGCCCTGCCTGCGGGACATTTGTATTTAATATAAAGGAAGATAAATTATATCCTTTTATAAATTTTATGTATCATATACATACCCACACAGTAAATATGTTATTCAGAAATGTAAATAACATGATGACAATTTCTTAAGGATTGAGATTTTGTAACCTTCCTAGTTACAAAAGGTCAGAAACCTTTTGAGGACGCAGCCTGAGCTTTGAAGATGGAGGCAGTCCTCTAAGGCAGCCATGTCCAATAAAAATAAAACTTGAGGCACATGTGTCATGTAAAATTTTCTAGTAGGCACATAAAAGAAAAATAAACAAGTAAAATTGATTGTAATCGTATATTTAACCCAATATATCCAAAATATGGTTTTTATATCTGATCAATATAAAATTATTAAGTATTTTTTGTACTGTGTCTTTGAAACTCACTCTATGTACCACATTTCAGACCAGTCACATTCCACATGCTCAGTAGCCCCACGTGGCCAGTGGCTGCCACACTGAATTGCAGCCCTGAGGGCTCCGATTCCCCTGACCTCAAAGAGGTGACAGGCCTGAACCATGCTTTTATTGTCAGAAGCAAGGGAACACCCCTACCTACCATCATCTGTTCTCAGGCCCAAGGGCGGGAGAGAACAGTGGGCTGTAAGCAGGAAGTGTCCACAGGCAGACCACCACTTGTACCTACTGCTTGGTGGGGGCCCATCCCCCTTCCAGTAGTCATACACTGAGCAAAAAATGATGGGGCCCCAGGAGGGGAAAACCCAAGATTGTGTTTATGTAACTTTACAAATACACTAAAAGTGTAAGATATACACTTCAAACATGCGATGTCTGTGACTGGTAGCTTGGGTGTGAGATCTAGGCTTCTGAGAGGTGCCTAAAATCGGAGAAGTGCATCCAGGTCCTCCAGGGATTAGTGGCCCCCACATACAGACCCAGTGGCAGGCCTTGTGTTCAGCAACCACACTGGTGGGCACAGCCCCAGCTCCTCCTCCTCCTATGGCCTGCACAAAGCTGCAGAAAGCTCATGGTAGGCCTGGGGAACAGGGGACATGGAGCCCACGAGCAGCAGTTGGGAAGGGTCTGGCTGGTCTCTGCCCTGTGCCTGAGCAGCACTGCAGCATGCTGGCATGGGGCCTGGCACATCACACAGGGTACAACCTGGTGGTCCGGTGGCTGTAGAGCATGTGCTGTCAGGCCAGGGGCCCCTCCACATTAACTTATAGAAGACACACTTCTGTAATACACAGATTGTTAGGAAAATGTAATGGTGTCATTAGATAAGAAGGACACTTCTCAGTAACACCCACAGAGACAATCTTGCGCAAAGATTTTTGGTAGCACCACTGTGCATACTTGGAGAGACACTTCCCAGTTCTAATGCTGCACTGTCCTGAAATTTATTTATTTACCTGAAATTGTCACACCCAGATCTGATGATGATCCTCAAAATCCATCACCACGATGTGCAGGAAGATGGCCTTTCTTCCTTATGGAATGGGGCTGGTGTTCTGTACGTTAGGCATTTTTATTAAAATGTTTATGTGCTTTATGTAAATATTATGGTAGAAGTGCAAACATCTTGCACAGTAGTAGAGACAGTTATATAATAAAGCCCATCATGAATAGTACCAATCAGAAAGCTTCAAAAATGTTCATAATTTTGCCATCACTTTCAATGACAACTCCAGCCATCCCAGTGGCATTTTAAAGCAAATATAATAGATAACATAATTTAGTCTGTGGGTATTTTAATACCTATTTCTAATGAATAAAAAAAATCTAATGCAAATACTGCTATCATACCTAATTAAATATAAATATTTTCTTCATATCAAATAAAAACTCAGTCTCGGTAATGTTGGTAATTGCAATTTAGGGCCCTACAGCCACCAGAGATTTTGTACGGCCCACCTTAACTAACGCTTTACATACAATATTTAGCCTGGGGACTCCAAGTTACAAAATTAAATATATTAATTGGAAAAAAAAAGCCATAGAATATGATTACTAAATAAATGGCAAATGAATAAACAAATATCCCAAAGCACTTTATTCTGAAAACCACAAGATAGAAAAAAAGATATAGTGCTAAAATTAATGTATGTAAAGAATAGATAAAATTTTGCTCAGTTTTCAGAGGAAGAGGAAGAGAATGCAGTATATCAAACAAAAATCTTGGCTCCATTTGACATGACATTGGAGTACAAAGGAGAGAGAGAGAGAGAGAGAGAGAGAGAAGGCACTTATGGAATGAGACCCCTTCAGAGAGAACAGTCTCAAATTTGAACATGTTAGGAAGAAGAAGATTATATGCTAGGAAATGATGGCCAATGTCCTATTTCCATACCATAAAAGACACTTAAGTTTGACAACCCAAAATAAGTGAGGAAAAGGTCTAATGAATGGAGGTTTATTAAGCCAAAGTTTGAGGATGTGCCCAGGAAAAACACAAGTTGCAGACAAATCTGTGCCCGTTTTTCTTTTTTTTTTTTTTATTTTTTTTTTTAGAGACGGGGTCTCGCTCTTGGTCAGGCTGGTTTCGAACTCCTAACCTTGAGCTATCCACCCGCCTCGGCCTCCCAGAGTGCTAGGATTACAGGCGTGAGCCACCGCGCCCGGCCCTGTGCCCGTTTTTCTGATGGGGAATTTCCCCTTTAGTATTTCAGGGAAATAAGGCACACAGGAAAAAAAGAAAAAGAGCAGGACGGTGGGCAGTGAGGCAAGATGGTTACATTCTGGTGAGGCCCAGGAAAAATATTCATTTTACGTAAGATAAGGAGAATGTTAGACAAGAAAAGGGGAGCAAAGGAAGCATCAATTATGTAGATGTCCCTGGGTAGGTGGAAGAATGCTTCTCATCTTGTCTCTGTCATTCACCTGGGAAGATAAACTTGTAATTCATTATTAATGTGGAATTGAACAGACTTCAGTTTTAGGAGCTAGACTTCGCCTGCAGACCCAAAGTTACAATGTGCACATCCTTGCTCAGGAGAGTCCAGCAAGGAACTTCCTTATGAATGACCTGTGGGGCCAGTCCTGCCCAGGGGCCTGAGGCCTGAACCTTCCCTTCTGCATAAGGAGCTGGGGACTGCGGTCCTGAAATTTTTATTTTTCTTTCCGGGTTGATGAGAAAGAGAAGATACTACCTTATGGAAGAAAGGATGGAAAGAAAGTATTAGAAAAAAGGTGATTCTTCATTTTTAATCAGATCTCAGAAAAGAATGCACAAAGAGTATTTAACACATAGATCTCGTCTTGAGGCTGAGCCTTCAGGTTAAGGTGGCCAGTGATGTCACACCGAACTCCAGGAACTGGGGGATTGAAACTGTGCACAGTGGTCACTTGGGCAAGCTGGTCTACACATGACAACCTAAGTACATTTCCCATTTCTCATGGGAAATGCAGTTATGGCCTCTTCCTCTGTCTCATATTGTTGAGAGACCAAGTTTACCTCAATTAAAATGATGATCGTGTTTCTCAACCTTGGGCTAATGGCATGAATAAGTGGGAAGTAAAGTAAATTTGGAGAAGAGAAACCAGCAGGAGCCCAGTCAGGAGGCTGATGCATCACCATGGGACATAGGGTGGCCCAGACCAGGGTGGACTCAGTGGAAGTAGTGAGAAGTGGTCATATGTCGTGTATATTCTGAAGTACTTGCTGTTAGGATGCTTGTAGAATGTGGGATGAAGATCATAGTCCAGGATTAGTGAAGTTTTTTGGTCTGTGCTAGTAAAAATGTGAACTTGTTGGTCTGAGCTAGAGGAACATTTGGGCATCATTAACTAATATTAAAAAGCTTCGATTGTCAGGTTGTATAAGAAACAAAGGACTGGCCGGGCGTGGTGGCTCACGCCTGTAATCCTAGCACTCTGGGAGGCCGAGGTGGGCGGATCATTTGAGCTCATGAGTTCGAAACCAGCCTGAGCAACAGTGAGACCCCATCTCTACTAAAAAAAAATAGAAAATTAATTGGCCAACTAAAATATATAGAAAAAATTAGCCGGGCATGGTGGCGCATGCCTGTAGTCCCAGCTACTTGGGAGGCTGAGGCAGAAGGATCGCTTGAGCCCAGGAGTTTGAGGTTGCTGTGAGCTAGGCTAACGCCATGGCACTCTAGCCCGGGCAACAGAGTGAGACTCTGCCTCAGAAAAAAAAAAAAAAGAAAGAAACAAAGGACTGGAAGACTCACTATTTGTAAAATGTAATTAAGGTTAAATGAGGTCATAATGCTGGGACCAGTCCTCATAAGAAGGGACAGCGTACAGACATGTGTGTGACAAAGGCCATGCAAAGAGGCAGCAAGAAGGGTCCATCTAAAGGCCACAGAGAGAGGCCTAAGGAGAAACCAAACCTGCAGACACCTCGTGTTGGACTTTCTGCTTCCAGAACTTTGAGAAAATAAATTTCTGTTGTTTAGGCCACTCGGTCTATGGTATTGTTTCATGGAAGCCCTAGTTAGAGAGAACACAATAGCCTAAGCCCACATGTTTTCCAGATTTCATATACATCTAAATTAACCAAGATGGTGTGATATTGGTATAAAGATAAGAAAACTGGCAAATGAAACCTAACAGAGAATCCAGAAATAAACCCTCATATATATGCGCACCTGATTTTTGACAATGGTGCAAAAGCAAATATGTGAGGAAAGACAGGCTTTTCAACACATGCTACTGGAACAACGAGATAATTATCTCCAAATAAAACAAACTTGAATCCATACCACACACCACACAGAGAAATGAACTCAACATGCTTTGGATATCAATGTAGAACATAAAAAGATAAAACATCTAGAAGGTAGATATTTTTAACATCCTTAAACTAGACACCACCCAAATGTCCATTTAATAGGTAAATGGATAAAATGTGTTATTTTTGTACAATGTAACGCAACTCAGCAATAAAAAGAAATCAACTATTAAATCATGAAAAAACAGAGATTAATGTCAAAATACTATTGAAAAGTGAAAGAAGCAAGTCCCGAAAGAGGATATACTAGAAACTACTTCCACTTTACAAAGTTCCTTTAAAGGCAAACTAATCTATAGCAACAGAGAGCAGGGCAGCAGCTGTCAGGGCAGGGCAGTGGTGACGTGAGCACTGAGAGGTGGGGAGCGTGAGGGGCACTAGAAAACCCTGGCAGGTGATGGATACCGTCTCCGTCTTGACTGTAGTGATGGTTGGTTTCATAGGTGTTTACATGCCAAATTGTGTCAAACTTATCAAATTATACATTTTTGCCCCCACAAATTGTACATCTTAATTTGTACAACTGACTGTATGTCAACTATACCACAATAAAAAAATGAAAGAAAAACAATACGTGGATGTATCTTCTCTGCATATAATGCCCATAATTAATAAAAAACTGAAACTAATTAGTACAACCAGCACAATATTCTGTACTGGTTGCAAAAGCTCGAAAAAAGTCATCAAATAATATGTACTTAAGGTTGAACGCGGTCTCTTTTGGCTCTGACAAGGATTCATGCTACAGACCATGTGCAACGGCTATGAAGTAGTCCTGGGACCTAGACTGCTACCTGTTGTTAGACTTAACATCAACCTCATCATAGTCACATTCCAAAACAATTACCTCAGCTTCGTGTAGGGTACATTTCGGTGAAGTGGATCCCCCAGCTGCCCGCCCCACACACCCGGCCACCAGCAGTGCCGACCTTGAGCATGGGGAGGTGGGGAGTGTCGTTGGGCCCACTTTGCTGCTGCTCAGCTCTACCTGCTAAGTCTCGGTACACCTGGCAGCGGGCTTCCCTCACTGCCTGGCACTGCGGTCTGATGGCGGCAGCCCCGCATGCAGGATGCACTGGTGAGGAGAGCACTCTGCCAGGGCGGGTGGGGCTGGGGCTCCCCCAATGCCCCTGCCTGGGCACCAACCAGCTCTTACTGCCACATGCTGCCAAAAGTGTTCTCCACCACACAGGCAGAGTGGCCGCGGTCCCAGGGCACCACGCTCTCCATGACCAGGCTCCGCTGCTGGGGCCGCAGGAGCAGGTGCACGCTCAGGTGGGAGGACTGAACCCCAGACCTTGGCCCAGGCCCCACCCCCACCTCCTCCCAGAGACAAAGATCTGGCTGGCCCTGCTACCAGGCCCACCGTGATGCCATGATGTGATGCCCCACATGGAACTCCTTGTAGTTCTTCAGCCAGGAGATGGCAAGAGTGAGGTTGGAGCAAATGGTGTGGGTGGCCAGCATGGCCAGCAGCTTCTTGTCCATCCACTGGGGCTGAGTCCAGTCAGGGCCCTGCCAGCAGAGATGTGCATCAGGGTGATAACGAAGGTGGGAGCAAATGCCCATCAGCCCCGGTCCCCCCAACCCCCGCCTCAGTTTCCCCTCCTGCATAAAGAGTGTTGGCTTTTCTAGGACCACTCTCTGGGCTAGAAGAGGTTCCCAGAAGCCTCAACACCATGTCCCCCAACCCCACCCCAGGTATCCTCAGAGCTGGGCCACATGTCCCCTCACTTCTACTCCTGCTGAGAGGTCCAGGGTGCTTCACCCTGGCCTGGAGGCCTTCGGGGTGTAAAGGTGTCTCCCAGGGGAGCCCCCGCCCAGCCCAGGAGGCACATTCAGACAGGCCCTACAGGGGGAGGGGCCAGGAGCCAGCAGGCAGCCCAGGTGGGTGGATGAGCCAGGACAAGCCTTGGGAGCACTTTGCCAGGAGGGGGAATGAGCTGTCTGCAGAGCCAGGAGCCTCAGAGACAGAATCAGAGACCTAAACCAGGCTCCGCAGAGCTTCAGGGCCTGGTGGGGACCTGTGAGGATGGCGTCCCCACCTCCTCCCCATCCAGGTGTCCAGGGCTGCCACCACTACCCTTCAGCCGACTGGGGCTGCCTGCTGGCTGGGACTTCAGGGGAGGCTGAACTGCCATCCCCCAGGAGGGAGGCACCAGGGACCCAGGACAGAGGAGGGAGGCAGCCCCCTCCCCGTGGTGACCTTGTTGCCAGCCACCCACAGGAAACACTCATCTCTCAGAGGATGCTGAGGCACAGGTGGAAGCAGTGTGGACAGACCCAGAGAAAAGGCACCTCACCTCCAATGAGCCTGAGCTGCCCTCCAAGGCCTCCTGGAAGAGCCCAAAAAGAGTGGCGGAGAGAGCCCAGCAGGCTGTGGCAGGGGCTGTTTCCCAGGCCTGGGATATGAAAAGGACTCCAAACTGCCCACTGCCAGAGAGTGTCTTGTGAAAGGCAGGCCCCCAGCCTGACCTCACACAGGGCAGGAACATCAAACAATTCCTGAGACCACCGGGAGGGCAGGAACAAGCAGGAGCTCAGGGAGAGGACACTCCAGTGTGAGGCTGGGGCAGGGCCAAGGGGGCAGCTGAGCTGGGACATTTTTCCTCCTTCCCTGGGATCTGCTCCCCTGGGCTCCCCAAGATCCGTCTCCCTGGCTGGTTCCTCCCCATGTCCTTGCCTGCTCAATCCAGATAGCACAGGGGCTCAGTCTGCACACATGGGTCCCCAAGTTGTAACTGTTCTCCTAGCACATCCCATGATGCCCCTCATCTGCATGTGCACATCTCTCAGCTCCTCCAAAACCAGAAGCCCCACGTCCCCGACCAGCCCCTCCCTGGCTGGGCAAAGTCCACCCGCCACTGTCCCAGGCCAAACACCCAGGAATTATCCCGACTGCTCTCACACACCCATGGCCCACCCAGTGGAAAACAAGCTGCCACCTCCCCTCCCGTTGGGCTGGGGCAGTCACCTGCTGGTGTCCTTAACCCTTGGTTCATCTGTCCCACAATAGCCACCTGAGCCCTTGTACTCTGTCAACTCATACCCGTGGTGGCCATCTCATTCAGGGCTAACACCAAAGTCCTGACAGGTCACCCCTGCCGCCATCCCTGTTCCTGAGACCCCCAGAGCCCTGTGCCTCAGTCTCCCTGTCCGCAGTATGGGTGTCCCCTTCCCAGTCCCACCCTGCCACCCAGAGCCCAGGCCCGCCCCTCCTCCATCCTGAGGAGACCCTGACCCTCAGTGTGACCCCAGGGAAGTCTTTCCCCAGGCCTTGGTGCCTCACCTGCCTATTGAGGGCAGGGCTTGGTAGGTGGGGAGCAGACCCCACCCCAGCCATCCCTGAGTGCCTGCAATCTGGTCTCACCTGTGTCTTTAGCCTTGTCTCATCTTCCTCAGCTCCTGATGGAGCACCTGCAGTGCAGGAGAGGGTACAAGTGGGTAGAAAATGTCCCCTTTCCCCCTTTGGTTCCCACAGCCTCTGCTCCTGCCAACACCCCAACTCCCACAAGGTGCTAAACCCAACCAGGTGCCACACGCCGAAAACAGCTCACTGTGCAGCCCAGGGGGAGCTGGGTCCTGGAGGGGCCTTGCTGGGCCTGGGGGCTTTTTCCAATCACAGAGTCTGACTTTGCCAACTTACTGGCACCATGCCTCAGTTTCCCCCACTGCAGCACAAGGTAAAAATCCCAGCTCTCCATCTCCTGGCCTCCACTTTTACTTGATGAGCTGACCCTGCTTAGTGTGTTTTCTTTAGTGAAAATTCTTAAATTTTCTGGAAATTTTTCTATGGAAAAGAAAAAGAAGGAATAAATTTGTGCATAATGGGGACTTGTGCGAGTTCAATTACCTTAAATATGAGAACCAAACAGATCCAAACAAACCACCTGGTGGAGAGTTTCCACTGGGCCCCACTGAACCCGGAGTGCTCCATGGAACTGGATAGGGAGCTTTGTAGAGGCTAAAGTACTTCCCCCTTAGAAGCCAATAAGTCATGTTGACTTCTGATTAATCCCTGTTCTGGGAAAGCCTCTCAGATTTTTATTTTATCAACTGTTCCTTGTGTAAGAGCACATATTATCATAAATCCTGCCCTTAGTCAAAGTAACTTTAATGTTACTACACTAGTTGCAAACTATGAAGCACATAGAATTCCTGGAAAGTCAACTTTAATTGTTCTGCACATTAATCTGTATACCTTCTTCCTATAGTATATATCAGCCCTGTATCTGGGGTGTAACAGCATGGAGATCCACCTGTCTTGTTGCCACTCATGACCATGCTCACCTGGTCCATAAATTCCCCAATACATCACCCTCTTTGATACACTGGACTTGTCTGCCTTTCTTTAGTTTCTTAGCTCCTTCTGCATTTGAATGGCACTTGCATGTATGGACCTTTCAAATAACAATTGGTGAGCTGGCCAGCCCAAGTACACTAACCTAAGTATGGTCAAGTGGAAGAAATTGGAGTGGAAAATCTGGGGTGTTACTCCACAACTATTTGGAGTGGTGGTGTCCACTTGTGAGATGCATGTGGACTACTGAGCACAGGGATGCCCCCAGAATGGAAGACATATTAGGGAACTTATCAGTAGAAACCTCATTAACCCACAGGGTGAGGAAAATCACCATGTGGCATCAACAGTGGATTGGCCATTACCATGAACTTTTTAATTGGCCACAGAAGCCACTTATCAGCTGAGAAGAAGGTAAAGAGTCTAGATGAAGAATTACTGTTGTAAAAGAATACAAAAACCTCCACTTCCATGTTAGCAGTTAGCTTTGTGGGTAAGTCTGAAACTGAGAAGATGCAGTTGGAAACTCTATCCTGCTGTTTTGTGCAGCCTGAAGGGTGGAAGCTGACCCATCTTAAAGTGTCAGCATGTGACAGCCCATCTGCATGTAACAATCTGAATGACAATAAAGTCATATAATTACTCTAACAGAATAGGTGACAAGCAAAAAAGACCAGATTTGTATAAGGGATTTCTGTATCCTGTAGACATGAGATTTGCAAGAAATAAATTTAATGTACCATAGAAAAACTGTTTGCTTTGAGACTTTTTAAGATCTAGTTTGCTTGTAAATCATCACCTCTTTTGAAATTGTTTTGATCCACTATTACCATTTACTTCTGAAGATCAGTATACACACATGCATTTCTTCCTCTATAGTTCTCATACATAAAGTTTACTTTTAGCTTGATATATTATTATTGCATTAAATGTAAATTAAAACAAAACATCTCTATGTGTTCGATTGGCCCAGAAAAGGGCCTTGTGCAAAGAAAAAATACTGAGTAAAATTTTATGAATAGTGATTTAGAATATAAAGGTATGGCTACAAATTATATTCCCATATAATCTTTATTATAACCACATCAACATCCCCATAGTTACACAAAAGAGAGAAGGACACAAAATAGTAACTATGAGAACAACATTCTCCAAATTATTGAAAGTTTAGATCCTCAGGGAAAAGGGATTATTAAAGAAGTTATTCCAATCTGTTACCCAAATAGTACATTATTTTCATCTGTTAACTACAATCTTGGACAAGATAGTTTAACATTAGTGTCAGAATAATATTTTATTCATTGCACATCAGTGTTAAAACATTAAAAAAAAATTAGTATTACTAATGAAAACTAATTATCCCATACCCTAAATAAAGCATTTTAAAATCCACTATATATGTTCCTTGGTGAGAAGCATCCAAGAAGCATTATTTTCCAACTAGAATAGTGCATCTTATACTTATGTTTTCTTCAATCTTAAAGATTGAGGCTAATTATTTAGTGCACATTGATCTGACTATATATCAAACCTTTCAGATAGGAGTTATTTTCACTTTCATCTGATATCTGTAAAAACATTTTTATTTCTATTTATAACAAAGACCATTCAAGATGTCTATATCCTCTATCACATCGAATAACATTCAAGATCTATTTCATTCTACTAAAAAGATATGCCAGTACTTTAACTGATTGACAGGTTTTCCTACTTAATAGAGAAAAATGCCCTGATCACATATTGTATGCTTACATGCATCGTTTCATGATTCAAACACAAAAAGCATCTTTCTTTAAATTTTCTTAATGTATTTTACATTTTCCATTAAACTTTCATGGAAGAATAAACATGAATCTCATTCATCTAATATTAAATGGCCTCTCATAGCTCTAATGCAGAAATAACAAATCATATATTTTCATAGGAACATTAAGGATGGTATAGCATCAACTAATTTGAGAACTGAATTATATCAATATTATTAATAGCGTCCCCAAAATTTCAAATACAGTAAATACAAAGTACACATAGAATGAACATCAGTGTTCTTGGTCTTTTGAAAAAATATGATCAGATCAATGATCTAATTTCTTTGACTTCACATTGTTCTCTACAATAAATACTCTGGATTAGAGTAAAATCTTAAAGTGTTCTTTAGTTTTTACTTGTATGAATGCCCTGATGCACTTATACTTAAGTTTTGGTTATTCTGCAAATTTATTGCTCCCATACAATTTCTTTTTTTATGAACTCTCTGGTGATTCCTAAGTTGTATATTTGGGATAAAACTCTTTTCACATGTATTACTTTTATAGGGTTTCTGTACTATGAATTCTCTGATGTTGAGTAAAGTGTGAACTACAGTTAAAGGCTTTGCCACTTTCTTCACATTTGTAGGGTTTCTGTCCATTATGAATTTTCTAATGTTGAGTAAGTCTTGAATGACAGTTAATAGCTTTCCCACATTCTTCACATGTGTAGGGTTTCTATCCATTATGAATTTTCTGATGTCGATTAAGGGTGGAACGACAGTTAAATGCTTTGCCACATTCTTTACAATTATAGGGTTTTTCTCCAGTATGAATTTTCAGATGCCGAGCAAGGCCTGAATGACAGCTAAAAGCTTTGCCACATTCTTCACATTTGTAGGGTTTCTCTCCAGTATGAATTCTCTGGTGCTCAATAAGGCCTGAACGACACCTGAAGGCTTTGCCACATTCTTCACATTTGTAGGGTTTCTCTCCAGTATGAATTCTGTGATGTTGTCTCAGGCTTGAAAAATGAGCAAAGAACATGCCACATTCTTTACATTTGTATGGTTTCTCTCCAGTATGAATTCTTTGATGTTTTATAAGATTTCCTGACTGGGAAAAAGATATGCCACATTCTTCACATTTGTAGGGTTTTTCTCCAGTATGAATTCTTTGATGCCGAATAAGGTGTGAACTACAGTTAAAGGCTTTGCCACATTCATTACATTTGTGGGGTTTTTGTTCAGTATGAAGTATCTTATGTTGTCTAAGGATTGAAAACTGAGTAAAGGCTTTTCCACATTCTTTACATTTGTAGGATTTCTTCTTAGTATAAATTTTCTGGTGTTTAAGCTGTGACCTTTGGTTAAAGTTTTTGCCACATTCTTTACTGGAGAGGTTTTCTTCAGGATGGATTATGTTCTGTTTTCTTAAATTGGATGAATGACTAAAGACTTTCTCACATTTCTTATATCTGCATGAGTCTTCTTCAGTATGAATTCCCTGATGTTCAGAATGCTTTCCTGACTGGGCAAAAGCTTCTACACATTCATTACATTTGTAGGAATACCCTTGAATATGAATATCCTCATGGCTAATATCCTTTAAACAATGATGAAAAACTTTCCCACGTGTTTTACATTTGCACTGGATCTCTGGATACTGACCTTTCTGATATTTTCTAGAGCATGAGACTTGGCTCAAGTTTTTTTCAGATTTATTGCATTGACAATTTTTTTCATCAATATAAATATTCTGGTAGTTATTTAGGGAAAGGTCCTGGATAAAGGACATCAAAGTTTTTTTGGATATATAATGTTTGTCCCAATTATTTATTTCCTGGTATTGATTAAGCAATGATGATTGGGTTAACACCTTACTATACTGATCATAGTTGTGAATTTTGGCATTTGATGATATCATTGGTTGGTGGAAGAATAATAAAGTTTTAATGAAGGACTCATCAAATTGATCACATTTAGAAATATCCTCTTCAATTTTCAATCTCAGATCTTCAGAAATATTTGACTGAACACTTAATCCAATCCTATATCGAATGTCCTGGGTTTCTCTAGGGCTTTCAAAAGCCTGCTTATTGCTTCCTTTAATATGTAGTGCTGAAAAGAAATGTAGATATAGCTTAAATGACATGCTGAGTTGAGTGGAAACAAAGATGAATAACTGTTACAGCAACAGAAAGACTGCAGAACATATGGAATTCATCATGGAAGAGAAAGATTAAGAGCCTTTAACAAGATATAGGCAGCCTTTTTAGTGGGAAAATATACAGAGTACTCCAGAGAAGACCCATCCTGCCAACAGTCTGGAGAAGTGCCCAGAATGTCTCGAGTGGCTGGATGGTACTAAAATTTCCCCTGAACAAAGCCATTATCTAAAGGATGAAACAGACCAAAACCTCTTTAAAAATGAAAAAACGTCAAAGAAACTAAGAAATATAATCCAACGAAAAGACAAAAATATTTAAGTGACCCTACAGAAGTGAAGATCTATGAAATAATTTTTAAAGTATTTAAAATATCTGTCTTAGAGATGGTCTATCACCTCAATAACACAGACAACTACATAAAAGGAGCAAAACAATGCTTAAAGAAAACGAAATCATTTACAAAGAGATTAAAACTAAACAAACACCCACAAACATAAACTATGGAGCTGGAAAATAAAATAACTGAATTTAAAGATTCACTAGATATGGTCAACAGCAGACTTGATGCAGTAGGAAATAAACAAACCCAGCAGGATTGATAATAGGCCATTTGAAATTACTGTCAAGAGAGCAAAAAGAAAAACAATGAAGAGAAGAGAGCCTAAGGGACTTATTACCATCAAGCATGCCAAAATATTCATAATGGGAGTTCTATAATGAGAGGAGAGACAAAAATGGGCATACAGCTTATGTGAAGAAATAATGTCTGAGAATATTCTAAAGTTGAGGGAGAAAGAAGCATAAAATTTAAAGAAGCTCAACCTACTCTAACTAGGAATAACAAAAAGAGACCCAAAACCAGACACATTTTAATCAAAGATTGAAGAGTTACAAAGAGAATCTTGAAACCAGCAAGCACAAGCATGTAAAAGGGCACCCCTATGATCCACAGATTTTACAGCAAAAACAAACAAACAAATCTTACAGGTCAGAAAGCTATAGGATAATATATTTAAAGTGCTTTAAAAAAAAAAAAAAAAACACAACTACCAGCTAAGAAAACTATTTCTGGCAAAACTGTCCTTTAAAAATTAGTTAAAAACAAAAAAACTCAAAAAGCAGCTTTAAAAAACCAGACCCAAGAGACCTACCCTACATAAACTGCTAAAGACACTCAGTGCTTCATACTGAAAATGAAAATATTACACACACGGTTATGTGAACTTATAAAGTTCCATGGTAAGTGTAATTATATGCTACGTATGGTATTCTGTGTTGTTAATATCATGATGGTGAATAAAATACTTTTAATTATGCTATAGATGTAAAAAGATGAACTCTTAAAATAACCATAAATTTTTGTTAATGGATACACAATACAAAAAGATATACTTTGTGACATCAAAAATATGCAACTGGGGATATAAAAAGGCAAGGACTTTGTACGCAATTAAAGTTTTCTGCTTAAAATTGTTTGTTACAATCCTAAAAAAAATCCAAAAGTATTTTGAGACAAATGAAATTGGAAGCACCACCAATGAACACTTCTAAGATGCAACAAAAGCATTACTGAGACAAGTCTATAATGATAAGTTTTGACATTAAGAGAAAAAGAAAGTTCTTAAAATATACAACCCAACTTTAACCCCCAAGGAACTTAAACAGGAAGAATAAAATAATCCCAACATTAGCATAATGAAGGAAATAATAAAGACTAGGGCAAATAATTGAAAAAGGGTTAGAAAGAGAATAGAATAAATCAAAGTAACTTTTCTAAAGGAAGTAGAATTGAGAAACTTTTGGCTAGATTAACTAAGGGAAAGACAACAAGAAAGGACTAAATAAAATTAAGACTCATATGTGATATCGCAGAAATACAAAGTATAATATGACAATACTGTGAACAATCATATGACAACATATTGAATAAATTAGAATAAATAAATAAGTTCCTCAAAACAACCCACCAAGATTAAATCATGAAGAAGTAGAAATACTAAACAGACCAATACTGAGGAAAGACATTGAAGCAGTAATTTTAAAAAACCCAAAAATTCCAACAAAGTGTGCCCCAAGACTGAATGACTTCTTCAGAGGTGAATTCTAGCAAGTATTTAAAGATGAATTAAGGTCATTTCTATCCCAACTCCTTCAAAAAATTGAAGGGGGAGAAACCTCAAAACTCATGCTATGAGGCCATAGCCTCATACTAAAGCCAGATAAGGACACTACAAGAAAGAAAACCACAAACCATTGTATCTGATGAAGATACAAGCAAATTCTCAACAAAATACTAGAAACCAAATTGATCAATACATTAAAAAGATCATATACCATGAGCAAGTAGGATTTATACTTGGAATGCAAGGGTGTTTCAACATACACAAATAAATAAAAATGATTTACTACAAAAACAGAAAAGATGCAAATTATATGATTTAGATTTATTAAAAGTATTTGACAAAATTCAATACACTTTCAAAATAAAAACTTGAAACAATATACATACAAAGCTATGTACCTCAACATAATGAAGGTTATATTTAACAAGCTCTCAGGTACTTTTTTTTTTGTGAGACAGAGTCTCACTGTTGCCTGGGCTAGAGTGCCGTGGCGTCAGCCTAGCTCACGGCAACCTCAAACTCCTGGGCTTAAGCAATCCTTCTGCCTCAACCTCCCAAATAGCTGGGACTACAGGCATGAGCCACCATGCCCGGCTAATTTTTTCTATATATTTTTAGTTTTCTGGCTAATTTCTTTCTATTTTTAGTAGAGACAGGGTCTCACTCTTGCTCAGGATGGTCTCGAACTCCTGATCTCAAGCAATCCTCCTGCCTCGGCCTCCCAGAGTTCTAGGATTACAGGCATGAGCCACCACATCTGGCCTGGTACTATTATTCTTAACAGTGAAGTGTTAAATTTTTTTTTCTCTAGGATCAGAAACAAGAAAAAGATACCCAATCTCACCACTTTTATTCAACATAGTACTGGAAGATCAAGCCAAAGCAATTAGGTAAGAAAAAGAAACAAAAGATATTCAAATCAGAAATAAAGAAGTAAATTTCTCTCTGCTTGTAGATGAAGTGATCACATATATAGAAAACTGTAAAGATTATATCAAAAAAAAGTTAGAGCCAATAAACCCATTCACTAAAGTTGTAGGTCACAAAATCAACATTCAAAACTCAATTTCATTTCTATACACCCACAATAAACTATCTGAGAAAAGAGTTAAGGAAATAATCTCACTTATAATAGAATTAAATAGTATAAATTTCTTAAGACTCAACAAAGGACGTGAAAGATCTGTTCAGTAAAATCTGACATTAATGAATATAATGGAAGATGCAAATAAATGAAAAGATATCCCCCGTTTGTGGATTGTATTAATATAAAATGTTCATATTAATACTGTACAAAGGTATCTACAATCCCTATTAAAATTCCAATGGCATTTTTCACAGAAATAGTAAAGAATTCAAAAATTTCTATGAAACCATTAATGACCCCACATAGCCAACAAATCCGAAGTCTTTACGCTTCTTGATTTCAAACTATTACAAAGCTATACTAAACAAGGGTGTGGTGCAAATACACCAAGGGAAAAGAATAGAGAAAGCAGAAATAAGGCCACGAGTATACACTCAACTAGTTTTTGACAAAGGCACCAAGATACCAAAAGGAGAAAGTACAGTGTCTTCAATAACTGATGATAAAAAGTGCTGTCCTGATGCACGAGAATGAAATTGGACATTCACACCATCAACAAAAATTAAACTAAAACTGGATTAACATTAAATGTAATGCCGAAAACTATGTAACTTCAGGAAGAAAGCATAGACAATAATCTTTTTTTTTTTCCAGACAGTGTCTCACCCTGTTGCCCAGGATAAAGTGCAGTGGTATGATCATAGCTCACTACAACCTCACAGTCTTTGGCTCAAACTATCCTGCTGCCTACACCCCCCCACCCCAAGTCACTGAGACTACAGGCGCATGCCATCAGGCCCGGCTAATTTTTTTCTTTTTTTGTGTGCTGATGGGGTCTCATTCTTGCTCAGGCTATTCTTGAACTTCTGAACTCACATGATCCTCCCGCCTTGGCATCCCACAATGCTGGTATTACAGGCATAAGCCACCATGCCTGGCTGGAACCATCTCTTTGACATTAGCTTTAGTAATTTTTTTATATCACACCAAAAAACCACAAGCAGCAAAAGCAAAACTCAAAAACAAGTAAACATCAAACTATAAGTTTCTGCACAGCAAAGGAAACAAAAAACAACATAAAATAAGAACCCAAGGATTGGGAGAAAATATATCTGATGAATGTAATATTTAAAACATAGAAGAATCTCAAGTCAATAGCAAATAAAAAGTGAATTTGACTTAAAATGTACAAAGGACCGGAGTAGATATTTCTCCAAAGACATAAAAGTGGCAAACAGGTTTATAAAAAGATGTTTAACATCATTATTTGCCAAGGAAATGCAAATCAAACATCTCATTATCATGAGATATTACCTCATACCTGTTATAAGGACTATTATCAAAAAGTCCAGAGATAAATGTTGGCAAAGGTGAGGAGAAAAGCAAACTCTTGTGCAATGACAGAAGTGCAATGACAGAAGCAATGCAAATTGACCCAGCCATTGTGGTAACTGTATGAAGGCTCTTCAAATACTAAAAAGAGAAGAATCATACAATCCTTCAATCCCACTTCTGGGTATATACAGATAGGAAATCAAGTTAGCAATACAAAGAGATATCTACTCTCTTATAATTATAGCAGATTATTCACAATATACAGTATAGTTCAGTCATATAAAAAAAGGTAATATAGAAGCATATTTCTCAAATTTTATTGGGTACAACAATGAACTGGAGATCTAGTTATAATGCATGTTCTGGCTCAGGAGATCTGTGTGCAGCCTGAGATCGTTTTCATTTGTGAACACATAGATGGATGAGCCAGGTGGAAATTACAGTAATTAAAATAAAACGGAGAAATACAATTACTGTATCATATGAGCTATTTGTGGAATTTAAAAAGGAGAGATCATAGAAGTAGGAAGTAGAATGGTGGGTGCCAACAGTAGAGGAGTGGTAAAAATAGGGAGATATTGGTCAAGGAGTACAAACTTTCATTTACAAGATGAATAAATTCTAGGGATATAATATACAGGATTGTGAATATAGTTAACAGTATTGTATCGTATACTTGAGATTAAGTAGTATTCTCTTAAACAGATTAAAACAGTACATTTTAAGTGTTCTCACCCCCCTCCAAAATTTGGCAAATATGTGAGATGATGGATGTGTTAAGCTCATTGTGTTAATCATTACACAATGTATACATATATCAAATCACCAAGATGTACATCTCAAAAACATAAAATTTATGTTTGTAAAAAAATCAACATGTCAGGAAGAAAGAAGGAACACACACAGGAACAAACAAACATAAGGGACACATTCTCAGTAAGCTGCATCTTTAACCAAAAATTATAATTATTATATTAAGATAACAGTCAAAATATTATTATATTCTGTCCAATGTTCTAAACTTCCCATCAACTGTTTTTACTTAAGAACTCTATATGGAAAGTAGTACATTAAACTATTTTACACATGTGGATATTGTGTATATGCAGTTTAAATTTCTAATCTTAGTTCAGGTTAGGAAAAAGGAACTGTTAAAGTAAAATATATGATTAGATACTAAAATAAACATTTATCAGGTTCTTCAATCTGCTCTGAATGGGGAAAGAAAATAAATATTTAAAAATTACATATCTAATAAAGGTTTAATATTTAATATGTAATTTGATATTTAAGTAAAGGGAGATACTTTGGAAGGCTGCTATGCTCACCACTATACCACAACGCAAAAGGAGATCCTTTCTACTATGATGAATTTACAGAGGCTCAATTTCCGTAGAAACACCTTTGAAACCTCTATAGAATCGGAAACTAAAAACACAGAAAATATTTTACATCTGTCTACAGTACTCCTGGGACTTCTGAACCAAATATCACTATGTTCACTACTGTGGTCACACACTTCTGACGTGAGGCAAAAACAGAACTTAAAAAATGGTTTCACATACAGGTAGTCCGAAATATGCAGAGATTTTTCCAGGACTCCCAAGGCAATGGATGAGTAGACTATGTAGGTCCTCACAGACCACAGAGAGGATTTTGGTTCTCCCAGTGAATTTGATGGAAGATCACTGAAGGGCAAAGGGAATCCTCAGAAAATACTTTTCACAATCTTAATGAGAATCAATCCTCAGATAAGTAAAGAACATGAGAAAGAAGATGTCCTTCTATGAGAGCAAGAGAAATAAACCTAGGCTTCTCAAGAAGTAGTTTCATCTTGTGAACACACTTGGAACAAGGAAAAAAAAAAGAAAAACAAAGTAATTTCAGTGTGCCAGAGCTTCTGAATCCACACTTTAAGGTCTGGCTTCCTCCTTGACCTTTGGACCTCTCACCTGTGTCATCTGCTTCATGCACTCCCACCTACCTGGGTGTTTGGCTACTGTGTCCTCTCTCTTCACATTCCAGGACTCTTTCATTTGTTTCAAAAAGGTGACCAGGTCCAGCTTAGAAACAGCAAGTTCTATTTTATTAGAAAAAGGCACATGAATTTTGCTTGGTGTTCTTCAATTTTCAACTTAGTGTTGTACTCAGCAGAGAAGAGATAATATTATAGAAGACTGCAGAAAATTATTTTATAAAATACTATTTCCTGACAGCCACTGTAGAATATTTAAGAAGCATTTTAAATTTGTGGATCCTGTCATTCACTTTCAAGTATGACTGAATCAAAAATAAAAAGGAGGAATTGGATTTTAAGATGCAGACAAAAATATTTTACATCACTGAATTCCTGGAATCACCACTAGAGTAAAACTTGCAAATCACCTCAAGAAAGAAGGTAAATAATGAGGTCAAAGATAAAAGATTTTTTTTATATTAACAAATTCTTAATTTTCTCCTGAAAGCAGGAATCTGAAGCTCATTCATACAAAGCACAAACTCCCAAGAGACATTCTGCAAAGGAAAGAAATGAAACCCTTGAGGCATATTACATATTCTGGAGGTAAGTAATTCTCACCCACAGAGACCAGGTTTCTGTAGTTCTCTAACATCACATCCCTGTACATATGCTGCTGAGCAGGGTCCAGGCATGCCCACTCCTCTGGAGAGAATTCTATGGCCACATCCCTGAATGTCAACAGTCCCTGCAATATAAATAAATAAATAGATAAATAACACACTGACCATGTGGCCGTGGACAGAGTTCTTAGGGTAAAGGTATTCCCATTCCTCCAGAGAGAATTCCATGCCCACATAACTAAATATCAGCAGTCCCTGAAATAAATTAAATAAACAACCTACCATGTGCCATGGGTAGGATTCTTAATTTGACCCAAGATAAAATGAGAGAGTTAAGACTACCGGGGCCAGGTGTGGTTGCTCACGCCTGTAATCCTAGCACTCTTGGAGGCCAAGGCAGGAGGATCGCTTGGGGTGGGGAGTTCGAGACCAGCCTGAGCAAGAGCGTGATCCTGTCTCTACTAAAAATAGAAAAAATTAACTGGGGGTTGGTGGCACACACTTGTAGTCCCAGGTACTCGGGAGGCTGAGGCAGGAGGATCACTTGAGCCCAGGAGTTTGGGGTTGTTGTGAGCTAGGCTGACACCATTGCACTATAGCCCAGACAACAGAGCACAACTCTGCCTCACAATAAATAAATAATAAAATTAAAAAAGAAAAGACTACTGGCTCTGACATATATGAGTGACCTGAATTACAAAAGAAGATATGTTTAAACACATTAATATTTTTAAGGCATTCTCTACCTCTGTGGGAAGAGAATGACATAGGTCCCATAAAATTAGTGTTGATACTCTGCTTATATAGAATATGAAATATAAAATAAAGCATCAACAAAAAATATACATTTTTTAGTGCTTTATTTACATCCTACAGAATCAGCTGTGTCTATTCCTCAGAGGGAAAAGCCATGGTGACTTAGAACCATATTTCTCAGTTTTTATTAGGTACAACAATGAACTGGAGATCTTGCTATAAGGCAGATTCTGGTTCAGGAGATCTGGGTGAGGCCCGGATTCTGCATTTCTAACAAGCTCACCAGTGATCCCAATGCCTCAGGTCTCAGAGGTAGAACTCTGAGGGAAGAATTTATGGAAGACATGGACTTGAGAGTTTTATAAAATATACAGATTATAACATAATGGCAATCATAGCACCAATCCCATATACAGACAGTGTCTCACCCTGCGTACAGTACGGCGGCATCATCACAGCTCACCCCACCCTAAAACTCCTGGGCTCAAGCAATCCTCCGGCCTCAGCCTTCTGAGTAGCTAGGACTACAGGTGCCTGTGCCACCATGCCCAACTACATTTTTCTATTTTTGGTACGGGCTCATTTTTTTTATTTTTGGTAGAGATGGGATCTCACTCTTGCTCTGGCTAGTCTCAAACTCCTGAGCTCAAGTGATCCTCCACCCTCGATCTCCCAGAGTGCTAGGATTACAGGCATGATCCACTATGCTCAGACGCAGCAATCCTTTTTGAACATTTGTGCTTAAAAGCACAAAAATAATCTATGACAAAAATACTAATCCCCATCTTTTGAGTATATTTTGCCAATTATCCAGCAAACGGTAGCGCATGAGTTTTACCCCAGTTTATCTGACATAAAATTTATTTCAAAGGGACATACATGCCAATTTACACAGACAACCCCGACCAAATATCAGAGCCTATTTCCTAAGTGATAAGAGTAATGTAAATAAGAAGGCAGCAAAACAAAATTGATCAAATAATGCTTAAAAATTTTTATGCATACAAATACATAGAAATGTTAACTATATACACATTAAAAGTCATAGAGTAGAACATTTGGTGTAAATAAATAAATTGTAAAAAATTAAAAATCTGTCAGTGATTTCTGAACATACTACAGAGACTACTGCACACAAAGATATTAACTAAAATAAAAGCTATCATTCCTGAGCCTTTTATTTTTTTCAGGTTTTGTAGGCAGGAGCATTACTTGAGCCCAGGAGTTTGAGTTTACTATGAGCGATGGTGACACCATGGCACTCCAGCCTTGGCAACAGAGCAAGACTCTGATTCAAAAAATAAAACAAAAAAAGAGAAAGTCCCTAGTTATGGACTGATGGCCCCATGTTGATCCAAACAGCAGACACTTAGGCTGACTCTGTGGGTCAGAAGAGAGAAACCTGCCTGGTGAAGCACTGATCCTGGACCAGCTGTGTGCTGTCACCTATCCATGATCAGGTAACTCTGGGGTAAGAGGAAGGACAAGAATACTCTAATTCCAAGTACCACAGTGTCCAGGCAGGTACTGCTGTGGTCATGGCATTGGATATTTTGTGGCCCTGCCCTCTGGCTGCTGAGGTGCTTGTTTATACTTACAGATTCTGCCACCAGATCCTGTTTACACCAGGAACCCCTCCCACAACTATAGCAGCAGCTCACTGGACAAGATCTGGAAAATTCCAAAATGGGGCTTTAAGATATCTATGTGGATCTCTTTCAAAGCAGAAAATGTCCCCCCTGGGTTTTCTGTATACGCTCAGTTCAACATCTGGCCCTGTCGTGTCAATCCCAGATGGGGGCCAGATCTCATATGCAGATTCTAGGTGGGATCAATCTGGCCTTGTACTCTTGGGTGTTACAGCAAGGGGAGGGAAGCTGGAGGAGAGATCCCCTCGTGGAAAGGTTCTCACACATCCTGAAGAAACCCAGGACCTGGATTTAAATTTTGGAGCTATGGATTTAGGTCTTTGGGAGATTTGCAGGTGCGTTCTGCACATCCATGAACACTGGTGCAAGGAGGAAGGGGAAGTTGAGATTCCAAGGCGTATTAAATGCACCTGTGCAAGGCTGGTTCAGTTTTGGGCACCATGGACTCTGACTCAGTTTCAAGTTCATTTGTTCATTCATTCATTCATTTATTGAGACAGAGTCTCCCTCTGTTGCCTGGGTTAGAGTGCCATGGCATCAGCCTCACTCACATCAACCTCAAACCCCTGGGCTCAAACAATCCTCCTGCCTCGGCCTCCCAAGTACCTGGGGCTACAGTTGGGCACCACCACAACTGGCTAATTTTTCTGTTTTTAGTAGAGACAGGGTCTCCGTCTTGCTCAGGCTGGTCTCGAACTCCTGACCTCAAGCGATACTCCTGCCTCAGCTTCCCAGAGTGCTAAGATTACAGGCATGAGCCACCGCGCCTGGCCCAGTTTCAAGTTCTGAAGATGCCAAGTGCACTGAAAGAAGGAGCTGGCATGACTGACTGCTGCCCTGTAAAGTTATATTTTTTTTGTAGAAATCTGCTCTAACTTCTCAAGAAGAGATAGTAGATCCCAAATAGACAGAAAGATAATAACTGCCTACAGATTCTGGAGCAGTGTACAATTTGCTGCACAACCGTGGGTTGTTACTGGAAGCCCCACATCAAAAGACCTTGTACAGTGAAACCTGTTGGGCACCTTACATGTTTATTTCTTGTCTGGAAACTCTGGACAGCATTTCACAAATACGATCAGTAAGAAAATTATCTCCAGCTCTAGAAAAAGGATCCACAAGGGTAGAACAGAAAGAAAACTGTTTTATTATACAATTAAACCAGAATGTGATGTTCATCACACGCAATCTGCTATGAGACTCCAAAAATACAGAAGATTTGCCTTGGCTGGGCCCAGTGGCTCATGCCTGTAATCCTAGCACTCTGGGAGGCTGAGGCGGGTGGATCACTCAAGGTCAGGAGTTCAAAACCAGCCTGAGCAAGAGCGAGACCCTGTCTCTACTAAAAATACAAAGAAATTAATCAGCCAACTAAAAATATATAGAAAAACTTAGCTGGGCATGGTGGCGCGTGCCTGTAGTTCCAGCTACTCGGGAGGCTGAGGCAGGAGAATGGCTTGAGCCCAGGAGTTTGAGGTTGCTGTGAGCTAGGCTGATGCCACGGCACTCTAGCCGGGGCAACAGAGTGAGACTCTGTCTCAAAAAAAAAAAAAAAAAAGATTTGCCATAATTAGTCTCCAAGTAGAAGACCTGACAGCACCATTTCTCATATATTATACATCCTAAATTCACCTGGTAATTTAGAGGCTATCTCTGTTTTGGCTTTATTAAACAGAAATTTGAATTAGCTATATTCAAAGGAAAAATATGCTTCTCTTGTCTTCATGACAAGATTTAGATTTGTAACTTGGATCCAGGTGCTTCCTGAAGATAGGCTCCTACTTTTCTATAAAAACTGTTGCAAAGTATTCTATCTTCCTGGCTATTTAAATTTCAAAGCAATAATTCCCAGATCCTAGAGAAAAATATTTTAGAGTAAAAAAAATCACAAAGGTTTTATATAGCTCTTAAAATAATTTACATATATTTTGTAGAGGCATAGAGAAAATTGCTATATAAAACTTTTCTAGGCCGGGCACAGTGGCTCACGCCTGTAATCCTAGCACTCTGGGAGGCCGAGGCGGGACGATTGCTTGAGCTCAGGAGTTCGAGACCATCGTGAGCAAGAGCAAAACCCTGTCTCTACTATAAATAGAATGAAATTAGCCAAACAACTAAAAATAGAAAAAAATTAGCCAGGCACAGTGGCTAACTAGTAACAGCTGCTAATAGGAACCTATATTGGGGCAAATTGAATCTATGCTCTTGGGTGGCCAGCCTCAAACTTTGCACATGAATACTCTCTTTAAATTAGATTACGACCTTTTTGATTCTTTTAGGTTGATAGTCATCTGTCCCAGCTGGAAAGAAACATGGAACCACGTGACAATTGGTGCTATTACAGCCCACGTGCAAGAGGACAGAGCCTGCTTTCCCTGAGACACACAGAGTCTCCTTCCAGCCCAGGCCCTGCATGGCCCACACTGGGAGTTCACAGACATCCATGTGTCCTAGGTCCCCAAAATGTCCTTCATTGTGGACACTTGACTTAAGTGGGGAAACCTGTGCACAAAAAACAAGTCCCTTTGTTTTGGGTATCTCACAGGGCATATAAGCAGAAATTATCACAGCATGAACATGAAGGTATCTTCACCTGAGGTTTGTTTTAAAATAAATGAGCAACAGCCAAGCCTGGTTCAACGATATGTGCTGGAAATGGATGGAAGCCCTAAACAATGATGCATTATGCATATGTGATGATACACAAAGGACGTCATGATACACGTAATGTAATGTAATAAAAGAGATTAGAGCAGCATTAAAAATCTAATTCTGTTGTTTTTGCTTATTTTGTGTGTATATGTTTTATGTAAATTGTGGTAAAATATACCATCCCTTTCAATTATTTATATTTTCTTATTTTTAAAAGTATATTGCTGGGGCGGAGGTGTCCGCCGGCCCCTGAGGTGGGGGCCGAGTGCCACTCTTCGCCTAATAAAAAAA
>VBSM01003004.1:401194-414496 GCA_008086735.1 Cheirogaleus medius | reverse complement strand
AAAAAAAAAAAAAATACAAAAGAAAAAGAAAGGAAAAAAGTATATTGCTTAAGTCAAATTAAAAACATCCATTTTTCAAATATACTTTGAAAGCATTGAATCTTTTAAAATGATATCTAAAGTGTTTCATACTGAACACACAATTGTAATTTAATATTTGTTATAAACAATTTTTATCTGTTGACTGTGTTCCAAAACTTTTTATTTAAGATACTTCTCAGAAATGATTAGTCCAATAGCATGCCCACAATACAGTAGCCATATGGGACATTCCAAATAAGAAAATAATAAAAAAATTTATACATTTTAGATTATATATTAGTTGACCAAAGAGGGGTATGTATGATGGCAAATATGTATTTATGTTGTGTATACATAAATACTTCCTGTGATGTAGAAACTCATCTAGGATAAATCAGAGAAGAAGGCGCTTGGTTACAACAAGTCTCTATAGAAGAAGTTGGATTTAATTTTCTTCATGATGTTTTTAGTTGGCTCCCCAATGGAATAGAGATTTGTTGTTCTGGCACACAAAGTTACTTTTTATAATCCTTACTTGCATTACATTTCTACTAATTCAATTATTAATGATACATGTCTCTCATTGTTTTACTTCTAAGAAAATTAAAGTCATGGTGTTCTAAAGACTGGAGATGATAAAACAAGTGAGAGCAGCTTACATACATCAATGACTTGACTGAAATCTCATTTTTGCCACCCTATAATACCATTCACATTTTCTTCTTGGGCATTCATAAAATTCCTCACTGAGACATACCCTCTTCCCCACGACCTGTCACGGGACAGGACTATATGGGAATTAGCCCTCTCAGTGTGAGGGAAACTTTGACACTTACACTTTGATCATCAATGCTTTCAAAAAGAATTTTGATCAAAAGCAGAACATGAGAAAGAAAAGAAACACTTTTCTTTACTTTGAGAAATACAAGCCTCCTCTAAGTTATAAAGCCCAGACAGTGACAGGAATGAGCCAGCAGTCAGGCCCCACTCCACTTCTGACCCTTCAGCTAAGTAATAATCTCTCGAAGGTGCTTGCTATATGGACTCTAGACTTAGACTTACGAACAAGACAAGTAGCTATAAATTAAAAATGCTGCTTCCTCAACAACATAACTTATGCCTTATAGTTCAACAATGTACAGCCAATCATTAATCAATGCTTGGGCAAACCAAGCACTGTCAAACCAAACCATTGTCTTGACAAACAACTTTTTTATTGGTCCAATTCTTTTTTCCTTTTTGCCTTGAAAAACATGCTTGTAATAAAGCAAAAATGGAGCTCATATCCAAGTTTGCTTGGATCTGAGCCTTCCAGGGACCTATCCCTAACTTGGCTCAAGAAAACACTTTAAAAATATATTTTGTGGCCGGGCACGGTGGCTCACACCTGTAATCCTAGCACTCTGGGAGGCCGAGGTGGGCGGATCGCTCAAGGTCAGGAGTTCGAAACCAGAGCGAGACCCCATCTCTACTAAAAATAGAAAGAAATTAATTGGCCAACTAAAAATATATAGAAAAAATTAGCCGGGCATGGTGGCGCATGCCTGTAGTCCCAGCTACTCGGGAGGCTGAGGCAGAAGGATTGCTTGAGCCCAGGAGTTTGAGGTTGCTGTGAGCTAGGCTGACGCCACAGCACTCTAGCCCAGGGAACAGAGTGAGACTCTGTCTCAAAAAAATATATATATATATATTTTGTGCTTTAGTTTCTTTGTTTGAGTTAGCAAGTTTATAAAGTGATAGCACTTGAGAACAAAACCAACAAGGACATTATCATCAACATCAAAACATAAACTTGAAACAACTCAAGCCTTAAAATCTGTGGAATAGGGGAATGTATTGGGTGACCCACAGACTCAAACAGCAGCATTTGTGCCACAACATGAGGCACAGAAACCATAAAAACACCTTTTCAGCATAATGTTGATGGTATATTAATAGTAACATTAAGGTACTGAAAACTCAAAAGAAGCAAAACTGAGACTAGCATTTGCTTTATGATAAATAGATGGTTAACTTACAAAGAACAAGAAAAAGAATGTGGGAGTCCACGTGTGATTACATTATTTTTTAAGCTCGGCATAAAGCAAGCAACTCACTTCAAAAATGATCTTTGCTTGTTCAGACCATGTCACTCAGCACACTCATATTTTCAGCCAAAAAAATAAAAAACTTAAACTCCAACCATGGAATAAAATCCCTAAATACTTGGGAAAACAGGAATTATATGACAAAAAAAAGATTTTATAAAGTGCTCCTCCCGTGGCTGGCGTGAGCAGGCTGGGAAACCCTCGGCGGAGGCTCCCCAGGAAGAACTCACTGGGCCTTCAGTGACCTCCTGTGGCAGGGTCAAGACTGGCCTTAACATGGAGTCACTGAGCTCAGACCTCAACTTTTTGGTCAGGATTATTTACATAACTTTATATAAGAAACCACACAGTCTTTAAAGAAGACAGCAAAATCACTCAAACTCAGTGTTTATGTTTATAGAATAAAAGGAAATTCTAAGAGGGAAAAATTCAAACCATACCCGTTTTTCTTCTGCTCTCACAACACAACAATCGACACAGAAGGTTTCTGTGACCAAAGGTGAGGAGACTTTTCCCTAACAAGAAGCAAGCAATCAATTTTGTAGGAGATACCAAGTCGGTGTCCTCAAAGCCAGTTCAATCCCAACACTATCTACTTGGAGATGGGGGATGGGGTACAGAGTATTCATGTCCTTACCAGACTCACCTCCTTCCAGGACCCCCAGGTGTTCAGCTACCTGGAAGATCTCCAAACCCCATCCTTTGGAGTTTTATGGAAGCTTCATTTCATTCACATATTTAATAAATCACATTGGTAATCAAGTTAACCTTAAGCCCCCTTTCTTCCCTGGAGGTTGGGGGTAGAACTAAAAATTCCATTCCTCTGGGCATGTGTCTGGTTCCCTTGGCAGCCAGCCTCCCATCCAGTGGTTTCTAGGGGCTTTCCAAAAATCCCCTTATTAACATAAGCTCAAGGGTTTTAATGAGCTTTGTTGTAAATAACAAAAGACTATCTTTCACCAGTAGCTACCTCAGAAACCAAAGACAAAAGACTAAACAATCTGACAAAGGATATTCTTATTGCTCTAATCACTTGGGAAATAACAAAGCTAACAGGAGCTGAGCACCAGGAATCATGGGGAAAAAAAATCAAAATATATCTATTATAATATCACAGAAACTGTAAGGCACTAAAACGTCATACCTCAAGAGGAAAAACAAAAGCATGTATCCCTTTTAATCAATAAACAGGTCATTTAATTATTATTTGCATGATAAATCACTTAGTAAACACATTTGGGAGTTGCCAAATTCTCATAGGATTTATGGTTAAACTCCAACATCCAGACAACAGGATACAAAACAGAGTTATCCACTGTCACAAATCCTCTACCCTGAGAAAAAGAGAGTAATGGATGTTTTGGTGAATCTTTGTCATTCACCAATTTTTTTACCCTACTTTCCTGTGGAAATGTATTCATTTTTCTGCAACCAAAATTGCAGAGAGATTTTTTTTCTATTTCCTTGCCCAAGTAACATTCCCAAAGCTAAGGCCTGGAATTCCCAAATCACCTTCAAATAAAAAAACAGACCTGAGAAACTCACTACACTCACTCTGGGAGGAAAAATGGTAAATAAGAATTTTTTTTTTTTTTTTGAGACAAGAGTCTCACTCTGTCACTCGGGCTAGAGTGCCGTGGCGATAGCCTAGCTCACGGCAACCTCAAACTCCTGGGCTCAAGGAATCTTTCTGCCTCAGCCTCCCAAGTAGCTGGGACTACAGGCATGCGCCACCATGCCCAGCTCATTTTTTCTATATATTTTTAGGTGGCCAATTAATTTCTTTCTATTTTTAGTAGAGACAGGGGTCTCGCTCTTGCTCAGGCTGGTTTCGAACTCCTGACCTTGAGCAATCCTCCCGCCTCAGCCTCCCAGAGTGCTAAGATTACAGGCGTGAGCCACCGCGCCCAGTCAAGAATTTTTAACAAGTGGAATATATGACTAGATTTTTTTTTTCCTGAGATCTGTTTTTCATGTTTCTTTGAAAATATTGTGTCAGGCTTAGCCCCC
This sequence comes from Cheirogaleus medius, assembly GCA_008086735.1. Classification (NCBI taxonomy): domain Eukaryota; kingdom Metazoa; phylum Chordata; class Mammalia; order Primates; family Cheirogaleidae; genus Cheirogaleus; species Cheirogaleus medius. Next base: position 410,378 of record VBSM01003004.1, on the reverse strand, counting down.
AGCCCTAGGGCAGATTTTCACTCTCCTTGGTCTCCTGAGCACATCACAATGGCTCTCCCACCCACAATGCTAGAGTCATACTTTTTTTTCTGTTCAGCCCCAGATCCTTTCAGAGACAGGGAGAGGGCATTCTTTCTAGAGAAGTTTTCACCCCAGATGGGACCAGGCCTGAGACCAGAGCAGAGGAAGCCAAATCCAGATCCCATGCCCCCTTTTAGACCCTTCTGGGCTCCTCCCAACCACACTCAGGTCCTTGCCAGGCTGAGTGGGTTGGGATGGCCCAAAATAAGAAGGTCATTAAATCCGTCTCCCAACTTACCCCCAAAATACAAGACAGAGAAGAAAGAAAATATTCTTATCTTTCCAGGTGTACTGCTAAAATTCATTTTACAGTTAAAGGAAAACTGAAGCTGAAATAAGTGAACAAATATTTTCTATATGACAAAACCAGGGAGGGGCAGTGCTTACAGAAACACAGAGACGTGTGACTCAATTGTCAAGTGAGATCATCCTATCACTTGGCACATCTGCTCACCCACCCACATCTCACTCACTGAAGTACTGGATGACCCTTCTCCCAGGAGGCACTGCACTATTGCCCGTCTGTGTGTCTGAGTGCATTTTGCTTTGCAGGTTCTTGTACCACCTCACTGGGATCTGTTTTCCGCATCCTTTGGGATAGTTTTTCTCCCTTCACAAGTGTGAGAAAATTCAGAGGGCAGGAATCATTTGCCTTTTTTCCTCAAGGCCAGCACCCAATTGGCATGCCTCTAAAAAACGGAAACTGGGATTTGGGGAAGAAAATCTTAATGTCTCAAGAACGTAGCTTTTTAGATGTAGAAAATAACGGGGGAATCCTTTCAGCCCCAAGGCATCCTGATACTCTCCTGACAGGCTCCAGCCCCAATATTTCAGGCTGTCCTCTCAGAGAAAACAAAGGGGCTGATATTCACTAGACATTCCAAGAGACAAGGCCACTGTGTCATCACCAAACAGTTGTGAAACCCAGAACCAGGATAAACAGAAGGGTAGTTGAGGACACATCACCCTATAAACTTTCTAAAGAGAAACCTCAACCCAAAGACATTTTGCTAAGATGTCTGTGCCTAGGGAAGATAAGATGGAGAGGTGTGAAGAATTGTTAAACCAGAATGCCAAGTGAACGTTCTCTGATTTCCTCATGTGAAATGTTCAGAAACACAAATATTTTAAAAAGAACCTCCCAATGCTCTGTGAAAAAGTATAAACAATTAAAATACTCCAACTCTTTGAAAAGTATTATTAAGTACCAATAGTGGATAACGTGAATTGGTGAGTTGATATTTGGGAATGTTGCGGGGGGAGGAACTTAGAAATTTAGGATTTTACTGCAAGTCCTAGGAGAGTTAAGCTGGGGGAACAGGGTGGTGGATTTGAGATTCTGCTTGACATATATTTCGAAAATGCAGGGAGAAACAAGTCCTTCTGTGGAGTGTTACAATAACTAAATGGTTGGCAATTAGACTAAACTGACTCGTATGCCCTGGCTTCCTACCTAAGAATACTGAAATCTAACACATATGCATTTTTTCTAAATTACTAAACTTAGAAACAAAATTTATGCTTAACCAGCTACAAACTACCAATTAACCTCTGATTCTTAGGGACCGAAAAACAAGAGATAATGGAAATTGGAACAAAAGAAATGAGGAAACATTATAGAAAAACTGTAAGGAGGATATGCTTGCAAAAAAATAAAAAGAGGAAACAGTTATTTCAGCCTTAAAGGATGGGGTAATTAGGCCATGCAACACTGACCACCAGGGAATGAAAAAACACTATAAACAGTTATGGAACTTTCCCAAACATACATACACTAGAAATAATTACTGGAACATAACCTTTAAGTTACGTCCAAACATAGAATCCAGTCTCCAAAACAGTGACGTACAATTATGAATAGTTATAACTAACCTTTACCTAAACCTAAGATATAAAAGGAAAAACACAGAACTAGTATCTTCTCCACTTGTTGAGACAGACCCATTTTCCCCTTAGAAAATGTACTTTCACTTTGCACCCTTAAACTTTACTCGAATATATTATTCTCGAATACTTGCAGAGTGTCTGCCATCTCTCTCCGTTGCACAGGGCCAAGACTTGCAATTCCTCCAAGCCAGGAGCCCAAGAACTGGGCCAACACTTCAAAGTCCAGCCGTGGACCGAACTGTGACATGATTACATAACCAGAAGATACCCAGCATCATACTCCAAAAAAAAGCGACTACAAAATTACAACATATCAATTATTGAATTTGGTTTGCTTCCTCGTGCACTTTATAAAAGCCTTTCCTTCAATCCACTCCTGAGGACCCCCAAACACAATGCATGGCTGGGGACTACCTGACTCAAATCGCTGTTTGCTCTAGTAAGCCCTGTAATATTTCCATGTTACCTTGGTTTAGTTTTTAACGGAGAAAGGACAGGCTGGGGACCCACGGACCCCGCCACTGAGTGCGCATTCTCCCCGATGACCCTCCAGTCTTCACTGAACGACCCGGAGCAGACGCGGCGCTGTGGCCGCAGAGCTGCCCACAGACGGCTCCCGGCCGTGCGAAGTCACCTGTGGAAGGGTCGGGACACCCAGGGTCTGGCTGTGTTCCCAGCCCCCACCCTGTGGCCAGAGGGCCCGAGGCCGAGCCGCCAGCGGGGACTCACGTCCGCAGACTCTGGAGCCGACGCCGGGAGGCCCGGGACCGGCTGCAGCAGGTTCCGGTCAGTTCCAGCCCCCGGGACAACCAGCCACACACACTCACCATTTCCCGGCTTCCGCGTTGTCCCGGCATCCTGCCTTCAGACCTTGCAGTTCCCCAAGGTCACAGGGCGGCAGACGCTGCGGCGCAGACACCCGGACCTTCCACAGAGAAGCAGGAGTAGCAAACACGGATTGAACTTGGCGGGCTGAGAAGACTACAGCCGGCCAGGCTGTAGAAGCCGCCCCTTCCGCTTCCGCTTGGAGCCTGATTGGACAGTGCCCATGCCAGCGCTCCTGATTGGATAGCACACCATGCCCCGCCCCTTAATGCCCTGAGTGTCAGCTAATGGGATCCCACCTATTCAAAGCTACAATCAGGGTTCCTCTTCCTACAGGGATGGAGCACTGCCTGGAGGCCATTCGCATTTAACCTTCTATATAATGTTGTGTCCATTATGAATGATATATATAATATCGAAAATCGGAACCTGTAATGATAAATATTTTAAAATTTGAAGTTTTGGGCCAGGCGCATTGGCTCACACCTGTAGTCCTAGTGTTAGATCTGGAGGAAAGAGGGAAACACACGAAGCTTCAAGTGTAGCAAAATGCTGCTTACTTTGAGCATCTGGGTGCAGATGGGTGGAGGACGAAAAAGGTGTCCACGAGAGAAAAGGGGAGAGCCTTGGGTTTTGTAGAGGGTTTTTCTGGGGGAGGTACATAAATTCTTTTCAAACAACCCGGAGATATAATGAAAGTAAGTTCCTCTCCTGCATTCCATTCTTTTATCTCGCTAGTGAACAACCTGGAGGCATAATAGTCCTTATCAGGGATAAAAAGCTAGGCTGATGTCAAGACACTCTAGCCTAGGCAACAGAGTGAGACTCTGTCTGAAAAAAAAAAAAACTCTAAAATAAATAAAATGAAATAAACAATAATTTATAACTTTCATGGCCCGTGGTTTTTTGAGGTAGCTTGAGTTTTCCAACGCGAGGCAATCCTCTCAGGCAGCAATGCCTACTACACTAAAGTAGGAGTCTCCTGTGTCATTTTAAATATTCAACTAGCAACAGAAAAGAAAAATATGAAATTGATTGTAATAATTTAACTCCATATATCCAAAATTCTTTCCAGATATAGTCATATCATCTGCAAGTTAACTCTTACATGTTTGTTTTTATTTCTTCTGGCATCCTCTAATGCCTTGGATAAAGCTCAATGCAAGTTTAATGAATACTATCAGCAATATTGTGTTTTTTAGTATTGTTTCTGAAAATAGTAAGAATATCCCTCATGTTTCTCATTAGTGTGAAAAAGACCATTTTGTCAAGTTTGAAAAGATCTATTAATGCCTAATTTTGATGATTTAAAATAATGAGTAATGCAGGTTAAATTCTGCTAAATAGACATTTTTGCAACTATGAACATAAATATGTGATTGTTCTATTTCTCTTTATGAAAATAATGAAACTTATCATTGAGTTTCCTAATATTCAATGAATTACTCTAGAATTACAATAACTGAATTTTGCCATTATATATCATTCTTAATAATAATTAGGATTTGTCTCCTAGTATCTCACATATTTCTATGTGTAGGCAGTGATGAGATTTTTCTATAACAGTCAATTTTGCACACCATTTGAAAGTTTTTGGTACCAACGTTCCATTTGACTACTGTAATTTATTTCGAAGTAGTATTTCCATAGTAATGTTGTTAAATTGAGTTAAAAGCATTGATTTATGTGATATTTAAAATGACTGGGCCGGGGCCAGTGGCTCACGCCTGTAATCCTACCACTCTGGGAGGCTGAGGTGGGAGGATTGCTCAAGGTCAGGAGTTCGAAACTAGCCTCAGCAAGAGCGAGACCCCATCTCTACTAAAAATAGAAATAAATTAATTGGCCAACTAAAAATACATAGAAAAAAATTAGCCGGGCATGGTGGCACACGCCTGTAGTCCCAGCTACTCGGGAGGCTGAGGCAGGAGGATCACTTGAGTCCAGGAGTTTGAGGTTGCTGTGAGCTAGGCTGATGCCACGGTACTCACTCTAGCCTGGGCAACAGAGACTCTGAAAAAAAAAAAAAAAATTTGACTGAAGAATTCCCCTGTTGAATTGCTTTATCCTGGATATGTATTTGTGAGAAGCTTTTTACAAGCTTTTATACTCCTATGAATATAACATCATTTAGACTTCCTTTCTAAACAGGGGTCTATACTAGTAAAGAGTATCTTTCTATAAAATTTCCATTTTTTTTGTTTTCCATATCAATGTGTATTGAGTTAATTATTCTTTAATGATTTTAGTATAAATTTATATTATGTTCAATCTTCTACATCTAACCCATTGACGAATCCTTGCCATTTTATTTGTGTCACCTCATTATTCTTCTCATGTCTGTAATGAAGGGGCATCTCAGAAAGCCAAGAGTTAGCTAAGTTAGGCCAGGCGTGGTGGTTCACGCCTGTAATCCTAGCATTCTGGAAGGCCAAGGCAGACGGATCGCTCAATGTCAGGAGTTTGAAACCAGCCTGAGCAAAAGCGAGACCCCAACTCTACTACAAATAGAAAGAAATTAATTGGCCAACTAAAAATATATTTAGAAAAAATTAGCCGGGCACGGTGGCACATGCCTGTAGTCCCAGCTACTCAGGAGGCTGAGGCAGGAGGATCGCTTGAGGTTGAGGCAGGAGGTTGAGGTTGCTGTGAGCTAGGCTAACACCACGGCACTGTAGCCTGAGCAAGAAAGTGAGACTGTCTCAAAAAAAAAAAAAAAAAACAGTTAGCTAAGCTTTATATTTTGAATAAAAGGCCTTCTCAGGGAAGCACAGTGCAGTGTGCAACACGTGCTTCGCTGCCAGGTTCTCTTCCGTTGGACCTCAGTGTTTCCTGCTCCCTTCCACGTGACACCCTGTCTGCCTCCAAGGATCATGGAAAAGGAAGAGCCTCTTCCACACACTCCAATGGTGTCCTTGGAGATGCTGATTAAGAACCTACAATTATTTGGGGGATTAATGACAAAGACAGTTTTTCTCAAATAGTCTCAGCTCCGCCCGTGCGCCAGCATTGCCAGGACAGATAAAATGGCAACTGCAGTTCTGTGAAGAGGTGTGATCACAGAAGGGCAACAAGAGTCTATCTCGGGGTTCTCCCGCCTCCCTTCCACACATGCACCAACTGCCACGACAGTCACACTGAGCCCACAATCCTGAAATCAGGAAGGCGTCAGGTGGCTATTTTAGGTCTCAGCCTGACAGGCAGAGTCTGTAAGTGAAGGAGGCTCCTCGGGAGACTGAGCAAGTGCTCCTCCCTAGAAAGGAAATTATTCTGGTTTAAAACTGTTCCACTGCCAAATGCACAGTATAAAAAATAATTTCTGAGGTACATATTGCATCCTTTGTCCGTGGGAGTAATATTCTGTTGCATGGACATACATGTTAAAAATCTGTTTATAGATATTGGGTAGTTTCTTCTTTTTGTCTATTGCCTCCTTTCACAGCTTCTGTGAACTTCCATGTACAAATTTTTCTGCACAAATGTTTTATTGCTCATCTGAGCTCCAAGTAAAATCAAACATCCACAATACACTGGGAACGGAGATTTTCTTCAGGTAGCTGTTAGTTTGGACTAAATATTGACTCGCCTCTCATGATTTGTGAAACAGCTTTCCTGAGACATCACTGACATATAAAAACTTTATTTATTAAAGAAGTACAACTTGCTGTACATTGTGAAAAGACTGCCACCATTCATAATTAACACTATATCACCTCTACATAGCTACCTTTTCTGTATGTGAGTAAAGAAAATTTAAGATCTACTCTTTCAGCAAATATCAAGTACACAATGCAGTGTTATTAACCACTATTCCCACTGTGTATATTAGATCACAGAACTTATTCATCTTGCATAGCTGAAATAAAGTTAAATAAAATTAAAGAAATTTGATGGCAGACACGACTGTGGCAGTCACGTTCCCTGTGTGACCTTCCCCACCGGCCCTCAGCCTTGGTCTGGGTCTCCCCAACCCCAGAGCTGTGGCTGCGTCAACCCCACCAAACACGCCAACCCCCCCAAATCCCCAGGCGCCAGGCTGCTTCCCGCAGCGAGCTCGGCCTGTCCATGAAGATCCGGCCTGTCCATGAAGCTCCAGACGTCCTCCCATGGCAGCGGCAGCCTATCTGGATATTTTACAGGAACAGAATTATACAGCAGGTGGGCTTTTATGATTGGTTTCTCTCAGTTAGTGAGATGTTTCTCAGGCTCACCCATGTTTGTATACTTATCAAGGCTCCATTTCTTCATGTGCCTCAATAGGTTTTCACCGTAAGCTTTAAAAATGGAATTACTGATCAACTAACCTTTCCATGGTACTAGCTGCTGCTTTTTTTTTTTTTTTTTTTTTTTTTTTTGAATTTGGCATTGTGGTAAAAATGACCCCTAAAGAGGGAAGAAATTCTGACATATGCTACAACATGGATGAAGTTTAAGGACATTCAGCTGAATGAAATAAGCCAGTCAAACACACACACACAAAACTACATGATTTCATGGCTCTCAAGTATCTGGAGTCCTCGAAAACATTTAGAAATGGAAAATGCAATGGTGGTGGCTGGGGGTGGGGGAGGGGAAATAGGGAATTCCTGGTTCACTGGGAAGAGTTTCAGCTTTGCGAGATGAAAGAGCTCTGCAGATTGCACAGCAGTGTGAACAGACTCCACACAGCTGAGCTGGGTACACTCAGAAATGACTAAGATGTGCCAAAGACTCTTTACGTCACCAACCTTATATCAGGCTCCTGAACCTTCTACTAGGCCCATCTGTGGACGTTTACTAAAATCTTGATTTAGCAAAGAACCCTGCGCAGTCTAGCAAGAATCCCCTGCTTAATATCTGGTCACTTCCCAGGTCTCTGGGAAAAGGATGAGGAAGAGGTGGCCACTGCTTCTGAGTCATGGAGGCCCGAGCCTGGAGCAGAGCCGCAGCATGTTCAGCTCTGACTCCTCAGATGTTTCATAAAATCTGACACCTGTCTTTAAATTGCTTAAAGGCCCCGCGGGGGCTAGAACCTGGAGCTCAGGCCAAGTGGCCTTCAGGGCACCAATGTCTCCACCTGCACCAAGGATTCCTGAGGAGGAGGCCCTCTAAGCCAAGATGACAACACTCAAGTCCTTGCAGATGGGCCTGTTACCACTCTTGTCTCTATCCTATGAGTACATTGCAATCCCAGGGAGTTCTAGCTGTCCTCATTCCTGGGAATTGACACTCAAAACAAATGGCCTTGATCCTTACCAAACTTTATTTTAGGTCAGGATCAAAGTCACCTAACCTGCACCTTAGATGCAGAACTCCAGATTATAAATCAAAATGCATCAGAAATTTGTGTGAACTTAATAAAGATATTCAACCTCTCTGACTGGGGATTTTCTCTTCTGTAAAATGAGGATCACATGCCTACTTCATCAAGTTCCTGTAAGGGTAAAATTCATGAAGGTATTTAAAAGGACCTGCTAGGGCAAGTGTCCACATTATTAAAAAAAGTAGCATCAGACTTCAAAATACACAAAAGGAATGATGTCGGTGAAGCCAAAGTCAAGATGCCGGACTTCCTAAGCAGCCCCTGGAGCTTCAGAATGAGAAGAGCTACAAGCAACTAGAATTCCTCAGAGCTCGACTGGAGAGGGCAAACATGGGACTACAGCAAGATAAATACCTGGCTAGCGTACAGTGACTTAGGCATACAGTTGCACAACCGGCTCCCAGGAAACAGCTGGAAAAACCCAGGAGATACTCCCAGGAAGGAGGTGAGTAAGGAGGGTCAGAGCCACAAAATTTAAACATCACACACCAAACCACAGAAGCAGTAGGGTCCGTGAACAGCAGCTGTGGTTCCATTCGGAATGACGATCTGAGACAGTGGCCGAGGGGACTGCTAAGGAAAGTGTCTTTGCAGCCACATACCCACAGCGGTGCCGCTGAACACAGATCACAAGACTCTCCTCTCCACTAATCCTCATTTTAGGAAGATGAATACCCTCATATTACAACATCCCCATCCAACATTTGGGGGCAAGTATAAGACAGAAACCCCCACCAAGTGAGAGCACAGGTAGGCGGAGGGTAAGAATACAAAGATGCTGCTAAACCCACGTTAAGTATTTCATGAAGAGGTTAATTCTTCACAAAATACAGTAATAGGGTCCCATTGCCATGACAAGTCTTTCAGTTCTTCTGATGGTATCCCACATGCAGAAAGCACAAAGGGAACCTACTGGACAAAGTAGGTTCATTTCATATGGACAAAGTCCTATTTTCATGTAGATGAACATCCAGGTTTTTCTAGATTAGGTAACAACATAAACACTGGTAACATCCAGGGAAGCAAAGACTCTGTCCCTGAGGGCATAAGGAACTTAGAGACATTAATTATTAAGAGGCTACATGTAAG
>VBSM01003004.1:113816-131870 GCA_008086735.1 Cheirogaleus medius | reverse complement strand
CTCTAGCCCGGGCAACAGAGTGAGACTCTGTCTCAAAAAAAAAAAAGAAAGGCATTACTAAAATTTCAATGTGCACTGCAGTGAACTGCAGATCGTATTAAAGTACAGATTCTGATTCAGGATATTGGGGATGGGGCCTGAGTTTCTGCATTTCTCACACACCAATAATTCCAACTTTTTGAGCACAGAAAAAATATTTTGTCCAACATAGCATAAGTGGTAGAACCTGGGTTTTATCTTGGTTCATCTGACTAGTAAACAAAGATGAGAGCCTTCATTCTCCAAAGCAAGCCATAAGCAAAGAGAAAGTAAGAGAAAAGGAGAACTTCCAGATTAAATGTGATATTTAAGTACATCAGTCAGTAAAACTCCTCAAGATACTTATTAATGATAAAAAAAAATCAACTTTATAGTGGAAGAATCTGCAAGACACTTTAATTTAATTTATGAAGTTACATAAACTATAAGAGGACAAATTTGTATGAGGTGCTGATGCAGAGGACACCGTGTCACTGCTGTGAGATTAGTCACAAATAACCATAATCTGAATCTAATCATAAAAAACACCACTTTTATGCCAATTTCAAATGACATCTATTTCCCATAATCTGTGACGTATAATTGCTTATTTTATTTAGTCTTTTTTAGCATCCTAGAGAGCACATCTTCTAATTAACCCAATTTTAAAAAATTTGTGAGTTATCTGGGACAATTAATGCCATCTACTTTGAATGTGCTTTTTAAAATCCTGTTTGGCGTAAAGATGATGGGGCATCCACACAGACCTTCACAGTACACATTCCCCCGCTTCACTGACATCTGAGGACCCAGCTCTGTGCCCAAGAGGATTCTCAGGTATCCACATCTTCCCATGCTGATCTGCCAAAACTGGAGCATTCTCAATATTGCAGGCCATAAATTCATGGTGAAACTGTGCACAATATGTAAAACTTTGGATGGAGAGAAGGGAGATACGGTTCCGGTATGTAGGCAAGAAAAATTTTAAGGAACCCTTGAGTATCAGAAGAAGAAAGGGAAATAAGTAGTTGAGACAATCCTGTTAGGCAGACGCCTCAGAAGCAGAGAAGCAAAGGTTTGCAAGTCCTCAAGACATGACATTCTAGGAGTGAAAGTTGACACAGCTCCTGACCTGGGAGACTCTTACCTGAGAACCAGCCATTTCTTCCTCTTCCTCCTGCCTCTCTAAGGTTCCTTCTCAGCTGAGGGTATCTGCACAAATTGCAGCTGCATCTCGAGAATGTGCATTTCAAGGCATCAGCACAACCCCTTCATCTGCTACCACCACACCCACAGGCAGAAGGACCTGGAAGTGCATAAAAGACAACATTCACCTGTGCTTTGTCACAAGAGATTCAGGAACACTGAGCTCCTACATAAAGACCACCATGTGAGTTTCTCCTTTACTGCCTCAGGTGGCCTCCCCTGCCACAGACACCAGCAATTTCTGCTGCAGCAATGGGAACAGGGGCCACACTGACCCACCCCCACCAAACCCAAGCAGAGCAGGCCCTGTGATCTCCCTCTGGAAAAAAGGCTGAACTCAACTCTCATGAATGGATCTGGGAGCCCACATGCTTGACCCTGGCCTCACTTTAGAATAATGTGGGGCACCTAATTAAAACCACATGGATACTCCTACCCAGACCAATAGAATCTGCAGGGCAGACACAGGTGATGGTATTTCTTCAACCTGGTCATGTGATTATCACTGACAGCCTGGGCTGAGCTACTTAGCTAAGCATCATGTCTCAAGCTTCAGTGTGCACGTAAATCAACTGTTATTCCAGGTCCTACTTTAAGCAATGTGATTCTGCAGGTGGTCCACGGATTGGGGTTTATTCACAAGTCTCCTGTTAATGCTAATGTTGCTTCCTTAGATCTGTGATACTCAGCTAGAGACAGCAGGCACAGCGCAGAGTTCCTTACACCCAACACTTCTATCACAATATAAATAATTCTGGTCCAAATGAAGGCCACCAACCACCATCCTGAAATATTCTCCGCTGGCCCTTTAAAGTTTACAGAAGTTAGAAAGGCAACTTTATCTGAGGAAGCCATCTGGAAACCCACAGGGACACATGCATTAAGGCAATGCTGACTGACCACGCACTCAGTGCTCACAAGTCTGCTGCAGGGCCGCGAGCTGGGAACCTCATGTTCGCTGTGTTTGTTAAGCCTCCTAACACCGGGGGTCAGGCGCTAAGTGTCCCATAATTCCTAGCAGAATCTAGACGTTCAACCCAGCTTTTTTATTTTTCTTCTTTGCCACTGATGAAATAAAAACTGTACAGAATAAAAACACATAGGGATGGAAGAGATATGGAAAGGAGGTCGAAGAGTAATATAAGAGTTTTTTATTACTGTTTATATTCACTTTCTTGTAACTTGTAGAGCCTCTAATGATCTAAAGGAGTGGAAAACATATTGGTGCTGAAATATCTCTAATAGGACAGGTTTTAACGTAAAAGATGGAAATAAAAACTGTACAGAATAAAAGATATTTCTTCTCCCTGGTAGCATTCCCAAAGCTAAGCTTAGGGATTCTGTTTGAAATACCCCAAAATAGAACTGAACTCAGAACTTTACAACACTAACTCTGGGGAAGAAAGAAGATAAATAAGACTCTTTTAACAAATGAGATATAAGACTAGATATTTTTCCCCCTGAAAGCCACCTCATTCTTGCCCCTCTTTGGAAATATTTTATTTTCTTTCAAGCTCTACTGATAAAATACATTTTACAATCAACGAATAAATGTTTTCAAGCTGACATATTGAGAGAGAGGTGGTGCTGACTGCAGCAGACATGTGTGACTCCAGTGTGAAGTCAGACCACCCTATCACTCAGGAAATCCTCCCACCCCCATCCTGCTCATTGAACGACTAGTGACCACATCCCAGGAGACACTGCTCTGTCCCTCTGTGTGCCTGAAGTGCAAATGGCTTTGCAGATTTTTGCACTGCCTCACTTGAGCATGTTTTCCTTGTCTTTTGGCACAGTTTTCCCTCCCTTCAAAAGTCTAAAAGAACCCAGAGGGCAGGAATCATTTCTGCCCTTTACTCCCAATACCAGCATCTTATTGGCTGAGCACCAATGTGTCTCCAAAAATTGGAAGCTCAGGTTCAGGAAAGAAAACTTTAATGTCCCAGTGGGTTAGCTTTTCAGATGAAGGGTACAACAGTAGACTCCTGTCAGCACCAGGGAATATAGCTGTTCCCCCTAGAGGAAACCGCTGCACTCCTCAGCCTGTCCTCTGGGAGAGAATGACACCGGACTGACATTCACTACACATTCCAGGAGACATGGTCACTGTGGGCATCTTGGGTCATCCCCAGACAGTGGCGAAACCAGGACCAGAAAAAGACACAAAGATGGCTGAAGATAAATCAGCCTGTAAAGTTTTCAAAGGGGACCTAAAACTCAAGATAATCTGGGAAGACAAAAGGATGAGGAGCACATACAATTTTTACAGGGAGTGTCAGGTGATTTACTGTCTGCTTTACGGTCATGTGAAAAGTTCAGAAACAGAAAACAAATATTTTAAAAAGAGCTACCCACAGCCCTGTGCAAAAATAATCAATTAAAATATTCTGTCTGCTTGAAAAATAAATATAGGACAAACAGTTGATAATGTTATGAGGTGGACAGTAGTAGCAGGTATTTGGGAATGTGGGGAAGGAACTGGAAATTTAGGATTTCCAACAGGCTCTGTTAGAACAGTTAGGCTGGGCAAACTGAATTTGAGGCTTGAAATTGAGACCCTGTTTCCCACACGTTTGGAAAATGCAGAGAAAAGCAGTCCCTCTAGGAAACTTTAAGGTAATTAAACAGGGAGCAATTAAACTGAAGTGGCCTACTGCTCTGGTTGCTACCTATGGAAATCTAACTCTAACTCAAACGCATTTCCTGTAAATTACAACTTAGAGGGAAACAAAACTTAGACAAACAACTACAAACTGCCCTAAAACTCTGATTACATAACTAGAAAACAACCACGTGGATAGTCCAAATAAGCCCGCTATAACCATACCCAACCAATTATTTAACTTGGTTTGCTTCCTCGTCCCCCCTCATAAAAGCCTTTCTTTCCTTCTAGCCCCTCAAATGGTCCTAAGACCACAAACCATGACTGGAGACTTCTGGATTCACAAATTACTATTCGCCCAAAAAAACGATTCTAAGCTTCCCATGCTTCCTCAGTTTAATTTTTAAAAGCACAGAGGCGGGAAGGGAACCTCACGGACTGCGCCTTCTCTCCCGCCGGACCCCGCGCAGAGTCGCCGCCCTCCCCGGAGGACCCTCCCGCCGTCCGCGCACAACCCGGGGGACGCGGCCGCCGCCCAGAGCCGCCCGCAGAGGCCCGGGCTGGGGCCGCAGGGAACGCAGGGCCGGGCCCGGCCGGGACGCCCAGGGCCCCGCTGCCCGCCCGGCCGCCCTGCGGACGGAGGGGACCGAAGGCCCCGGCGCGCCAGGGCGAACCTCGGGCTCCAGACTCCGGAGGCGAAGCCGGAGGCCGCGTCCCTACAGCCGCTTCCGGCCGCCGTCCCCTCGGAGCACCGACCGCACGCTCGCCCGGCCCCAGCTTCCGGGCCGTCCCGGCGCGCTCCCTGAGGACCCAGGTACCTGCAGGTCTCGGTGACGCGGGCTGCGACAGACACACCTGGGCCCCGGAAGGAGCCACGGCGGAGCGGCCACGCCAGCTCCAGGCCCGGCGGAAGAAACAAAGGCCGCGCCAGATCCCGGAAGCCGCCTCCTTCTGTCTATCTGCGCATCTGATTGGACGGTTCTCACAGCGGCACGCCGGATTGGACAAAGCTCTAGGCCCCACCCCTCTGTCCATGAGTGACAGCCGTGACGCCATCAGACTGCGACTGAACGAGGCCAGAGTAACAGGTGTTCGTCTGTAGCTGTTTGTAGACAGGGTTTGCCACTCTGCTCTGCGACCTGGCCCTGCCCGGGGACATTTGTGTTTTATAGTGACTATCTAAGAAATAAGCATTTTTAGGGTCTCACTCTGTCCCCTGGGCTAGAGTTTAGTGACACTATCATAACCACTGCAACCTCAAACTCATGGGATCAAGCAATCTACCCTCTTAGGCCCCAGAGTATGCATGTGCCACCAGGCTTGAGTAATTTTGTTTTATTATTTTTGTAGATATACGGTCTTACTATGTTGCCCAGGCTGGTCTCAAACTCCTGGGCTCAAGTAACCCTCCTGCATCAGCATCCTGAAGTGCTAGGATTAGAGAGGCATGAGCCACTGCACCTGGCTGGAATAGGCAATTTTCGGTGTTAGTCATATACTAACACTTTATGAATACACAATTTGTAATTTTTAAAAACATGGCCTTTCTGGTATCTCTGCCTGTTTACCCTGGCGTGGTGGCTTGTGCCTGTAGTCCCAGCTACTCGGTAGGCTGAGGCAGGAGGATCACTTGAGCCCAGGAGTTTGAGGTTGCTTGAGCTAGGCTGATGCCCCAGCACTCTCTCTAGCCCAGGCAACAAAACTCGACTCTGTCTCAAAAAAAAAAAAAAAAAGAAAGAAAGGAAGGAAGGAAGAAAAGACATATCAAGCAAATGAAGACCAAAAGAGACCAGAAGTACTAGCTATACTTATGTCAGACAAAATCGACTTTTAAGTCTAAAAGTGTTCAAAGAAACAAAGAAGATCATTATACAATGGCAAAGAGGCCAATTAATTAGAGGATATAATAATTGTAAATCTATATGTGCCTAACATTGGAGACATAAATATATACAGCAAATATTAATAGACCTGAAGAGAGAGCTAGACAACAATGCAATAATACCTGTATTAGGAAATTTTAATATTCCATTTTCAGAAATGGACAGATTACCTAGACAGGAAATCAATAAAAGAAATCGGACTTGGACCAAACTTTTGATGAAATGGACCTAATACACAGAACATTCCACTGTAACAGCAGCAGAACGCACATTCTTTTCATGTGCACACGAAACATTTTCTAGTATGGACTACAAAACAAATTATTAGGCCATAAAACAAGGGTAAAAATCCTAAGTAGATTCAAATTATCTCAATTGTCTTTTGTTTTTCCCACAGTAATATGCAACTAGAAATCAACAACAGAAGGAATTTGGGGAAATTAACAAATATGGAGAAATTAAACAGCATGCTCTCAAATAGCCAATGGGTTGAAGAAGAAATCAAAAAATAAAAATGAAAATTATCTTCAGATAAACAAAAAAAGAAACAACATACCGAAACTTATAGGATACAGAAAAAGCTGTTCTAATTAGCAAAATTTATCAATAAACATCTATATCATAAAATAAAAATAATCTGAAATATACAATCAAATGCTACACTTTGAGGAACCAGAAAAGGAAGGAAAACCTAAGCCCAAAGTTATAGAAGGAAAGAAACAATAAAGTACAGAGAAAGCAATGAAATATGGACCAGGGAACAGTAGAAATATCAATGAAGCTAAGAGTTACGGTTTTTAAAGATAAACATAATAAACAAACCTTTGCCTAAACTAAGAAAAAATAGAAAGCACTCAAATAAATAAAATCAGAAATGACAGAGGAGATTTTATAACTGATAGCACAAAAATACAAAGAATCTTAAGAACTTATCATGAACAATTATATAACAATAAATTAGAAATATATAAGAAATAGACAAATTTCTTAACACATACAATTTAGCATGATTGAATAATGAAGAAGTAGAAAATCTGATCACACAAATAGCAAGAAGATTGAATCAATTATAAAAGGTCTCTTTTTCAAAGAATACCCCAGGACATGACTGCTGCACTGCTGAATTTTATCAAAAATGTAAAGAAGCAGTATTATTAGTTCTTTTGAAACTCTTCCAAAGATATTGAAATGAAACGAATACTTCCAAAATATTTTATGAGGCAAGCACTACTCTGATACCAAAGCCAGAGAAATACATTAGAAGAACAGAAATTTACGAGGCAAACATCCCTGATGAACACAGATGCAAATATTCTCAACAAAACACAAGTGATCCAAATTCGACAGCACATTAAAAGGATCATTGACATGACTAAATGGTATTTATCTCTGCGATGTTACAGTTTAGAATATGGAAATCAATACATGTGATAGACTACTTTAACAAAATAAAATACAAAAGTGATTTGATCATCTCAATAGAAGAAAAAGCATTTGACAAAAATCCAACATTTTTATAGTAAAAACTCTCAACAAATTAGGGGTAGAATGTATTTCAGTATGATAAAAGCATATATCACAAGCCCACAGCTAACATCATACTCAAATAAAAAGTTGAAAGCTTTTTCTCTAATTTCAGAAACAAAACAAAATATTCTCACTTTCTTTCCAACCATAATACTGGAAGTTCTTGCCAGAGATATTAGGCAATAAAGAAATATAAGCATTGAAATTGGAAAGGAAAGAAAGACTATATATTTTGTCTCTGCTGATGACATGATCTTATGTATAGAAAATCCTGAAGACTACATCAAGACAACTGTTAGAACTAATAAATGAATTCAATTAGATTTCAGGATACAAAACATACAGGAATCAGTAGCATTTTAATACACTAACAATGAAATAACCAATAAAGAAATCAACAGAACAATCCCATTTACAATATATTAAAATGCTTAGGAGTAAATTTAATCAAGGAGGTGAAAGATATATACTAAAAACTTTAAATGTTAATGAGAGAAATTGAAGAAGTACATAAATAGAAAGACATCCCATGTTCCTGGATTGTAGGAATTAATACTGTATATTTATCCATACTCATAAAGTAACATAAAATTTCAAAACAATCTCTATCAAATTTCCAAGGACATTTTTTGAAGACATAGCAAATAATTCTATAATTTGTATAAAACAATAAAAGATCCTGAAGAGCCAAAGAAATCTTCAGCAAGAAGGCAAAGCTTGGGACACCCACACTACCTTATACTAAAATACACTACACAGCTACAGTAATGAAAACAGTGCAGTAATGTCTTAAAATCAGACAAATACATTAATGGAACAGAATAAAGATCCCCCAAATTAGTTGACGTGTACACAGTAAACTAATTTTTGACAAGGTCATCAAGAAGATACAATGGAAAAAGGAAAGTCTTTTCAATTAAAGGTGATGGGGAAACTGAATTCTTACATGCTGAAGAATGAATTTCAATTCTCATCTCATTCCAGATACAAAATCGCCTTAAAAATGGATTAAACTTAAATGTTAAGACCTGAGAGTATAAAACTACAGTAAGACAATATAGGGGGAAACTTTAGAACACTGGTTTATGCAAAAATATTTGCAATATGACCCCCAAAGCAAAAATAGACAAATGCAATTCCATGATGATAAAAAATATCTGCACAGCAAAAGATACAATCAACAGAGTGAAGAGAGAACCCATGGAATTAAAGAAAATATTTTCAATCTGTACATCTAATAGGGGGTTAACATTCAAATAGATAAGGAACTCAAGCAACTCAATGGCAAGAAAACAAATAATTCCTTAAAAATCGGCAAATAACATGAATAGTCATTTCTACAAAGAATACATACAAATGGTAAACAGTTATATGAAAAAATGATGAATATCACTATACATCAGAAAAATGCAAATTAAAACCACGATGAGATACTTCCTCACACCTGTTTAAATAGCTACTATGAAAAACAAAACAAGTGTTGAGGAGGACGTGGGAAGTGGGAACCATTGTACACTGCTGCTGGGATTGTATGTTAGTGCAAGCATGATGAAAAGCAATATGAAGATACTCACAGAAATTAAAAATAGAACTACTACACAATCCAGCCATTTTGCTAATGGGTATGTATTCAAAGAAAAGGAAATCAGTACATCAGAGATGTCAGCACTCCCATATTTATTGCAGCATTATTCATAATAGCCAAGATAAGGAATCGACTGGAGTGTTCACCACAAAAGAATGGACAGAGATGACACACATAGAGAGAGAATGGGATACTTTTGAACCTTAAAAAAGAGAAATAGATCCTGTTATTTGTGATATGACATTCTCTTAAGTAAAACAGCCATGGACAGAAAGATAAACACTGCATAATCTCAGCTATATGTAGAATCTAAAAAAGTAACACTAATTGAAGCAGAGGGAAAAATGGTGATTACCAGGAGCTGGGGGGAGAAAAAGGTGAAAAGATATTGGCCAAAAAATATGAAATGTCAATTAATGAGGAAGAAAAAGTGCAAGACATCTGTTGTACAAATTGATGAGTATAATTGCTAGCAATGTATTGTATACTTGAAAATTGCTAAGAAAATAAACATTTAAGTGTTATCACCATAATAAAATAAATACATGTGGTAATATACATGTTAATCGGATTGATTTAGCCATTTCACATTGTATATGTAACAAGACATCATGTTGTGCAACATAAACACATATAATATTTATTTGTCAATAAATAAAGTAAAAATGCATGGAAAGAGTAAAGATCACCTGGAATCTTGTCAGTCATAGATAACCACTGTTAACACACCTTGCATACTCTTACTGACCTTAGGTACACACACACACACACACACACAATTTGCATAACTGAGATGGAAACACACATGACTTAATTTTTCTGTAATTATGAGCACCTTTTTCCCTTTTCCTTTTCTTCCATATCAGGCTCTAAATTCCTGGAAAATCATCTAGTTACTTTCTTTAATAAGATGATAAACACACGTACATACTCACGCCCCCCCCCAATACACACACACACAACAGGTTTTGGGTCACTGTTTATTTTACAAACAAAAGACTTTCATTATATGCACTTTTAGTGTGCATCTTGTTTTCTGAGTCAAATTTTCTTGTGGAGATTCTTATAGTTATCTTGTATAGTTTCCAGTCATTCTTCATAACATCCACATGATTCTTCATGATCTGGATGTACCCCAGTTGATTCACTCATTATTATGCTGGTTACTGTCAGACTTAAGCAATAATGCACAAAAAAGTTCCATGTATGTATGTGATTTACTGATACTTCTAATTCATGTCTTTGGAAAAATTTCCAAAATTAGAATTTTTGAGGAGAAGGGCAAACAAGTTTCAATTTTATTAAATCGTATTCCATTAAAAAGGCATAACACTGCAATTTGTACCAGAAATGCATCAGGGTGCACTGTTCCACACATTCTATCTGCCAATAGATTTTAGAGTTTTTGTTTTATTTTGTTTTTCGTGTCCTAAGAGATGTTAAACAATATATACCACAATTTCATTTGTATTCCCTGTGCAGCACGAAGGATTACTGTTGACAATGGTTGTTTCAATACAATTAAATTGTAAAATTAATTTATGATTGATGTGGGCTGACAACCGCTTCGTGACAGCAATTTCATTAGACATGAAAAGCTCAAGACAATCTTTCCACATAGAGAGAAACCTTAGTAGGGCCATGGCATTGGGGTTCACCAGTTCCAGCAGAAGTTTATTGTCTTTTTTCGTGAGAAAAGTGAAATTGTCCTAGAGGGAACTGTCACAAAGCCAGAGCAATCTTTGCCTGGTTGTGTCCATTGCAGCTCTGCGTCACGGGAGTGTGTGGTTAGTCCTCCTGCCTCTGCTCTGCTGTCTGTGTAGGAAGGCCATCTCCACTCTGGTCGCAGGCAGCAATCCGTGTCTCTTCCAGACAAAGTCACGGAGAACCTCTTAAAGTCCCCAAACAACCACGTCCTAATTCTACATAACATCAAAAATTTCCCTTATGTCAATCGGTCACATAAACCTTACTTACAACCCTCTGTTTTTTCCAATCTGTTTTTTCTATGGTGACTACTTCGCCTCAAAATGATTTCAGGCTGTTTTATCCCTGTGTTCCATGGTGACATATTTATACTTTTATATAGGCAAATTATAGTCTTATCAGACCTTAAAATATTCCATAAAAAGACTTAGCTAAGAATATGTACTGATTCCAGAGATACTGTTGAGCACTTGCCATGGCCAGGCAGGTCGGTGACACGTGAATGGAGCATTTTCAGACCCTGACCTCCACTCTGTCTTCTGAGTTCCACCTGAAGTCACTGGAGGAAAGGTCTGAATTTAGAGCTAGAGAGAGTGGCTTGGAACTTGCCAAGTCAAGAGGAAAGGCAACCACATCCAAATGCCCACCGCAGACTTGCTATTATTACCCAAAGTTAGGTGTGCTAATTTCTAAATAGTCTTCCTGCAGTATACAGGAGCTGATGAATTTTGATTATCAGAGAATTACCAGCAGTGTTTCCACCCAAGACATGCAGAAAGAATAGTCCAACATGTCGGGTTTTCCAGTACAAGACAGATAGATAGATAGATAGATAGATATACTATGATAGCTTCTGATAAGATCTACTCTTCTTACACATCGGCCACATTTATCCTGAAAATCTGGTGCTTATAACAATAAAACTTTACGGGATCTGAATTACCAATAAGACTTAACAAAGATGAGTTTCAAGGATGCTAATAGATGTCTAAATATTTCAGGTATAATGAGAGAAGATGGGTACTTTGTCTATGCTGTGAACAGGTTTGAAGGACAGAAGTTTAATCATCTTTGGAAACAAAAGGTTAGAAACTGATCAATAAAAATCCCTTAGCAAACTTTTTATGATTTCCTTAATATTTTAGATTGAATTCAGCCATGTGGTTTATCCACAGAGCTGCAGTAAAGTTCCTCGTCCTAGGAGAGGCAACTTTAAATGCTTCTGAAGTCTTCACCTCCTGACCTTTTAGATAGCTTTTTTCTAGCTTGATTTTATGAGTTGTGCTTAGAGAGCAGATGTTTTCCCAGTATTTTCTGAAGAGCTCCCATCACATCCTTATTTCTCAGACTGTAGATGAGGGGGTTGAGCATGGGTGTGAGCACAGTGCAAAATACGGAAACAGCCTGCTCCTGTTCGGAGCTGTGTGAGGAACCAGGTGTCATATACATGTAAACACACGGTCCGAGATAAAAGCTTACCACAGTAAGATGAGAGGAGCAGGTGGCCAGGGCTTTGTTTCTGCCTTGGGGTGACTTCATATGAAGGACAGTGAGGAAGATGAGGGTGTAGGAAGACATGATAAGTACAAAGGGGATGAGGATGAATGCAATGCCCATCACAAAGACTATGAGCTCGTAGGTGGACGTGTCTTTGCAGGAGATCTTCATGATCGCTGGCATCTCACAAAAGAAATGGTGGATTTTCCTGGAGCCACAGATAGGAAGATTCATGGTATAGAATGTGTGGGCTGTAGAAGCTGAAATGCCCCCAATCCAGGACATCATTACCATTTTCAGACAGACGTCCTGGTTCATGATGACTGCATATCTCAGGGGGTTGCAGACAGCTACATAGCGGTCATAGGCCATGAGGGTCAAGAGGATGCATTCAGCACCCCCAAGAGTAAAGAAGAAAAATATCTGAGTTCCGCAGTCGAGACGCGTAATGTTCTTCTTTCCAGAGAAAAAGTTGATGGCCATCTTTGGTGCTGCTGATGAGGGCCAGGTCTACAACAGAAAGCTGGCTGAGCAGAAAGTACATTGGAGTGTGGAGCCTCTCGTCCACCCATATCAGCAGGAGCAGGATGACGTTCCCTGTGAGGGCAGCGACATAGACCAGGATGATAACACAGACAAGGATGCTGACATACTTCATACCGGGGAAGAGTCCCAGGAGAATGAAATCCGTTGTTAATGTCTCATTTCCTCCCTCCATGGCTATGACTGATCTGGTTGAACCAAAAAAAGAAGGCAAGCAAAACAAAAGTCAAATGAAATTTTATAAGGCCCCTTGAAATATGTTTTATTGGTCAGCTACTGCTTCAGTACTGTGATGTAAAATATGATTCTCCAGATTTCAGTATTTATGACAATAAACCTGTATTTTCTTGCTCCCACATCTATAGGTCAGGAGAGGTGTTTTGCTCTACATGAATGGTCATGTACAGACAAACTCCATTACCTGTCTCTCATTTTCAGGCCTCCTCTTCTCCTGGAGGATGGTAAAATCCAAAAAGGGGAAGGCAGAACTATATGATTTTTCCAAAGGCCCAAGCTTTGGATCGACTCCATCACTTTCAGCCACATTCCCCTGTCTACAGAAAGCCACGTGTTGTAGCCAAACGTCATTGTAGCAGGGGACTAGTCTCCATCCACAGGGGATCATAATGAAGATGAGAAGTGAAGAAAAAATTGAAAGCAATTATGCAATTAATTAATGCTTTTCAAAACTGCTACTGTGGCTCTCCTCAATGTTCTGGTGCAGATTCTGGGTTTTCTGATATTTTATAATTCAACTGTTAGTCTTCTGTTTAATGTGGTCTATTAAACCTAAACAGTGGATACCTATCACCCAAATGTGGTGGTGTTTGCCTATAGTCTCAGCTATCAGGAGGCTAAGGTGGGTGGATCACTTAAAACCGTGAGTTTGAGGCTGCAGTGAGCTATGATCTTGCCACTGTACTCCAGGCTGGGTGACAGAGCAAGACTTTATCTCTGAATGATGATGTTGATGATAATGATAATAGGGACCTATTTGTTCCTGTGATCTCAAACATATTTCACTATGGCAAATGACTTGAGACCACATATAGCCATTGAATATATCCACAGCCAAACATGCATTAGGTAAATATATAAATTATTTTCCTCATACTCCTGTGCCTGTGGATCTGATTGTCTATATCCAAGGAAGAAGCTATAGATGGGTGTGAAATACAGTGCAGTAAAATGATTAATTCCTGTAATTGAATGGAATCTGGGAGATCATTGTCTATAAGAGGACACATCAAGGAAGGAAACGATATTGGGGACCATCTCTGGGTCATATTGGCCGAGACTCAAAGTCAGCAGAACGGGAGCACATTGCTTGTTCCCAGAGTTAACAGGACGTGACTTGTTGATCAGTGTAAGAACTGTTCCTCTGTCCAAACAGCCAAGAGCCTGTGGTCTTGCAAAGAAGTCCAGGTGCACAATATTAGCCCCGGGAATGTTTGCACGTAAACAAGAGCTGCCCAGCCCCACAGCAATGGAGGTCTGGAGGCCACGAGAAAAACATGTTGTTCCCATGAATGCTGCTTGGCCCCGTAAGATAGCTGGTTAGCCAGAGATGGGTAAGATTCCTCAGGGAGGAACAACCTAAGACAGGCACAGCCACCGGGGGGCCAGCAAAGAAGAACTGGGGGATAGAAACTACCCCCTGTGGCTGCCTTGTTCCCCGTGCATATCTCGGTCTATAATCTGGGCCTGGTGCCTTAAGCGTTGCAAACGGCCAAGGACCTATGGTTTCGCATGCGAGCCAAGGTTGTCTGTTATCCTGCAAACGGTATCAGATGTTGAAGGGCATCTCTTGTGCTATGTCTAGAGGAACAGGTGCTGTTGACCCGTGGGAAGTCACGTACCAGAAAATAGCTGGGAAAGTAGCTGTGGGACGCTCTCCAACTTTAACAGGATAAAAATAAAACGACTGGTGCTTACAGCACTGCAGTCTGGTACCGTCTCTTGTGTCTGTGTGTTTCTTTCTGAGGCTGCAGTCTTGTACCATCTCTTGTGTCTGTGTGTTTCTTTCTGAGGCTGCAGTCTTGTACCATCTCTTGTGTCTGTGTGTTTCTTTCTGGGGCTGCAGTCTTGTACCGTCTCTTGTGTCTGTGTGTTTCTTTCTGGGGCTGCAGTCATGTCTTTTGTGTTTGTGTGTGTGTTTTTGTCTGTGTCTTTCTGTGTTCATCCCTCATCCTGCAATGTAGTTAGTGTTGTGTTTTCCTTTAGATTTACTCTTAGCAGCCTGATATAAACCACACCATAATAAAACTGGAAGTAATTATTAAATCAAATTTCATAAGCTATAAATGAGAAATCAGATTGTTGCCTTGTGAAGTAGAAAGATACCGCTCCCCTCAAGACTGTGGCAGTAGAAATGAAGAAAATTCTACTGTACACATCTTGGAATAGGTATTTAAAAACTAAGCCTAGAATGTAATTTTTGTGACCATGCAACAATTGTGCAGGTGGAACTTAGGCAAGTAAGAAAACACATAACGCCACAGCAAGCCTGCAGTGTGAGAAATGCAGCCGAGGGCTGGGGAGAGGGGCAGATTCCAAAAGGAAAACTCTAATCAGCACACAAAGAGTCCAGGAAGATTTTCCACGCCCCCAGCCAGAACTGACTCAGTGGTGGTCGCTAGTGATGACAATGATGGCTGTAAATGCCTCCTGGAAAGGTGAAACTACACTGAGGATTTACTGTTAATTCTGCTCTGTTGATATTTATTAGGTTCATTCCCTTCAGGGACCCAATAATTGTGTCTTCCTAGGAGCTGACGGTTGCATTTTCAGGGAGAGGGGATGAAAAGCTCTTGGGGCCAAGGAGGTATAAAAGTTGAAGACAGTGCTAGACCCAGGCGGTAATTTAACTTAGGAGAAATGTTTTTAATGTTAGCCCATATTCTTAAAGTTGCACCCAGGTATTTGAACTAAATATTGACCTCTCAAGTTGCTACAAAGGGCTCTTTACTGGAAGACTACCCTGCAGAGGGGAAAGCAGCAGGTGTGATTCCTGAAAGCCAGGCCAGCCTCTCTCCCGTGTTACCTGCATTTGTGCCACACGCCCGGGGTATGCCTCACCAGGCCACGCTCCTCCAGGCAGTGACGTTCCAGGTTACTCTCTGAAGAAGGCTTGGTGCTGGGAGAGTTGGACGTTTTGATTTCCACATGCAGGCAGTGTTTTTTGAATTAATAACAACAAGTATAAGTACACATGACAATAGCAAGTGACCCAGAGGATTCTTGCGGCAAATAGACGCCCACAGAGGAGGTGAGTCCCTAGGCATCTATTAATTGGTTTGTTTACCTCCATTGCACTAGATTCTGCTCAAACGAGACTCGATGGGGAAAATCACACTGTTTATCCAGCACTTTGTTTTCCTGGGTTGCCTAAAGATGTCTCATATTTTGGTCCCTCTCGGGGTATCATTTTCTTGTATTGCTTTTCTGATTTCTCAACAAGATATGACACTCTTGGGAAGCCTCACTGAACTTACATGAAGATGGGAAAATTCACTTCCGGTAGCAGCCACGGATGGAACAGAAATTTTTCACTTGCACGATCAGATAGTATTACCCCTAAGAACAAATGTAGGTATTCACCATCATGCAAGATTTATGACTATCTTGTTTCCCCAGCAATTTTTTGATGGTTTTGCACAAATAAAATATAAACATATTACAGGTAAAAAAAGTTTTCATACACAAGTACAAGCAGTAACTATTAAAAGACACTTATTGTCCAACCCATCCACACCCCTTTCCCAAATAAATTATGAAAATCAAAGCACTGGTATTCAAAATTTCTGAATGTTGTACAAAATAGACTATAATAGAAAAATCTCATCTGTCTACACATAGAAATATTATATGCAAGATAAAATACTAGCAAACAAACCCTAATAACTTATTAAAATAATACATAATGAAAAAATGCAGTTTGTTTGAAATTGAAGAATAAGTCAATATTAGGAAACCCACTGATGATGTTCATAATTTCACAGAGATAAATAGAACAGTAACATAATTGTTTCTGTGGGTGTAAAAATGTCCATTTAGCAGAATTTAACACACAATACTCTTTATTTAAAGCCATTAAAATTAGAAATTAATAGACTTTTCAAAATTGACAAAACAGCCTTTTTCATACTTATGGAAAACATGAGGGAGATTTCTATTATTTTCAGAAACAATACTGAAAAGCACAACATTGCCGATAGTATTCATTAAATTTGCAATGAGCTTTATCCAAGGATATTGAAAGCTGAAGAAAAAATGGAAACAAATATGTAAGACTGAATGTACACATGATATGATTATATATCTGGAAACATGAATCAGGAAAAAATTAACACAAAAAATAGTTCAGCAGACTAACACAATATAGCACTGATGCACAAAATGATGGGCTTTCTAAGTATAATTCATAATCATTGATGAATGCAGTATGAGAAGAATACCATAAAACAGTATAATATGATTTTTAAGAAGTAAAATGAAAGGCCTAGAAACAGATCTAAGTAAAAATGTGCAGAGTCCATATGGTATAGTCTGCCCATGGGATATTATCCAGATTCAAAGGAAATGGATTTGAGCTATACCAGTTAATAATAGGAGAGTTTTCTCAATGCATTACTAAGCAAAAAACCAAAAATGAAAAGAAGTTTAAATTACTTGTTCCTTTTTTATAATTTTTAATATTTTTGTTTATATATGTAAATAAATGTCATGAGCATGGATAAAAAATGTGCAGAGTCCATATAAGCTAAAAAAATAAAGAATTCCTGAAATATATGAATAAAGATAAATAAAAGAAAAATTGAATATTATTCTTGGATAAAAAAACTCAATAATATAAAGAAGTCATTTGTTCTTAATCTAACTTCCACATTATATCTGACCTAATAATAGACTTTGTCAGTCTTTTTAAACCACCAATGATCTTGCGAAGTGCACATGGCAGAACAAACACAAAAGAATTGCCAAAATCGAGCCAGGTGCGGTGGCTCAAGCCAGTAATCCTTGCACTCTGGTAGACTGAAGCCAGAGGATACCTGGAGGTCAGGCGTTCGAGACCAGCCTGAGCAAGAGTGAGACCTTGTCCCTTTTAAAAATAGAAAGAAATTACCTTGACAAGTAAAAAAATATATAAAAAATTAGCCGGGCAAGGGGGCACATGCCTGTAGTCCCAGCTACTCAGGAGGATGGCTTCAGCCCAGGAGTTTGAGGTTGCTGTGAGCTAGGCTGACGCCTTGGCACTCTAGCCCGGGCGACAGAGTGAGACTCTGTCTCAAAAAAAAAAAAGTACTTATTATAGTGTTTTCAACTTGGAATATCATACATATTAATAATATGTGGATATAACCTCACACACCACGTTAAATGCGAAGGTCCTCCAGGAAGGGCCAGGTCCCAGAGCACAGAGGAAGCCCTGGTTGCTGCCATGAATGTGTGGGATCCCCTCACCTGTCACTCAGGGCCCACAGGGC
>VBSM01003004.1:64181-77024 GCA_008086735.1 Cheirogaleus medius | reverse complement strand
ATCCCCCAGCGGTCCCCCCCATCCCCCAGCGTGGCTCTGCCTTGGATCTCCCCCATCCCCCGCGGGGCTTTGCCTTCGGTCCACTGGCTGCGGGGGTGGGCGTGGGGTGGGGCTATCCCAGAGTGAATGTGCTAAGTTTCTCAGACCTGCTCTACTGGGGGTAATTTCAAACAATCTCCAGACTTAGCTTTGGGAATCCTACCAGGAAAAAGCTATTGTCCATTATGGCTGTAGAAAGTGAATACGTTTCCACAAGAAAATGTGGTAAATTAATTGGTAAATTATATAGATTCATGAAAACATCAATTTTTCCTTTTTTTTTTTTTTCCTAGGTGGACAGTTTGTGACAGTGGATAGCTCCGTGGATAACCTGTTGCCTAGATGTCTGAGTTTAATGGTAAATTTTATGATACGGAACTGAACGCCTCCTACTAGTGTTCACATAGGATGAACTCTTTAGTGATTTGTTACCATGGAAATAACTAAACAGGCTGCTTTTATCTGAAACGTATAGATACTTTTGCTTTTTCCTGTTGAAGTATAAAATGTAAGCACCTTATAATTTCCTTCCCTTCTATAAACACTGAGTGATTTTGCTGGATTCTTCAAAGTGGGTATTTTGTTACATAAAACTAAGTGAATGACCCCCTATGGCAAGTAGAAGTCTGAGCCCAGTGACTCTAGGCCAAGTCATTCTGAAAAAGGAGGTTATTGAAGGCCCAGATAGTTCTTCCTTGGGGAACCCTCCCTAGCAGGTGCCCAGCTGCCTACATCAGCCATGGAAGGAGCTGGTTATACTGAGAAAAGCCACAGAGCCCTGGAAAGCTGGGGACCCCCAGGAAGATGAGGTTGGAGTTGATATGGAATGAGGCTGGGAGACTCTGAGTATGGAGTGGTTATTACTTTGGGGCTGTTTCTAGACTTTATCAAATAAATTTGAATTTAGGTAAAAAGCTACTTAAATCTAAAGGAATATTGCAACAGGTGGAAAGCACCAACTGTAAGATTTTTGAGGATCTCAAAGTTTAGGCAGAAAAGGCTTTCTTTCATAGAGAGGAGCATACAAGATTAAAAGAAGGTGGGAGGGAAAGAACAGGATGGAGGGTGGCAAAATCAGGTCCTAGATCAGAGAACATTTCACCCTAAAGTCAGCGTGTTCATGGGAGGGGCATAAAGAGGGGTTGGATGTTGGTTCAGGCTGAGGGTGGGTCAGTGTTCTGGGACCTGGGGAAGGAGAGACACTTAAGCAAAGTTTGGTTACCAAGTATTTTGTTTTGACCACTGAAGACAAAATTGTTCAGCTGATTGTTTATGAGAAAAAAAACGGGAATTTACAAAGTCTGTGAGTGGGGCTTTGGGACGGGAAAAAAAGCAGCATTATATAAGTCACAATTGGAAGGGTGTTTCTTTGCACTGAGCTATTCTTTCAGACAGAGTATAGAAGATGTCTTTAATCACAGCTATTTAGCAGGGTTACCTGCCCACCCCATCTTTCCCTGCCATGTTCCCTTGTCCTATAAATCTGTTCCATTTGGCTGTTTCTGAGTTGTGTCTTTTATAATAAACTGGTAAATGTAGGAACAGTATTTTGCTGAGTTTTGTGAGTAGTTCCATCAAATTACTGAACGTGAGGAGGGGGTTATGGGAGCCCCAATTTACAGGCAGTTGGTCACAGTTGTAGATGGGTCCCTGGAACTTGGAACTATGACTGCGTCATGAACTTGTAGGATCTGTGCTGACTGGGTGGTGTCAGAATTAAGTTATTGGACACGCAGTTGGTGTTGGAGAATTGGTTGGTGCTCAGCAGTCTCCACACATTGGTGTCAGAAGTGCTGTCTGATAAAAGACATCACAGGGGCCTGGGCTAGAGGGAAACTCTGAGTGTCTCGGGGAAGGGAGACTGTGTTCTCCCACACACGGGCTGTCACATTGCATTGTCCTCTGATTCCAGGTTTTCTCCCAGGGTGAAAGGGACCTGAGGATATAGAAGGCAGGATTTCTATGAACAGACCCCCCTCCCTCCACTCTGCTGCCACCACATGATTCCCACCAGCTCATGAACATGCCCACTAGACATTGAAGTGGCCACACCCTACCAAGACAAGGCTCTACCCTCAGGAGTCCCACCACAGTATACTTGCTCCTAGAGTGTCCTGCCAAAAAGCTACACAGGTACCTAGAAGGCTCCTGGCTTATTCTCACCCACAGACACCAAATTTCTAGCAGTAAGTTGGTCCCTCCACAAATCTAGTCTTCTGGACCACCTAATTGTAAACTCATCTGTCTGAATGGACAAAGGAATGAGGCAGAGTATAGCTCCACCTGGGCACAAACTCTGCACTGTCCTCTTCCCATAGGTCCTTGATAACACTTTTTTCTGTCTTTTTTCTCCACAAACTCTTTTTCTTATATACACAGTGTGCCAAAGGCCATCTCTCAGTTTCTTGAATCTAGCACCTTCTGGGATTTAGACGTCCATAAGTTCCAGACCATGGCTTAGACCTGGCTGTTGTAAGAGAAAATACAAATTAGAAATGAGACTTAATCCTCCAACTTGAAAATAAGGGAAGATATTTTGCTCTCCTTGTTTTAAAAGCATTTAATTTAGAAAAGTTTTTTAGGTAAATTTGTTCTCTGACTCTTTGTAATATATATATAAATCATTTTAACAGATAAATAGGCCATTTGTCAGTCTTTTGTTTTGTCTCAGACATACCTTTCTTTGGGATCTGGAAACAATTCCTTTGAAATGTAAATAGCAAAGAATATAGAGTCCTATCAGTCTTATCTCACAGTTTCTGTAGGAGAGTAGAAGCCTACCCTTCAGCAGGTACCTGGCTGGCTCCAAGTTGCAAAACTGCCTCCTGAACACAGGAAGTTCATTTTTCCTTTGAATATAGCCAATTAGCAAACATAGATGGCCTCCTCGATTCCAGGTGAATTCAGGATGAGCTATGTATGATAAATGGTGCTGTCACGTCTTCTCCTTGAGGTCTAATTATGGTGACTTTCTGTCTTTGCAATCTCTCAACAGATTGCCTGTGATTGACTGTATATTCTGACTTAATTGTATAATAAATCAGTTTTCTGTTCTACAATTGTATAGATTTATTCTGGGTTTGGAAACTATTTTGTTTTTAATTATATTTCTCAAACACTGTCCAGAATTACCAGACGAAAGATAAACACATAAGGTGCCCACCAGTCTTCACTCTAGAGTGGTCTTTCCCTCTCAGGCTTTCGGGCAAAACCCACAATTGTGTGGCAAAGTGCATGCTGTCCCCAAAATCTGCGGGCAGAAGTCTCTCTGCCTGTTAAGAATCTATAGTCCCTTCTAGAGCAGTTGAGACGGATTTCTACAGCAGTAATTTCACAGGGCAGCAATCAGGCATTCCAACTTTCAATGTCTCTGGCATCTTCAGACCTGTACCTGATTCAGAGACCGTGGGGCCCAGAAATCCAGCCAGGCTCACACATGTGCATTGAGGAGGCCTGAGAATCTCAATTCCCTCCTCTTGCCACAATGCCCACAAATGTGCAGAGATTACTTGCCGCTTCCCGGCCCCCTCTGAGACCTAAATCTGCAGCTTCAAATTGTGACTCGAAATCCTGGGATGTGAGAAAAAGAGAAATTTTATTTGAGAATGACAAGTTCTCTTAATTATTAGGCCCAGACTCAATTATATCCTCCTCCTCCTCTCTTCGAGCTATGTATTTATTTCTTGAAATTGCTTTTGCCACAAGGAGCTATAAATTAGCCTAATAATGCCACCTCAGACACTATAACTCACACTCTGTAACCTAACAATGTATAGCCAATCGTGAATTAATGTTAATTCTGTAAAACAATGAGAATTCATGACAATGTGTATCAGTCCACTCATATCTCTCTTTTTTGTCTTTGAAACTGTTTTTGTAACTGCTGCTAATCAGAGTGTATATTCAGGGAAAGTGGAATCTCTGCTTGCAGGTTTCAGTCCTCAACCTTGGCCCAAATAAACTCTCTACTCATATTAATTTTTTCTCAGCTCCTTCATTTAGGTTGACATTCCCTTTAGAACGTGTTAGAGTAGGCTCCATGAGGGGATCTCCCCTCTAGTTTTTCTCTCCTGGCTGTAAACCCCCAAGAATGCAGAGCCAGGTTGATCCAACCTGGAATCGAAGAGCTGAGATTCACAAGACAGGGCCAGATTTTGGATTGAGAATGTACAGAAAACCCAGGGGAAACATTTTCTGCATCATGATTGATCAGCATGGACATCTAAAATCCCCTTTTCAGAGTGGGGCCCTTCAGGTGATCCAGATGTTGCCCAGAGACTTGCTGCAGTTTTGAGGGGCACCTGGTGTCAACAGGATCTGGTGGCAGAATCTGTAAGTGTAAACGAGCACCTCAGCAGTGGGAGGGCAGGGCCACAAAATATCCAGAGCCATGGCCACAGCCACCCTGCCTGTTAACTGTGTTACTGGAACAGGGTACTCTTGTCCTTCCTTGTACACAAGAGTTAACAAATCAGGGACAGGTGATAATCACACCTGGATCTAGAGTCGGCTGCTCCACCAGGGCAGGTTCATTCTCTATCCTGACCCCACAGAGTCAGCCTGAATCTCCTGCCTGGATCACCACGGAGGCATCAGCCTAGACTCACTGGGGATGATCTCACCACCACCTGGGAGTTTTGGGGACTTTGGGAATGTCCTGTGCTAACACACCATTCTCAGAGAAATGGTTTATCTGGGGTTTGTTCCTTTCCTCAAGGGATCTGTTTGAAGAGTCCCCACATGAGAGTTACTCCAGTTTTCTGGTACTAGGGCAAAATAAAAAGAAAAGGAGACAGTCTGAAGACTCAAACTGCCTGTTAAACCAACTACTTTCATTTCATAGAGCCATTAAGAAAACAGCTGAAGCTGTCATGGTCCCAACCATACAGCAGCTTTCGGTGTAAGGTAAATGGTTGAATTCAGCATCATGTGGTCAGTACAAAGAAGGGAGGGGTACAGGGGACTCTGGCTTCATTTGGGCCACTTCTTTTTAGATTCTGTTTTCTTACAGCTTGCTTTGGAAAATGAAGGTTCTCTTCTTTGTTTACTGGTCAGATAAACTGGAATAAACACAGGCTTTCCTACCTACTGAACGTTTGACAAAATATTCTCCTCGGACCAGACTCATCTTGGACCATCACTGCTGAGCTTGTTAGAAATGCAGAAACTCAGGCCCTAGAGCAGATCTCCTGAATCAGAATCTGCATTTTAACAAGACCTTTAAGTCATCGGTGTATACGTTAAAATCTACGAGTTACCTTCTAACTCACTGTGACTTTTCTCTATAAGAAATGTTCACAACTCTGATTTCCTTAATCTCATATTGTATCATCCACAAAAGTATAGCATCTACACTGGTTTTTGTCAGTTATCTTGTTGGATAATTTCAGTCAATTATATAAGTCAGAACCTATTCTCTTCACTGTGTCATTTCACCTGCAGTCAAATTAAAAACTCTTCCCATGGCTGCCTGGTAAATATAATTTTTATTTTAGTGACAGTTGAAATTCAATTATGTGGCCATAGAATTCTCTCCAGAGGGGCAGCAGTGCCTGAACCCTGCTCAGCAGAATTTGTGTGCGGATGTGATGTTGGAGACTGCAGGAACCTGGTCTCCCTGGGTGAGAGTCTCTTCAGGGCACAATTTCTCTTCCACATTAAGGATTTCATTTTTCTTTGTAGAATTTTTCTTTGGGAATTTTTGCTTTTTATGAATGAGTTTCTCATCCTTTCCTTTAAGAAAAACTTGGGGACGACTTGGTATAGTAAAGAAAATCTTCAAGATCTTCTATCCTGACATTAACCTTCCTTTTCTTTAGTGGTAATTCTAGAAATTTAGTAGCATAAAATATTGTTGCCCACTCCTTAAGATCCCTGCTTATAGATGACATAATATTATGTATAGAAAACCGTAAATAGTATATCAGAAAACTTTATACTAATATTACTTTTATGCTATGTAACCTTAACAGTGTTTATTCATTATATTTATTATATTCATATAATATATTGATGAAAGAAATTATAGATGACACAAATAAATGTAAAGATTTCCCATTTATATGTATGTGATGAATAAGCAGTGACATTTTTACTTCTTTCTTTTCAATTTGGATGGCTTTTTGTCACTTTCTTGCCTAACTGTTCTACTTAGGACTTCTAGTACTTTGACAAAGCAAAAGCAGTGAAAATTGGCACAATATAGCCTTGCATTTTTATCTGTGAATTTGAAGGAGCAAACAGCTCTTCCAGTTTTTGTGAACTGGTTTCAGCAGGTGAAGCTCTTCTCTTTTTGGGTCCGGAGGCTGGTGTGATCATCTGTGCATTTGCAGGGCAGAAGGATTGCTGCTGGTGTCCAAGGCTGCCGCTGGGTCTGCCGTGGGGTCTGCCTTTGGTGGGCCTGATAACCAGGAGCTTGGGTCATTGTGAATTCTGTCTCCTTCCTGGGTAAACGGGATATTCTTGAGGACTTTAATCTTTTTTCATTTTTTTCATCATTTTTTAGGGCAAGCAGTAGGAAAAGATTCTGCACATATGGTGGCCCTGATAGCAGGTGTGTGGATGAGTGTTGCTCCCACTGAGTAACTAGGAAAATTTCCACGGGTCACTGTGTGGGTTTCTAGGTGGGAAGTGCGAGCCATGGACTTTGGCTAAGACGGCCGGACCTGAGTCACAGAACTGCTTCAGAGACCACAGTGAAGGCCTGCGTCTGCAAGCTGCCTCCATGGATGCAAGTGGCTAGCTCCCTTAGTAAACTCGATGGGCAGAACCACTCTGCATGGGCTGGGATGAGTTAGAGACAGTTACAGTGTCACTTCATAATTCTCAGCAAGATCAAATTGGGTGAGCTATTTTCTGGTCTGTAGCCAAGGCCAGGGGTCCTCAAGATTGTCACCTAAATGAGGGCCTGGCTTCTCAAAATGACTCTCCATGGTTTTGGGAATTAGTAGGGTTTCATAGCCCCATTCCTGGATCCCAAAGCACTCATAGCAACAGATTTTTTTGAGATTGGATCTTGTATCACCCAGGCTGGTCTCAAATTCCTGGCCTAAAGAGCATCTTCCACCTCAGCCTCCTGAGTAGCTGTGATTACAGAAATGAGCTATGGTGCTTGGCTCTCTCATAGAGGCACTTTTGTCCATGAATAGCTACCAAAGTATTGTTTTTATGGGAGGATATGCAAGCAAGGGACCTCCTATTCCACCATCTTGCTGATGTCACTTTCCCTGTACATTTTTACTGTCTATTTTGTTCTACTTCAGATTTTTCTGTGATTTTAGATTCAAACATTCCTAACATTATGCTAGAATTTATACATGTAAGAAGTAAATTAGGTCATTAGTAGGTACCCCATATTAATTAAACTGTTGTTATAAATTTAAGTTTATGGCAGGCATAAAGGAATTATTAGGATTTTCATCCACTTTCCTCACCTTTATCTAAATGATAATATAATTTATTTCCAAGTGTTTATTTTATATATATCAGTGACTCTCACCATATTTTACAAAATTCATATTTTTCTTTATTTAGCAATGTAAGGCT
The DNA here is from genome assembly GCA_008086735.1 of Cheirogaleus medius. Lineage (NCBI taxonomy): Eukaryota > Metazoa > Chordata > Mammalia > Primates > Cheirogaleidae > Cheirogaleus > Cheirogaleus medius. The sequence goes on along the minus strand of VBSM01003004.1, from coordinate 69,440 downwards.
TTTCTTTGCTTCTGAAGGCTGGATTACAGCCTTCTCATTCTGTGTAAGAATAGTATCAATATATTAATAACATAATAAAAATTACCTTTAGTGTCTTGTAAATGTTTATTTTTTCCTTAAATCCTTTTATTAATGCTTGTAGTGCATTTTGTGTGAAATTTTACTGCCATAAACTGCTTGCCATTGATATAAAATATGTGCTCATAATGCTTCCCATCCGTGGCCAGTCACTGTTGAACACTGTAGTTATGTAAAAAAAAGTTATTTTGGGGGGAGGGGGATAGGATCTCACTCTGCCACTCAGGCTGGGGTACGGTGATGCACTTATAGCTCACAGCAACCTCAAATTCCTGGGCTCAAGTAATCCTTCTGGCTCAGCCTCCCTAGCAGCTAGGAGTCCAGGCATGCACCACCATGCCCTGCTTATTTTTTATTACATTTTTTGTAGAGACATGGTCTCACCATGTTTCCCAGGCTAGTCTCAAACTACTGACATCAAGCAAAAAAATTCTTTTTTAATCGTACATCAGTGTTTTGTACAGGATTTTAATGGGTAAACATTTATTTTTGTTTTGCGATTCAGTATTGTGTTTCTTTTTCAGGGTAGGTTCCTTGACATCACTTTATTGTGTTTTTGTCTTTACCTATCTACTATAATGTTGGATGACAATTTGCAACTCTGTATTTATACTTTAAGTCAATTAAAATACACATCAGCCATATGTCTATTACAATTATGTGTGTGTGTCTATAAATATGACCCCAACTTTGTGGCTAATCTTGTGTATTTTTTTCCTTCACTAATTTTTAATTGTTTTATCCTGTCTAGGTGAGTAGTCAGTAAAATAGTCATAATTTTATTATGTGTTTAATGATGAATCTATATTTTCTTTGTGTGAAACACTTGGGATTTGAAGGTAATTTTTGGAAATCTTTATGACTCTGTATCTCTTTTACTTATCCTTTTAAAATGTAACTTCGGTAAAAACATATTACATATAAAGTATCATCCTAAATATTTCAGTACATTTCAGTAGTGTTAAGTATATTCACTTTTTATAGTTAGGCAAAAGACATGGAGGACTTTTATATCTTGCAAAACTAAAATTCAGTATCTGTTACGTAACAAGTGCCCATTTTACCCTCTGCTCAGCTATCGACAAACACCATTCTACTTTCTCTTTCTATGAGTTGGGTTACTTAAGGTGTATCATGCAAGTGGAATCGCACACTTTCTGTCATTTTCTTCCTGGATTATTTCAGTTGTATAATATTCCAAGGTTTGTCCTTACCATAGCATGTGACAAGGTTCCTTTTTTAAGGCTGAATAATATTCCGTTGTATGCTTATGCCACATTTTCTTGAACTGTTCCTCAGGAGAGGGACATCTGGGATGCTTCTACCTTTTGGCTTTTGTAAATAATGCTGCAATAAATACAGGTGTGGAGATACCTCTTCTGGTACCTGCATTGCATACTTTGGATGTATACCCAGAAGTGGGATTGCTGGGTCATATGATCATTCTATTTTAAATTTTTGATGAACTGCCATACTATATTTCATAGTGACTGCATCATTTTTTTCATAAACAGTTCACAAGGGTTCTAATTTCTCCACATGATCCTCAACAGATTTTTGATAGTGGCCATTCTTGAGTGTAAAATTAAACCTCATTATCATTTTGCTTTGTATTTCTCTAAAAATTAGTCATGAGCATCCTCTCAAATGATCGTTGGCCATTTGTATATCTTTCAAGAAATGTCAGTTCAATTCTTAGTTAATTTTTTAGTTGAATTATTCACTTTTTGCTTTTGAGTTTCAGGAGTTGTTTATATATTTTGAATATTAACTCCTGTCAAATATGTGATTTGATAATATTTTCACCGATTTAATAGGTGACATTTTCAAACCACTAAATATTTCCTTTGTGCAGAAATTTTGATGTTTGATACAGTCCTATCTTTCTATTCTTTTCTTTTTGCTTATGCATTTGATATCATCCAAGAAAACAGTGCCAAAACTGTCATGATATTTTTAGTATGTTTTAAGAGTTTTCCTAATTATAATTCTTATGTTTAAGTGTTTAATCGATCTGAAATATTTTATGTTAGTGCAAGGGAAGGGTCCAACTTCACTTTTTCCCGTGTAGATGTCCAGTTTCAACACTATTTGTTGAAGAGAGAGACTCCTTTCCCCGTTGTGTAGTCACGGCTCCCTAGCGAGAGGTTGTCCGATCACATACACGAGGGTTATTTCTGGCCTCTCTGTTCCCTGCAGTCAAGGGGGCGGAAGTCCGGCAGCAGCTGTCAGCAGGGCTGCACTCTCTTGAAGCCCCAGGGAAGAATCTGTCCCTGAGTCTCTCCAGCCACTGGTGGCGCCTGCGCCCTTGGTACTCTTGGCACGTGGGTGCGTCACTTTCATCTCTGCCTCCAGAGTCACCCGGCACCCTCCCTGTGTGTCTGTCTCATCATAGGAGGACACCAGGTGTGTTGGGCCAGGGCCAACCCAACAGCCTCATCTTAAGGTGACGACGCCTGCAAACCCGAGTTCGCTGGCCCTTGTCCCAGCTGCACGCTGAGGCGTCTCCAGACCTCTCCCAGTTACTGCCAGGACTCGGGGTGGCTGAACCCAGGCAGCCACCCACTGTCCTCCCTCTTCGCTCCCTCTCCACCCAAGGGGTCTGCTCCACGCCCCTTGTGTGGCGCCACAGTGCCATCCCGCCCTGAGGGCACTGACCTCAGGTGTTCCAGGAGCTGTGACCTGCCCAGGTGCAGCTGCACCCGCTCTGTCCTCAGGTAAGTTCTGGGCCTGGTCAGTGGACACCACCGCAAGCCGTCTAGGTCAGGGGGCTCAGACGTGAGCTTTCAGGTGTGGGCCGGGAGCCAACAGCTGGGACAGCATGCAGCCTACGCTTCCTCTCAAGAGCATCAAAAATCCATTCCCACTATTGTCTGCAAACTAAAATTTTTAAAAATCACAAACCCAACCTCGTGCATTGGGTTCCTGCTGGTTTCCCTGCGCAGCTCTGCAGACACGAATGTCTCTGAGCCCCACGAAGTGTTGAGTCCGCACTGCGCTTGCTCCACCTAAGGGTACCTTGGCCCACAGGCGCCCACAGGCTCCCAGGACCATGAATGCATCCAGCCCAAAAGACCCGTAAGATGCAATCCAGGGTGCTGCACAGTGATCTCTGGCCCCTGTGGTGGTGCTATGGACATACATGAAGGGAAGCTGAGTCACCCTTTGCCCCCGAGAACAGTGTGACCAGCCCAAGCATAGGCTGGAGACCTGCACAACAGTGACAGCCACCCTTCCCGCGGCGACTGGTGGTTCCAGGTAAGTCCTGAGTGCTTTGCAGAGAGCAGACCGCAGTCCCTCCTCTACAGTTCTGAAATCCAAAAAGCTCTGGAAGGCAAGTTTGGTTGATTCCTCACTTGGCAGCAACACAGGCGCTGAGCCGGAGGGTGACCTCGGTCTCTGTCATCCCGCTTCCTGCGAGTGAGCGCAGCGTTCGTGCTTTTTTACTGCAGAAGTGGCAGCAGGCTTGGTTATAAGATGCCGCACTTCCTAAAATCCAAACATTTCTGAATTCCCAAGGACATTTGGCCGTGATGCATCTGGATAAAGGATCACAGCCCTGTATTAGCTCTTAAGCAAGAGAGACCTAAATAACATGCAAAATATAAAAATGACCCCATTCCCTCTGCCCGAAGCACAGCAGCCGTCCCATCCCGGGCCCAGGTGCACTTTCTGTGGCGTGGGCGTGGCTTGCATGTGTGGCGCACAGCTGTGGTGGCCTGCACGTGGGCACTTAGAACCAGACCTCGGCCCCCTTTGTTCTGGAGGAAGTGAGGGAGGGACCTCGGCTGACTTGGGGGGGTGGAGGAGAGGCCTTGGCCGGTACCCCGCTCCCCCCAAGCAGTGCAGGCAGATCCCCCCACCTCGCCCAGGACTCTAGAGGGACCAGGCCTCAGTCTACCTCCCCCGAGTCCAGCATGGCCGGGCGAAGTCTGTGACAAACTGGGTGTGTCAAGCTTACAAGGAGGACTCGTGGCTTTTCTCTGATGCGAGGAGGTTGCTGTCGCCCTGTTCCCTGACCTGTGTAAGGAGAGCGTGAAGGTGGCTGCCACCTTCACAGTGTGATTCCTTCTTTCCAATACCGACTTCTTTGTGAGAGCAACGCTTTCACGTAGGGGTTTGCTCTCTAACAGAAAAGTTTTACAAAGAGAAATTGGAAAAATTTGGAAGCAGATGAACCTTCCTAAAGTGTTTACTGGACACAGTGAAGAAATGTAGACTCCCTTGAAGGGTCCCTGCACTCAGGGGTCACAGATGCTGCCCTCGCAGTCCCCCGGGTGCCTGCTGTCAGTCTCTCACAACCCCACGCGGAACCCACAGCGAGCAAACCGCAAGCCACGGCCCTCCCCACACAGAGCCCAGACGCTCTGTGCCCAGCACATGCGTTGGCTGCGTGTGGTCCTTTCTGCTTTCCTGCTACAGACTTACTCTGCCCCACCTGCCGGTAGCAAGGGCAGCCGTGGGGAGTTGTCCTGAGATTTCTGCATGTCCTGGTGCACTTTCTGGAAACCCGTTTGTGGGGGCAGTGTCCTTGTGCCTCGCTGTGGCTTCGGTGGTTATGAAAGCCAGTTGGGGTACAAAGGGCTTGGCCCAGCCATAACGAGCCAGACCCCAGTAGGACGCCGGGTGTGTGTGATAAGCTGCCCTGGGCCTTTGTACATGGCTGAACTTGTTTTCTCTTGAGTTACTTCAACTTTAACACTAGTCCTGACCTTTTCTGCACAGCACTGAAGTCTTGGGGCTTTGTCCTCTGTATTTTCACTGCCTCGGTTACTACATCCCAAAGCAGAAAACCTTCATGGAGAAGAAAAGATGTTCTGAGTTTCTGTTTGTTTGTTGCCAGTGGACTTGGGTGCCAGTCCGTGGCATGTATAGCTGAGGACGTTAGGTGGGAGTGTTGCATGTGGCAAAGCACATTCCAGCTTGCAGCCTATGCCACACCGGCCTGCGGATTTGAGCCCGAGTCCTGCACAGATGTTGCCTGAGCAAGGTTGCAGCCAGGGTCGCGGGCCATCTCCCCTCGTTTTCTGCTCCAGTGGCGCCGTGATTTTGCACATCCTGCGGGAACTCTGCTGCCTCCCTTGGGAATTTTACCGCTCAATTAAAGGATATTCAATACAGCCTGTCTGGGAGAAGTGTGTTATCGCAGTCTTTGATGCTGGCACTGGAAACGGTGTGTTG
>VBSM01003004.1:53412-64081 GCA_008086735.1 Cheirogaleus medius | reverse complement strand
CCCGCTCTCCCTCCAGGTGCTCCAGTCTGTCTACACTGGCCCCGCTCTCCCTCCGTGCTCCGTGCATTCCCGAGCGGCTCTCTGCGCTGCCCTGCCGTCCTCGGCGCTGGTGTGCACACAGCGGTGCGTAGTGTCTGGCTGAGCCAGTGTGCTGGTGCGGCTGATCTGTCTGGACCCTGCCGTCGCCTCGGCCAAGTCCTACGGCCTGTGACTGTGTTCACGTCCAAAGGCGGGCTTTGTCCTGTGCATTTTCGGCACCAGCTCAGTGGGGAGGTGACAGGAAGTGGAGGGCCGGGGCTCTGACTGGCTCCCAGGCTGTCTCCCACGGGAACAGCAAACCCGGGGGCTGCAGCGGCTCTTGGTGCCCTGTGTTCCGCCACTCTCGAGATTTTGGACATGAACAGACAGGAAGTGCCGTCCACCTGCCTCACGCCAGATGTGTCCTCTGCCCTCTTCCTTACGGCACTGTTTCCATGGAGCCACCGGTAAAATGCATTTAAGTAAATAGTGTATGTCTTCATTCTTAAGGGAAGGATCCTGCCAGGTGTTAAGCAAACAAGGAGAAATAACGAAGCATAAATATGCTAAAAGACTAAGTACAGGCCAGGCGCGGTGGCTCCCGCCTGTAATCCTAGCACTCTGGGAGGCCGAGGCGGGCGGATCACTCAAGGTCAGGAGTTCGAAACCAGCCTGAGCAAGAGCAAGACTCCGTGTCTACTAAAAATAGAAAGAAATTAATTGACCAACTAAAAATATATACTGAAAAAATTAGCCAGGCATGGTGGCGCATGCCTGTAGTCCCAGCTACTCGGGAGGCTGAGGCAGGAGGATCACTTGAGCCCAGGAGTTTGAGGTTGCTGTGAGCTAGGCTGACGCCACGGCACTCACTCTAGCCTGGGCAACAAAGTGAGACTCTGTCTCAAAAAAATAAATAAAAGGTTTTTAAGTAACCTGAATAAGTGGCCAGCACCGGTTCTGACAATTTGCCAGCTCAGCGAGACGTTGAAACCCGGAGAACCAGGAACTTTCATGTCCTTGAAACAAGAGTCTAAATGTCAAGGGGAAAATCTAGATTTTTTTTTCTTTTTCTTCTTTTCTTAAGCAGCAGAATAATATGTTTTCCTTATATAATCCTTTGCTCTATTTCCATATTGTACAAGAAGGTTGCTTAACTGAACATTGATACAGCAGAACTATGTTGGTGAAGAATGAATTTAATTTCAAACATCACATATCCATTTCAGAATAAATACTAACGGCTATATCTAGTGATTCTGGTTTTGTTCAAAGAGACATTTCTTGAGTCCTTTTGCAGCATGACCTCACTTTCCTCTTAAAATTTCCTTTCTCCGTTGCAGCCTCATGTTTGACTGTTGGAGATTGATTCTGTGCAAGAAAACTGGAAGCAACGATCATGCTTCTCCACAACGGTCCGACGAGGCCGAAAAGGAAGAAACAGATCATCAAATCGTCATCTCTGATGTCATTGGGCTTGTTCAAGACACGCAGGAGGGGGCGGCCGCACCCATAGGTAGGTGCCTGGTGCTGCGAGCCTCATTGGGTCCTGAAGGTCGCGCCACTAACCGGACGCGAGCCTGCCGTTCTTCGCCCTCCGGTCCGTGGTTGAGATCTCGCGGACCGGCTGCATGCGTGGTCCCGAGGCAGCGTGCTGGGGCGTGGGGTGCGGCGGGGTCCACACGGCTTTCCCCCACCCGAGGTGTACAGCGAGACAGTCTGTCTCAAGACGTGTGGGCCATTTATTTGGCCTCCTGTCGGTTATTTAGATGAGTATTTTACAACGATGTTGGTTCTCATTAGAGATCATGAGAGTATTGCTTTGGGTTTTAAATAAAGCAAGGCACACCTGAAGGGGAAGTGTTTGCAGGTTTGGCTTCATTTTCTGGAAACAAAAGAGCTATTGTTCGGATTTGGCGTGTGGTTGTATTGACACAGGGAGGCTTTTGCTGGTCCCCAAATCAGCACCGTGCCTGGGAGGACAGGAGCAGCCGCCCCGTGGTGAGAGTCCCCGGGCTTAAGCTCGTGGGGGGTGAGTCGCTCCTCTCGGTGCGGCCGGCCCTCCCCCCGGCCCTGGAAGCTCTGCCTGTGTTTCGTACCTGAAGGACGGGGCTGGGTCCTGGGTCTTAGCTTTGCCTGCATTTAATTATTTGCTGCCATTTTCCCCAAACTGACTCTAAAGGTGACATTTGTCTGGGACACGCCCCATGAGGGAGCTGTGGCTTGATGCTGAGGGTGCTGGTCCGCTGCGGCCGGGGCAGGACCGGGGTCACTCCGCTCCTCGCCCTGCATCCGGAGCCTTCCTTGGCCTTGGTCTGAGCTGGTGTTTGCAACCAGTGGCCCGGACTGTTGGGATTCATTGGGCAGATGCCTGTCCTAAACCTTCTGGGCCAAAGTCCACCCCGTCCGAGTCTCGGCCCCCGCGCCGAGGGCTGTGTGGGAACTGGGTGGGAACCGCCGTGGCGACGGCACCGTCTTCAGAACATGGCGTCCGTGCGTCTGCCCGTGGCCATGGCGTGTCTTGTGGTGGGTTCTGAGCCACGACTTTTCACAGGGATCCTTGCATTGGGAGACCTGGGCCAGTCACTTGAGCCGGCTGAGTGGGTGGGTGCGTGTCAGCGTGGACCGTGCTTAGTTTTGCAGGTGTACGAACCTGGTTTCTGCCGGCAAGTGAGCGGCCGAAGTCTGCATGGAGCCTCTCCGTGTTGTGTGAATTCCCAGTGACCAGCTGTCCTCATTCCTACTCACTCCTTCCTGCGTGCTGGGTCTCATGCACACGCGTGAGAAACCCCATGAGGACGAAGACACTGCTTCCTGCGAGAGCCGTGGGGGGTCGGCAAACGCCGCCTAGGCTTAGCGGTAGGGACGGAGCTGCCGGGTGGGCGCAGACGCCTGGCCTCCATGGGCGTGTGCGCTGGGAGGTTGTCTAGACTTTTCCTGCCCAGCTGGGCTGCAGATTATCTGCCCGTCACACTCGGGCCCGGCCCTGGTTAGCACCCGGGGGCTTTCCCCACGCCTGAGGCGAGCTCCGAGTAGCAGGTGTGAGGACAGATGGGGTTGGCCTGCTGTTTACATCTGAGACCCTCAGCGCTGGCCTGGCTGCTCTGAGTCACTTGTTAACTAACCTCGGCTGCATTACACGTCAGGATCCACCGCGCCTGGCTGTGGAGCAGAGGGCTGGGCTCAAGTTCTGGCTCTGTCACCCTGTCCCTTGGTGTCCATGCCATCTGGGCATGTCCTGGGGGCACTCTGCACCGAGGGTGGCCCTGCCAGCTGACCAGCACCGCTCCCAGACAGGCAGCTGCTCAGAGCTACCTCTCAGTGGATACAGCTCTTAGGGATGTTGCCGCTGGTTTCTTCTCCTGACTGGTACAACCTCTCTGGTCCAGGCGTCCTGGACACCCCGGGGTGACTTTGCCCACAAAGCCCTTTCAGGCGGCCTCCCTCCCGCCCGCTCGTCCTGGACTCCAGGGGGTAGCAGGACAGTCTGCTGAAAGGCTCTGAGCTGGGAAGTCCCTCTGGCCTTCCCCGTCTTGCTGGCCCTTGCTCCTTGCGGACAGAGGGGCTGCCGTGAGCTGGTGGCCTGCGGGGACAGCCCTGGGCCCTCGGGAGGGGACGCTTCAGCCCGAGCCTGTCCTCCCTGCAGGCTGCCTGAGGCCTCTGCTGTGCTCCAGCCCCGCAGACCTGAGACACCCTTTGCTGTGAGGAAACCTGTTTGTGCCAGAACTTAAACTGTTGAAATCAGTAATATAGTTTTTTGTTGTGATGGTGGTAAAATACGCATAACATAGAACCTGCCATTTTAACCAATGTTAGGTGCACGGTTCACTGCAACACAACCATCACCACCATCTCTGTCTGGAACTTTCTCATCTTCCCAAACTGAAACTCTGTCCGCACTACACAACTCCCGACCGCCCTACCCAGGCCAGACACCCACCCTCCGACGATGCTGGGACCTGGCGTGAGGGGAGTCGGCGGCGTTTGTCCTGCCATGTCGGCCTGTGTCACTCAGCGCGATTCCTCCGGGCGCCAAGTGTCAGGACGTCCTTCCTCCACAGGGCTGAGTCTCCCCCACTGCACATGCTCATTGCATTTGGCTTATCTGTCCCCCTGCTGGGGGACACCTGGGTTGTCCCTGTCAATCGTTCTGTGAGCAGGGAGCACGGACCCGCCCAGCCCCTGCGGCCGGCGGCTCTCGTAGGTGCGCAGCCAGGCGGTGTGAGTGCTCGTTCTGAGCCAGGATGCAAGGAGACTCCCCCGGACTCCCCGGCTCTCCTGCTGGCCGGCGGGAGCCGTGTGGAAAGGACCAGCGGTGTCCCATCCACATTCCGTGTCTGCGCTCGTCTCTCTTGCGTGGCGTGACGCCGAGGCGTGGGCCCTGCGGGGTGGACACCAAGAAACTTACTTTCTCGAGGCCCTTCTGTTTGCCTTTGGCTCCGTTCCAGCAGACCGCCGAAACAGCATGTGTTAAGTGGTCCTTTCGGCGACTTTGCAGTTAACTGTTCCACGGGCGGCTCTCGACCCCGTGGGACCCTGTGCGGATGGGCCTGCTCCAGTTGTCAGCAGAAAAGAACCCAAACTCTGTAAAATAACCTGAAGAGGCTTATTCTGAGCTGAGTGTGCGTGACCCTGGCCCGGAGCCACGCCCGGGAGGCCTTGAGCAAGCGGATGAGCCATGGCTGGGTCACAGTTTGGCTTTAGACATTTCATGGAGACAGGAATTTCACGTAAAGTCATACATAAATACATGGGAGGCGCGTGTTGGTCTGGTCCCAAAAGGCAGGACGTCTGGAAGTGGGGCTCACAGGTTATAGGTGGGCTTAAAGATTCTTTGATTTGTAATTGGTTAAAGACATGAAGCTTTGTCTAAAGGCTTAGAATGTTTTCAGTTAAGTGACTGGTAACCTGCGGGGTGGTCTGAGCTTTGCCTTAGTCCTGCCAGTGAGTCACAGAGGACGTCTCCAAGAAGGGAGGGGCGCGACCCTGTGTCTGACCTCCTTCTCCTGGCCAGCTGCTCAGCTTCAGGGTATCTCTGGGGTCCTCTTAGCCAAGAGGAGGTCCATTTAGTCAACTAGGGGGCTTAAGATTTTATTCTACCGTGTTTCTCCGAAAATAAGACAGGGTCTTATATTTATTTTTCCTCAAGAAGACACCCTGGAGGGCTTATTTTCAGGGGATGTGTTATTTTCCCCTCAAAGCCTCAGCTTGCAGCACGCACAGGATGGCCGGGACCTGACAGGGGGGGAGCCCACCTTGTTGGTGGGGCTGCCCGCACCTTTCCGGTCACCTCTGGGATAGCAGCTGTCACGATGGGGCAGATGAGAAGGGCTGCTCGTCGTCATTACCGCTCCACGACGAAATGCATGGGTTGTGCAGATACGCTGCGTAGCCACGCCCATCTTAGACCTAGCCACTCTAAGTCTTATTTTCGGGGTAGGGCTTCTATTGCACAAATGCTTAGAAATCCTGCTAGGGCTTATTTTATGGGTAGGTCTTATTTTTGGGGAAACACGGTAGTTCACAATTTCCTGCCGCGGTTCCGCCCCTGCAGGTGGGTGTGCCTCTCAGTGGCTCTGCTGCATTTGCAAGTGACAGGAGGGGGCATCGCTGGAACCAGCTCACTGTGGCCTCTGGGGCTCCCCTCCTCCCAGGGCCTAGTGAGGCTGCCTGACGTGACTCATCTGGAGGTTGGCGGGGCCCCAGGAGGGCCAGAAGGTCCCGGCAGGTGCCGGCTGTAACAGAAGGGACAGAGTGTGGTCAGGCGTGTGACCCGCTGGGACCTGGAGGGAGGAGGCGGTCCCCCCAGGCACAGGCGGTGCCCAGGGATCAGGCCTGGGAGTGTTGGGAGGACGAGCTCCTGAACACGGCCCATGCTGCCGGAATGCAGAGTTCACGGTATTCTGTAGGTGAGAACCACACATGCACATGCGTGTGCACACGGTCACATACGTGCACACACAGTGCATTTTAGTGGGGTGAGTTTAGAGCTGGCCTGGCTCTCTGGATCCCGGTGCTCCGTCTGCCCTGTGGTGCTTTCGTACTGAAAGGCAGAGCCGGATCCGACAGGAGCTGGTGGCCACCCTTCCCCGCCCAGGCTGGGCAGACCCCGCATTCTGGCTCCAGCGGGTCAGGCCAGGAAGTGTCGACCCGGAACACTCAGCGTTTTCCGAATGTCTGTCATCTCGAAACTGGAGCCTGAGAGACTCGTGATGGACTCCTGATGGACTCGTGACAAGGAGCATTGTTCTCGTTAAACAGCGGGGGCAGAGCCCCAGGCAGGTGGCCCCGAGGCCTGGCCGTTGCCCAGGTGAGCCCAGGTAGCTTTAGAGTGTGGTCTGTTCACGCGCTTCCTTTTAAAACGTGCTGTCAATCCCGATTGGTTAATAGTGTTTTTAAAGATGCCAACAATTTTTCCCCAGTAAACCTCTGAACCCACTGCTCATGTGCCGGACAAAGCTTTGTGGATAAAAAGCACAAGTAAAACACCATCCTTGACCTGGGCTCGAGGTGCAAGGAGAGAGACAGGTAGGTAACATCTACTGTGCCTGACGGAGTCACGGAGTTGCTGTTTTGTGTGTCAAAAGCCTTGGAAAGTGGGTGATTCTGTGGGGCTGAGCCTCCATCCTCGGAGCCTGTGTGACGTGAGATTGCTCAGGGCTCTGGGAGGGGCCTGGGGGCAGGCTGGGGGTCTGGGGGTCGGAAAGGGCTTGAGGAAGAGGAGAGACCTGGCCCAGCCCGGAGAAATGACGTGAGAGTCTCACCTAGGGCTTTGCAGACACAATTAGCTTGAGCTGAAAATGTATTTTGGGAAAAGTGAAATGACCACAGGAAACCGGTGCTTGGAAGGAAATTGGCTTCTTGATGATCTGCAGGGTATCTGGCGAGGACCACGCTCCGTGGAGGAGGTGGCAGAGCTGTGGCTTTGAGCTAGGGCACGGAGTTGTGTGGGCTACATGTTCTCTTGGTGCCCACGGATGACGTTCTTTAGTAATTTGGTAGATTCTGCAATTGCAGCTTCTGGTTCTTGTGTAGTTCACAAAGCACGTGTGATGTTCTCTGGAGATTCATTGCTTTTTCCTCATGGGCCGTTGAATGTTGCAGAAAACTGCCCTGAGAACTGGTGATGTCAGCAGCGTGCTACCCTGCAGAAAGGCAGGGCGTTTAGAGAAGTACTTTACTGTGTTAATCTGGTCTTTGCGGTTTTATGAGTCCCGAATGAGACATTCTCCAAAGGTGAACATTTTGTTTGTGGAAATGGCACTGGCGGCGTGGTTATAAATGATTAACTTCTCATTTTTAACCTTCCCTGAGTTCTCAGCATCTTTTTTCCTGGGCTGCGCATATTATTTGGGAAGCTGTCAGGCGTCCCTGGTTTATTTGAGCCAACGTCTTCAGTGCACACGGACTTACAAACACCTGGGGACGGGCTGGTGCGTTTCTAGTTAACATTGGAAGCGCAGCCGGTGTTCTGCCCCCGCCTTGTCGATGCCAAGTGTGTGGGGACCTGTCGCAGGCAGGTGGGACCGGGCTAGGGAAGGCACAGGGCTCTGCCCTCCAGGCCTCACTCGAGAAGGGGCGTGGAGGGACCCCCCCATGCCAGATCCTGCTCTGACCCACGGCTCCTCAATGGACTGTTCTAATTGCCCGGACTGTTTTTTTAAAATTTTTTCCTAAGACAGAGTCTCCCTCTGTTGCCCGGGCTAGAGTGTCGCGGCGTCAGCCTAGCTCACAGCAACCTGGGCACAAGCGATCCTCTTGCCTCAGCCTCCCAAGTAGCTGGGACTACAGGCATGTGCCACCATGCCCGGCTAATTTTTTCTATATATTTTTAGTTGGCCAATTAATTTATTTCTATTTTTAGTAGAGACAAGGTCTCGCTCTTGCTCAGGCTGGTTTCAAACTCCTGACCTTGAGCAATCCTCCTGCTTTGGCCTCCCAGAGAGCTAGGATTAGCCAGGACTGTTTTTATGTTTCAATTAAAATGAATGTAGCATATTACCTAAGCCAGGAATGACGATTCTGAGCAGCCAGAGGGACGTCCTCGGGCGCAAGGAAGCTGCCTGCAGAGCGGGGGTCGTCTTGTCCTGAGGGCCCTCCCCCCACCCTCCGTCTCTGCCTGCTCAGTGGTCTGGTGACTTTGTCCCTGTTCTATCAGAAAGTGGGTTTTCTGCTTACCTACGCACTTTGCAATATGTGCTCCGTGATTAAGGTATTGTTTGAAGAAAGCCGCATTCCCCTCTGAAGAGCGTTTGACATGATAGCGTCAGAGGAGCACACGTTGGTCCCCGAAGCATGTCTGTCTGTTCTCGGCTGTGCTGGGGACCACCTGGGCCACCAGTTTACACGTTGAACTATTCCCACCTCGGGGAGATGTCCCCCTCCCACTTGCCTTGCCTGCCTCTGGGCTGAGATGCTGCCCCTCCGTCCAGCACGGGCAGAAACGCCGATGTTCCCTGCGGGAGCCCCTGTGATCCTGCTGCTGTCTGGCTGCTCTGGGGCTGTGGGTCGTGGACCCAGGACGCGCACAGAGCTCTCGCCATCTGGCCCATGGCCGGCCGGCGGGCGTCCTGCGCGTCCGGGAGAGGGAGGCATTAGGCAGAGTTTGTGCCTCCCTCACCTGAGTCCCCTGAGCGCTTCCCAGCAGGTGCGCCCAGCAGGGCTCGACGCTCTCGCTGCTCGAGGGGTCTGGGGCATCCCTGGCCGTGCACCTGTGGCCAGGTGTGGCCGTGCACCTGTGGCCAGGTGTGCCAGTGTTTTCACCTTGGAGAATGGGGGAAGTGCTGCACCGACTCGCAGGGCGTCAAAGCCGTCCAGAAGTGACTCTGCCGACTGAGAGGATGCCGTCTGTCGGAGGATCTCTCAGAAACGGAACATGAAGAGATTTCGCTACTTGAACATTGAAATTGTGAGCCAGAAATCGCCGCAAAGAAGACCGACCTGCACGTGAAAACCTGGAAAAGAGATGCAGCGATGTGTGGGCCTTCCTGTGCGAGGCTCAGACAGGCATCGAGGCGAGGAGGGGCCCCCTGCGGGCGACAGAGCCAGGGAGACAACACAGCGCCCCAAGATGAGCGGGAGACCTATGCAGTGCCAGAGAAGTGTGTTAATACATTGGACCACAGGATCTCTTTTTGTTTCCGGTTTATCGAGAAAAATTTAAAACCTGCTGATAGGAACGCCGATCCTTCTATTGATAGCTCTGCTGGAAAACAAGTCAGCGTGAATAAAAGTCTTCAGATATTTTTAGTTTGCAATCAGTGACGTCCACTTCTGGGAGTTTAAACTAGGGAAATAATTAAAATTTGTCACAAAGATTCATGAGCAAAGGTGTTCATCACAGCCATTACTTAACGATTATGAAAATTTGGGGGCTGGGCGCGGTGGTTCACGACTGTAATCCTAGCACTCTGGGAGGCCGAGGCGGGAGGATCATTTGAGCTCAGGAGTTCGAGACCAGCCTGAGCAAGAGCGAGACCCCATCTCTACTAAAAAAAAAAAAAATAGAAAGAAATTAATTGGCCAACTAAAAATATATACAAAACATTATCCGGGCATGGTGGCGCATACCTGTAGTCCCAGCTACTCGGGAGGCTGAGGCAGGAGGATCGCTTGAGGCCAGGAGTCTGAGGTTGCTGTGAGCTAGGCTGACACCACGGCACTCTAGCCTGGGCAACAAGAGTGAGACTCTGTCTCAAAAAAAAAAAAAGAAAACTTGGGGAAAAGCAAAGTCACAGTAGTAGGGGTTTGGTCAACCTTGTTTAGTTGTTGAGGTCATAATTCTCCGTGGCATGTCTTATGCTGTAGTAAGTGAAATAGTCGATTATAAAAACTGTATGATCGTAGCAATTCTGTAAACACAAAGTGTGTGTAGTTTTGCAAAAGACTTAAGATGTGTGCCTAAATATAAATGCTTTTTATCATCCATTTGCCATTTGTTTTTCTGCACTAGGAAATCTTATCTTGTCGCAATGAATCTTTCCTAAAGCAGGACATTAGACTGAAAACCTGTGGGCATCAGGGAATTTGAAAACCCATGTCTGGGAGGACACCTGGGTGGGACTCTCTGCTAGGCCAGCTGGCTTGGGACATTCAAAGAGTGAGGCAGAGCCGGGCTGGTGCCTGCCTGTCCCTGCTGACCTCCCTCCTCGGCCTCCTCTCGTGGGAGGGGTTATGGATATGAACATAATAGGAGGAGCCGCGGCATTTTCTGGATAGCAATACAATATTTCAATTCGCCGAGCAAAAGCGAGACTAGAGGATCTTCGTAAGAGACTGAACTGACGTTCATGGTGGGTGCCCCTTCCACCGGTGCGGAGCCCAGGCCCTGCGCCGTCAACTCCCCGCGTGTCTCCCACCTGTGTCCGCACCTGTGGGCTCTGCCCCTGCCGTCTCACCTATGGGAAGGTACCTCAGATCTCTGTACTGGCATCTGTGGTCTGTGCACTATTCTTTTATTCTCTTTCCTTGTGCGTAGAGGCAACGTGACTAATTCAAACTCTTGTAAAGCATATAGATCTGGCTGGGCTCCGTGGCTCACACCTGTAGTCTCAGCACTCTGGGAGGCTGAGACGGGAGGATCACTTGGGCCAGAAGTTTGAGGCCGCAGTGGGCTGTGATAACACCACAGTACTCCAGCCTGGGCCACAGAGCA
>VBSM01003004.1:40499-53312 GCA_008086735.1 Cheirogaleus medius | reverse complement strand
CCTCCCAGAGAGCTAGGATTACAGGCGTGAGCCACCGCGCCCGGCCTAATTTTTATAGTATTTAAATGACATTTTCATCAAATATGTTAGGAATTACTGTTTTACTTTGAAAAAGATGCTTAAAAAATAGAAAGCATATAAACTATGCAAATTATGATTGTAATTGTTATCAAATGTGTTTGTTTTTCCCAGAAGTTTGTATTAATGGTCTTATTTTAGCTGGTTTAAAATTCAATCTTAATACTTAGCTAGACAGGTTTTCGGTTATGCGCTTGACAACAGTATCCATTCGTTTTATTGGCACCGTCCGTCTGTTACTCCGAAATGCAATTTTGTCTTTATGAAATTAAGTAGACCATGAAATTTATCTCAGATGCAATCTCAGATTTCTCCATGCTTCGAAGGACCCCAAATCCAGTGTAATTTCTCTTCCCTCAGATATCAAGGCGGGGCCGAGTGATGCATGTTTAATATTTATCTTTGCTTCTCTTCCTTGGGTGAACAGACACACCTCCTTCGTGAAATGCAGTGTTTTCCTGCTTTGAAGGTCCTGTGATAAGTTCTCCCACCTCTTCTTGAACCATCCTCGTCCCTTGTGCAATTTGGACGTTTTCTGGGTGTGAAGGAGAGAATGACGGAGCTCCCCGTGTAGTCCGCGATTGGGAGGGGGTGTCAGATATGCCCGCGCTCCCTGCGCAGTGAGGAGCTCTCGGACCTGTGCACGCCCAGGAGGAAGAACACAGTCCTGTTCTCTAACGGGAAACACCGTGTTTTATTTGTTGGCATGGACTGCAGAGGGAAACTTTACACCGGCAGGCAGTGGTGAGAGCCAGTCCGTGTGCCGCGGCCTGTTGTGGGGGTGGGGGTGATCAGCTGTCATATACCTTTGGGGCGTGTGTCTCTCTCTCTCGAGCTGAGCTGGATTCGAGGTGTGGCTGAACGCAAAAGGCTACAGTTTACAGCCTGGTTGGAGAATAGAGCCCGGTGGCCGCAGGCAGTGACCTGAGAGGGCAGGACAGGGTCTGGGGGGTGTCTGTGACTCGTGCAGACTGCCGGGCTGCTGTCCGTGTAGCGGGGAACAGCGGGTCCCTGGGGACGGGGTTGCAGGGAGGACCCGATGGGACTTCTGGGGTGGGCAGGACTCCGTGGGGGGAGGGGACAAGGCGCCCCAGCCAGGCTGAGGGCTCAGCACGGCGTGTAGCGGCTCCGGGCTCTGACTCTGTCCTGATGTGACCAGGGGGGACAGTGGGGCCTGTACTGCCACCAAGGTGTCCCCCTCAAATCAATGCAGGAGAGAGAAGGAGGGGGAAAGAGATCACTAGCTAATTTTAATGCTGCTCACGGTAGAGAACCGGAAGGTAACCAAAATGGTTTGGGGGCGACTCAGGGGGTTACATGAAGATTCCAGTGTAAAGGCAACAAGTAGAGCCAAGATACCCCTGCCTAAATTCCAAAGGACATGCAAGACAAAGACAGAGCAAATAAAATGAGCAGCATATGGAAATACTCATGCACACACAGATGCACACAACACACATTTACGTGGCAGAACCGAGGACAGACGTATCGGTCACGTTACATGTACACGATTTAACTCACCTGTTAATAGAAAAACTTTCAGACTGGCTTACGAAGAAAACTCCAACCACACACTCCACACAGGAGACACACCGGACAAACACAAGGAAGAACACAGGTTGCTACTTTGGTACCTGCCAACATAGCTTCTGGGGAAGCCCTGGGAGAGAAAGAAACTTCACAGTGTCTGAAATTCGCAGTGAGGGTATGAAAGCCGTTTGAGCACCAGGAGCATAGGAATAACTTTGACAAATCAGAAACTACAGGATTCGTATGGAAAACACAATCAGGAACAGAATGCCGATCTCCTCGTCCAAGACAGAGCAGGTGGACAAAGCAATCCGTGAAGACAGAGCCCTGAGCCAAGTCTCGCAGCCATCCATCGACCTCCAACACTGGCGCAAAGTAAACCTTTTTTCAAATACACATGAGACGTTCCAGAAAATTCGTTGTATTTCGGACCCCAGAGACACCCTCAAATTCCTGAGGATAGAAAGAATACGATAGCACTGTCCCTAGGCACCACGAAACAATCAAAGGGATCTTTTGCTTGGAAAAGAATATTTCTTAATTTAGGTTAATTTAGGTTGCCTAATGTTTCTGTATTGTTAGGTCCAGGTTCACATTTTAGGCCCAGAAATGCCGGCGTGTTCTTCCCAGGCCACCATCAGGAAGCGCGTGATGCCGGCTTATCCCGATGCTGGCGAGGCTGGGTTTGATGACATGGTTGGGGAGCGAGAATCTTCTTAGTGTTATTTAAAAACACACACACACACACACACACACACACAGACACACACACAGACATAGACACACACACAGACAGACACACACAGACATAGACACACACACACATACACACAGACATACACACACACATACACACATACACAAACAGACATAGACACGCACACAGACATAGACACACATACACACAGACACACACAGACATAGACACACACACACACATACACAAACAGACATAGACACGCACACATAGACACATACACATAGACACACACAGACACACAGACACACACACATAGACACACACACATACACACAGACATAGACACACACACACACAGACACACACATAGACACACAAACATACACACATAGACACACACACATACACACAGACACACACAGACATAGACACACACACAGACACACACACACATAGACACAGACACACACACATAGATACATACACAGATACACACACACACACACATGAAGTGTGTGATTTGTTTACTAGGGGCAGAAAACTCTGGGATGTCTTGTCAAAGTTGTTCACCTCAAAATGGCAGAGGATTTTTCCCTAATCTGGAAATAATCTGAAATATCTCACAGTATGTGCAAAACATTTATAATTCATTACATTAGGGCCAGGTGTGGTGGCTCACGCCTGTAATCCTAGCACTCTGGGAGGCCAAGGCGGGCAGATCGCTTGAGCTCAGGAGTTCGAGACCAGCCTGAGCAAGAATGAGACCCCGTCTCTACTAAAAATAAAAAATTAGCTGGACAACTAAAAAATACAGAGAAAGAATTAGCCAGGCATGGTGGCGCATGCCTGTAGTCCCAGCTACTCGGGAGGCTGAGGCAGGAGGATCGTTTGAGCCCAGGAGTTTGAGGTTGCTGTGAGCTAGGCTGACGCCACGGCACTCTAGCCTGGGCAACAGAGTGAGACTCTGTCTCAAAAAAAACACAACCAAAATATCTGCACACTTTCCCATGTAAATCTTGAAGTTATTGTGTGATTTATGATAAGGAATTTGTGATTAGTTTATTGTGACACCACCAAGAAACAACAGCAGTTATAGCTCATTTGCCTGTTTCATCTGTCCGGGGTCAGGGATGTCTTTTGTGACTGTGTCCCCAGTGCCTGGTGTGGGGACCGGGCCCAGGATTTGAACTGCGCTGAATGCAGAATTCTGCCGGTGCCAGGTGGCCAGATGGCTTTCTGGGCAGGTACTGCCCGCCGTCAGCTCGGGGCGGAGGCGCCCTGACATTCTGCTGGTGGCTTGCCCACCGCTTCCCGGTCACTACCCATGCACTGTGTGGGCCTCTCTCAGTGGAGCTCAGGGCTACATCAAAATAAATGATTTTTATTTTGACTTTGAAACCTTGTGTGCCGATATCTGAATATGAATCTTTTCTTACATATGCATGTACATTTAGAGAAGTTTTTGCAGTGAGAATACACTGTTTTGCAGTCGAACTTCTGTATTGTTTTATGTGTATTGCTGTAAACATAACTATAGCTATAAAATGTCACAATGTAGTAACTATGCACAGATTTGTGTATTTGTGCTGAGTATCAGTGCCTCAGGTCCTGAGTGCTTACACAGTGGAGACTTCATCATGGGTTTCCCTGTGTGTTTAGCTTTTCATGCAGACCAGGCATTTGGGTGACACGTGACTTCGAAGACAGGGGGCACCTTCCTCTGCTGCTGGGGTCGTGACTTGTGCATCCAGCCCCCTCCTTGGACAAGGGTCCCCTACGGGGAGCCGGTGGCACCGGGCCCAGCCCCCGCGTGGACTGCGTGCGTTCTGGCCCGAGATCCCCTGGCATCACGGCAGGATGCATGTTTCTTTCTTGTTGGCAGGATAAGGGCGCCGTCTTGGGCATGACGTAAAAACGTGACCTGCAGATACTCAGCTCCGTCTGCAATGCCACTCAGGAATGTGGTGTCAGCCCCCACGGAGGACGGTGACCTGCCACTCTTTAAACCACGTCCATCAACCCCAGGAGGAAAGTTCCTTGCACTTCAGTTTCTAGGGGGCCGAGGTGCTGCATAGCCACGGCTTGGGAGGGGCCGGCGCTGCTCTGGGCCACAGGCCTGCGCATGGCAGGTAGCCGACGCGGCTGCTCCTGGCTGTGACCGCGCACGGCCGCCAGGGGGCGGGCTCGCCCCACGCGGAGCCGCCGCTGCTTCCTCCGAACGCGCAGCCCCGCCAGAGGCTCCGCGAGTGTGCGCGGGTCGCGCTCGCGCGTGTCGGTGCTCCCCTGGTTTGCTCCGTCTCTGTCCCCAGAGCTGGCCACCGGCCGAGGGTGTCGGGAGCGCTCCCCTCCACCTGCCTCTGCGTCAGCGGGTGTCCTGAGCCCCTCCCCGGCTTTTCTGCCCAGCACCCATCCCTGGCTCCGGCCCCCCTGGATCCCCACACTGGGCCTCCCCCGGGTCCCCTCCCGTCCCCTCAGCCTAGACTGGGCACTGCCATCCGCACCGTCTCCCGGGATGGTTGTACAGTCAAGAGAAAAGACGGCTGTGATTTGTGCCTAATGGTAGCGCGTGGATTTCTGCAGAGCCAGGCTAGCACAGAGAGATTTCTAAGCCTTGGTGAGTCCGCCGTCCACACTGGGCCACACCAGGGCTCGGGGTGCTCTCTTTGCGCCGACAGCACCCGGGCGTGGGGCTTCCCTGGAGGCTGACCCCCCCCACAGCTCAGCAAACGTCAGTCCACAACTAGCAACACTGGCTCCCTCAAGGTCGGGCTGTGCATTATTTCCAGCTATAAACGTTTATATATGAAATATAGAACATACATTTACTGTTATGAATAAAGGACAGTTGGATCATTGGCTCCAGATTGCTCTGGAATACTCAAGATACGTGGGTGTCCATCACCCCGACAGTGCCAAACACTCTACGCCCCGGTAGGTGCTGAGCTAGGCGAGAAGCCGTGGGCGGTGAGTCGATGGCTGTGGCCCGTGGGGACAGGGCCGTGGCCGCGTGGGTCGTGCACCAGGGCCCAGCGTCGCTCAGGGCGGCTCCTGCGGCGTCCGTCTGTGCCAGGTAGGACTCGGTCGGCGCTTCGGGACGGTGACCTGAGCCTGTTGGTGAGTGAGCGTCGGCTCTGGGGTATCACACTTTGTGGGGATTTGTCCTTAAAACTTTACAGCTCTTTTCCATTTGTATTTGTTGTCGTTCTAGAGCTTTTGGTGACGCATGCTGAAATCTGTTTTAAAAGCTTCATCAGCTTTTCATTCAAAGTGTCAAAATTTATGTACAAGACTTCATTTTGCTACCAAGCCAAACTCTTCTAACTAAAACTATTCAAGATCCTCACGTATATATAATATATCTATATATCCCTAAAGACAATGTTTCATCCTTTCGGATAAAAACTATAGTAATTTTAATCTCAAAATCAACAAAATATATCTAGCTGTCACCCACATAAGCGTGGCTACCAGCCGGGGGCCCTGTGAGCCAACATTGTTGTTGTTGTTGTTCTATACAGTCCTGGAACCCATGTTGACATACGTGCTTTGCTACAGCAAAGGACACTTGAAAACACACTGAAGTGGAGGCAAGACAGGCAGGTGCCGGTTTATCCAGCACAGCGGGAGTCTGGCTGTGCCCACCCCACCCCCGCCCCCAACGCTGTGCTGCGGTGACCATGGGGTGGAGGTCTCCTCAGCGTCATTGCTTCCTCTTAGGCGATGAAACTGATGTATATGTTGTCTTAGGAATTCTTTTTGAGTTAATCCAGCTAGAGACCCCAACGAGGAGTGTGTGTTTAGGGCCATTCGGTCAGAAGGGCTGCAGAGAGGATGCCAGTGCTGTGGCTGAGCTTGAAGAAGTAGCCAGGGAGGGCTGCACGCAGGACGCTGGGCAGACGCCCTTCCTGCGGTCCGCCAGCGGCACGCACCGCCCCGGCGTACGTGGGAGGCACACGCAGGAAGGCTCTGAGAGGAGGCGAGAGGGAGGCAGCCTGGCCGGGCGCTCGGGTCGGGTTGTGGTGGTGGACAGCTCCCTGGACTTCTTTCTGTCTCCAGACTTGCAGCTTGTCTGGTCATTTGTGCCGCTATGACAAAAACGCCACAGACTGGGACATTTCTACAGAACAGAATTTTTTTTTCACAGTTCTGGAGGCCAGGAGGTCCAAGGTTCAGGTGGGGTAGTGTCGCCTGGCGGGGCCCTTCCTGCTGTATCCTCACAGGGTGGGAGGTGGGGCGGGAGGGGCCCAGGGTGCACGGAGCCGCCTTCGCAAGGGCTGCGATCCCACCGGTGATGGAGGTGCCTTGTGGCCTAATCGCGTATCAAAGGCCCCACCTGTCAACGCTGTTGCGTCGTCCATTGGGTTTCAACACAGGAACTTTGGAGGGGACACATTCAAACATAGCGTTCTGCCCCCGTCCCCCCAAATGCACGTCCTTCTCACCTGCAGAATACAGTGGTTCCATCCCAACAGCCCCAAGTCTCATCCAGCGTCATCTCAAAAGTGCAAAGTCCACCCTGAGGCGAGTCCCTGCTCTCCAGCCGGGAGCCTGCGAATTCAGCAAGATACATGTGTCCACAACCCAGCGTGGGCAGGCGTAGGAAGGACATTCGTGTTCCCAGAGGGAGACTCTCCAGAGCACCGTGCTGAGTGACAGATGACAATCGGAGGTCTCGTGGCGTGCGATTCTGTTTGTGTAACACGCTTGCGACGGCGAAGTCTGGCCACGAGAGCAGCAGGGGCGCCGGGCGGAGGTGGCGGGAGGTGTCTTGTGTGCAGCGGGGCGCGGAGGGGTTTGCCGTGTCCACGTCAGTGCCCGGCTGGTGTGTTTGCTGTACTTTGGCAAGACAGCACGGAGCCCTTCTCAATTCTTCCTCACGACTGCACGTGAATCCACAGTTATCGAGAAAATAAAAATTAACCCACAGCTCTGTGCTCTCTGCTGACAAATGCACACAGATGCACTGCATTAGAAGTGTCAACGGAAAAGAAGCCAAACTCTGTAACTTTAAAGAGATTTATTCTGAGCCAAATTTGAGGACCATGACCCAGAGCCACTCCCAAGAACTCTTGAGCAAGTGGACTCGCTGTGGCTGGGTTACAGTTTGGTTTTATACATTTCAGGGAGTCGGGTTACAGGTAAAGTCATAAATCAATACGTGGGAGGCATATATCGGTTTGGTCCAAAAAGGTGGGACATCTCGAAGTGGGGGCTTACAGGTTATAGGTGGGTTTAAAAATTCTTTGGCTTGGCTGGGCGCAGTGGCTCACGCCTGTAATCCTAGCACTCTGGGAGGCCGAGGCAGGAGGATTGATCAGGGTCAGGAGTTTGAAACCAGCCTGAGCAAGAGCGAGACCCCATCTCTACTAAAAATAGAAATAAATTAATTGGCCAACTAAATATATACAGAAAAAATTAGCCGGTCATGGTGGCGCATGCTTGTAGTCCCAGCTACTCAGGAGGCTGAGGCTGGAGGATCGCCTGAGCCCAGGAGTTTGAGGTTGCCGTGAGCTAGGCTGATGCCATGGCACTCTAGCCCGGGCAACAGAGTGAGACTCTGTCTCAAAAGAAATCTTTGGCTTATAATTGCTTAAAGAAAAGAAGCTTTGTCTAAAGGATTGCAATGTTTTAACGTAAGGAGCTGTTTATCAGAGACAAGCCACTGGACATAGATTTGTTGTGTAAACTGAGGACCCGCAGGTTTGTCTTGCATCCCCTTAGGCCTGTTAATGGGTACAAAGGATGTCCTCAAGAAGGGAGGGGGCATGATAAGGCATGTCTGACCTCCCTCCTCCTGGCAGGCAATTTAGTTTTAGGA
Organism: Cheirogaleus medius; assembly: GCA_008086735.1. NCBI lineage: Eukaryota > Metazoa > Chordata > Mammalia > Primates > Cheirogaleidae > Cheirogaleus > Cheirogaleus medius. The sequence goes on along the minus strand of VBSM01003004.1, from coordinate 45,186 downwards.
TATTCCCTTGGCCAAGAGGGGGTCCATTCGGTCAGCCAGTGGGGCGAGCCTTAAGATTTTATTTCAGTTCAGAGAAGGGTTCTGCCAACACGTAGAACCTTACTTGACGTGGGAAGAATGGGGGAGAAAGGCTTTCCTTTTAGATAGCTACGACCTTGGCTGACTTAAAACGAATATTTGCTACAGATTTGTAAGTCCGGATCTAAAAATGTAAATAGATGTCAGGGTAGGTTAACTAAATTTCAGCGACCTTGAGCCTTTGAAAATATTGCCTCTGAGTTAAGGCTTGAACAAATAACATTTCTAAGATTAAGTCTGCTGTGTTTGAATACTCAGAGCCAGCGAAGGAAGGCGTGAGGCCGCGGGCTGCCCAGCGATGGTGAGGCAGTGGGTGCTGGGGGCCTCCAGCTGCCCTGGGACATCTGTCCAGGTGCAGAACCGCACGTGGCCTGGGCCACTCCTTGCCAGGCAGCGACGCTGCTGGTCCACGGATCGTGTCTGATGTGGAACGCCTCGGGTGCCCCGCCTCTGTTTTCTGGGGACTCCAAAGTGATCGTGACCTCACCGCATCATGTGTCCTGTACCCACATCCCCCCGAAGCAGAAATGGGGGGAATCTCCTCCATTTTCCCCGAAATGCTCAGATCTCCGACACGCCAGCCTCCCGACCCCGTTAGCTAAACGGAAACCCAGGCTGGCTTTTAGAATCTGAACAGCTTTGCCTTCCTTCTTCTCACCAGGTATCGATAGTTCTTGGATTGGTTGAGATATAGTTGGTTGGGAGGATCTGAAAATAAGTGACGGAATCAAACTTAAATGGGTATACTACTGGTAAATTTGTAAACGGAGTACAAACACCAGCTCCCTGACTGTGTGAACTGGCCTGTTTTCCAGTACTCGCTGTTTGGGACAGGGAACAAAAGTTCCCTGAAATCAGGAATTTAGAGATAAAGGGAAACTTCCATCCCAGCAGACAGCTTGCAAACCGGGAGATGCAGACTCCGCGCGGCAGACGCGGGCGGGTGTGGACGAGGAGAGGGTTGTCCTCTGCGGAGAGCGCCCGCCCCGCCCCCTATGGTCCTCCCTGCAAACGAGGGGTCACGCTGGCCGCGTTCCAACGGGTCAACGCAGGTCACAGTTTCCTGGTCGATGCAGACGGCTGAATGGGATCAGACAGCGTGAAAGTCCCAACGTCAGGAGAGCACAGGCGTTTCCGGGCATTTCCGGAACACCGAGTCCGTGTGTGACCTGGGGTCAGCAGGCGGCCGCTCGGCCCTGTCTTGAATTTAGGCCCAGGGATCCGCTCAGGACCCGCCGTGAACTCCGTCAGTCAGATTCGCAGATTGAAGTCACACGCGGGGACGGGAACAGCAGTGTGCCTCAGAACTGAGGCACCCGAGGCGGTGCTGGAGGCCGCGTTTTGTCATCCCAGCGGTGTGCACTGGTGGCAGCTTCCTTACAGGGGACACGGGGCACCTGGCGGATCGGTGACGAGGGTGACAGCCAGTGCCCGCCCTTGTTTTAGGAGCCACAGCTGACACTGGGCTCTGTGCGAGGTGGGCCCTGGGGTGCCGTCCCCCGGTGGGACCCTTGTCCTGTGCTGGGCGGGGGCCCGGCCCTGGAGAGGGCATCGTCTCTGTCTCCCCAAAACGAAAGTCACACTGCGCCTCACTCCTCTGCTTTGGATCGGTATTTGCGTGATGTCTTTGGCGAACCGGGAGGTACCGATACATTTCCAGGACTGATTTTCTGCAGGACACGTGGTCATTTAAGCTGGATGGGTGCAGTGTGTCTGCACTTGTCTCTCCCAACGAGCCACAGATACGCGCGGAGCCACCACCCCACGGCGGGTAGTGGGAGACCCAGGGAAGAATGTCTCTGCTGTGCGGGGGCAGAAGACGGGGGCAGACGGGCCCCTGCAGACCTGCCTGCTGGGGCCGGGGGCCTGGGAGGGGCGGCCCGGGCTCACCTTCCGTGCACCCTTGCGTGTGAGGAAGGGCCCTTCCTCCCCAGGTGGGGATTGGTGGGCACATCCGTGTCTGCCCTCGTCAGACAGCCCTGCTGTCCCCAACGCCTGCGGGGTCTGTGTGCGGCTGCAACAGAACACCACGGCTGGTAACTCACGAACGATAAACGTGTATTGGGCTCGCGGGTCTGGAATCCAAGGTTGAGGGGCCGCAGCTGGTGAGGGCCTTCTCGCTGCGTCGCCCTGAGGGACGGCATCACGTGCCCAGACGGCATGGAGAGGCTAAGCTGGCTTTGCGGCGGACTCATGTCCGCGACGACATCAGTCGGCGCGTGAGAGCAGAGGCCTCAGGACCCCCCCGTCCCCTGCGGCCCCACCTCCCGGCACCGTTGCGTTGGGACGAAGTGTCCGGCACGTCACACGGGCCCCTGGCCACCGGGCTGCTTCATCGCCATGTGGGCTGTGGGGGCGGGCGGGGTAGTTCTCCAGGGGCTGGGTGGGCCGTGGCTCTGCGGAAGGGCGGCATGGAGGTTTTGCGTCTGTGGCTGCGTTGGTTTCCTGCAGACAGACCGAGTTCCTGACCTGCTGGTTTGGAGGCGGGAAGCCCTGGAACCGAGGTGCCGGCCTCCTGCAGGCTCCAGGGCCACTCGTCCGTCCCCTTGCCCCGCCCAGCTCCCAGGGGCTACCGCGTCCCTGGGCTCACAGCCTCACTCTGACACCTGCTGCCAGCACACCTGCTCCCGCCTCTGACCCTGGGCTCTCCCGGGCAATCCCGGATGACCTTCCACCTCCAGACCCCTAACTTAACCCTATCTGCAAAGGCCCTTCGGCCACCTACGGTGACATTCGCAGGTTCCCAGGAGCAGGCCGTGGACGTCTTGGGGGCACTGCGTGGCCAGCTGCAGTGGCCCCTCTGGTGCGAGGCGCTTGTGCTGACCGTCACTGTCCCGGGGGCCGGGCCACAGTCAGGTGGGGACCCCGAGGGGCCGGCAGCGTCAGGGCCACAGCGAGGAGGCCCAGCACGGTCACATGGCTTCCGGGGTGTGGGGTCCTTCCCTGCCCGAGACAGGGGCCTGCCTGCCCAGTGTCCGTGCCACGTCACACCTGTGCTCCAGGTGCGCCCAGGTGAGAGGGTGGCGGAGCTCAGAGTCTGATGCTTCGCTGAAGCATGGCTTAAGATAACAAATCAAAATAATAAAGTCATTCTGTTACTCTGTTATTGTCATTAGAATAAAACGCATCTGGGCGCGGATCGGGAAGCACCAAGCGGCTCCTTGCATCCATGCACTTCACAGTGGAACGAGCATCTACCGTCTGGCTTGGCGGGTTGGTGGCCCCTGAGGACACGCTCAGGACTGGAGCCCCCCGCGACTTGGGCTGTGCTGTGGGGGTGGGGGGCTGGGCCGAGTCCCTGCGGCTCCTGCTGGCCCCTGGGGACACTTTCACAATACACTCGAGACCCCAGGGGGTGGTTCCTCCTGGCACGCGGGGGCCTGGGCGCTGCTGCCCCCTCCCCCTGCGGTGGGCGTGCATGGGGTCCCCTGCCCTCCCGAGGCTCGTGTGGCCTGGCCCGGGACTAGGGCCCCCGCCTGTCCCCGTTTCCAGTGGCCCCGTGCGGAGGAGGCTGCGTGAAGGGTCTCTCCTTCCTAAGGCGCGGCTTCTGGAGGGTCTGCAGGGATGCCAGGGCTGCACGTCCGTCCGGGGCGGGGCCCCTCTCCCCGGCAAGGGTCTGGAAAACGAGGACACCGTGCGATTCCCTGGCAGTGGGAGGGGGCATGTGGGGCTGACTTGGCATCTGGGATGCTGCTTTCCCTTCACAGGGGCCGGGGGCCGGGGGGCGGCCGTGTAACCTCACACAACCCCGCGCCGGGGTTGTCCTGCAAATCCGCTCATCCGCCTCATCCCTGAGGGTGTGTGAGAATCAGTCTCAGGAGGCCCACGGGACTAGGGGTGTCTGGAGCTTTCCACATGTGCGCAGTGGAGCTTCAGGGCAGCGTGCGGGGGTGACGGCCGGCGTCCCCGGGCCCGGACGTGCCGCGGCCTGACCTCCCCGTGCTCCGGCTGTTCTCACGGTCACCTTCTCTCGACACCTCTTCCCGCCGTGACAGGTGCAGCCCTGTCCCCTAAAAAGCCGTGCAGAGGCCTGACCCCCAGCTCCTGTGAACGTGACCTCGTTTGGGAACGTAGTTAGTTCAGACGGGGTCACCGTGCAGTGGGGGCTCTGACCCAGTGACCAGGGTCCCCTAAGACGAGGACGGACGCAGAGACGGTGGCCACCCCCTGAGGCTGGAAGAGGCAGGAAGGCTCCAGGGAGCCCGACCACACTGGCCTCACCTCCTGTCCCCTGACCCAGCTCTCCCACCGTCCTCCCTCCCCAGGATCAGGGCCGGCCCACGGCCCCCCCAGGTGTGTGCAGACAGTGGTCTGAGACCTGCGGTGTAACCGGGGCCCGGGTGGAGGATGTCTGGTTAGCTGAGAATTGGGCCGTGTGCCTGGGAAGAGGGATGTCTACCCAGCAGGCAGGTCCTGGGAGGGGGCATCGGTCTGGGTCAGCACTGTCTCAGGGCACAGCCCACCACAGATGGCACCTGCCCCCAGATTCTGCTGAGACTGCCGAATGGCCACATCATGCTGGGTGTGGACGTGGCTCTGGCTGTGGGAGCAGCTCCGGCCGGGCAAACGAGCGTGTGCCGACGTAAGTTTCACTTTTTTTTTTTTTTTT
>VBSM01003004.1:16572-34199 GCA_008086735.1 Cheirogaleus medius | reverse complement strand
GGAGGATGATGATGGATGGAGGATGATGATGGATGGAGGATGATGATGGATGGATGGATGGATGAGTGGATGGGTGGATGAGTGGATGAGTGGATGTTGGGTAGGTGGGTGTGAGGATGGATGGATAGATGAAGTTGCATACAAGACAGGGGAAATATAAGCTGTATCATACTTTAAAGCATTATTGCCCTTCCAATGAGGACTAACGACTTTTAGCTATTTACATATTGAACAAGCAAATCACTGGTTTGCGTCAGAGCAGAAGTGACTGAGGGTGTTGAGGAGCTGCCCTGTCCCACTTGCTGGAGCTCAGCTGTGGCACCTGTTCTCAGTAGGCAACACGTCTTCTTTCCCACCTGTTCTGTGGCTTCTTCTCATCTTCTACACCAAGCTCACCACGATCCAAGAACTAAATTTCAGGTGATATCTCAGCTGCTAACTCAGCCACTTTTGGGGGCGTGGGGGTGTTTGTCCAGTACTGTCATTACAGCAGTACCTGAGCAGTTAGCATTTGGGGTTATCATCTGGGTCATTAGTCTCCTTTTAGGGAGCACAAGCGCCCCACAGTCGTGTTGCCAGCGCACCGTGTTAAGTAGTTTTTTAGCCAGGCCTGTCGCTGAGATCCCTGGAAAAGCCTGAAGTAGGAAGTGACCATCCCTTTCGTGGCAGACCTGTGACATGTCTTTGTACCCAAAGCAGGTGCTGTTTGGTAGAAAGGGAGAGAGAGAAGGACAAGCTGGACGCCCAGACATGTGCAAAGCGGGCCTTGAAGGAAGCAGTGTGGCAGTGTTCTTGTCTTGAATCGTGGAGTCTGCATCCGGAGTCTCCCCTTCTAAGGGATGGTCGGTTTTCTGTGTTTTTCCTAAATATCCATTCGGTCATGCGGCTGCCAATTGTCACAGTCTTAGTGGGTGTCCTTGGCCTTCTCCCGCCCCCGGGCCCCTGGCCACACTCTTTGGTGGACCTGGCTACACCCAGCAGACAGGTCCAGCTCAGCCGCTCGGGCATCGTCCTGTTCCATGTGGCAATGTGTCCGTCCCGTTCCTTTCTGGGAACTCCTCTCATTGTGCGTGCACCAGCCGCTCGCTTCCCTCCCTCCCAGGGCCGGGTTGCAACGGCTCTTCTGCGCCCGGGGCTGTGCTGAGCTCACCTGCTCTGCCAGGCCCGCCGATGCCTGTGCTCTGTGGCTGGCCCTGACCTCCCCGCCCCCGTTGCCAGGGCACCTACCTGAGTCCCACAGTCCTGCGGGAGGCCAGGCCACCCTTGGGGGAGGGGAGGCTCCACACCTTTCCCTGTCGTCCCTGATGCCCGCTGGCCCTGCGTGTCCTGGTCTCATGTCCGGCCGCCAGGTGGGCCTCTGTCCTCCGTGGCCACGGCTCAGGCAGAGGCGCCCAGGGGCAGAAGCCTGCATCGCTTGCTGTGTCTGGGGGGGCTCCCTCCCCAGAGGTCACGGGCAGTCTGTTTTGGGCTTCAGCCAACTGCGGATGACCCAAACCTGCAGTTATACAGCCACGAGGGCTGCCGCCGTGCTGGTGAGAGCGCAGTGATGAGAATTTTGCCAGGGCTCCTGCTGTCTCCCTGGAGGGATCCCTGACACCGGGCGTGCATGCAAGTTAGAAAAGCCAGTCGTCACACCCTTCGTCGTGGTCTTCTGTGCTGTGCACGTGTCTGGCCCATCGGCCCGCGTGTTGGGCTCTACAGGCGGATACGCAGAGAAAGCGGAAGTATGCTGTCTCCGCGGGTTGCCTCGGAATCAGAAGACAAAGCGTTACATCCACGAGGAGTTGTGGAGAGAAATGTTTTCCCAAGTCTGTGAGTTCTGTCGGTGAAAAAGCCAAGATGAAGATGTGCACCTCTGGCTCCCCAACGGCACAGCCGGTCCAGGATGTTGTGTTTGAGTGCCTTAACACCTACACCAGTGAGAGACTGGGCTTTTCTCTAATTTGCCCCACGTGTTGCGATCATCCGATGGCGGCCACGCCTGGGTGGCCGCTGTTGTGGGAAGGGCGAGGCTGCCTGTGCTTGCCCCACCGCTCGGAAGGAGAACGAGAACGCGCCGCACTTCTTGGTGGTTTTGAAATGGACGCAGGCCGGGCGCGGTGGCTCGTGCCTGCTGCCCCAGCTACTCGGGAGGCTGAGGCAGGAGGATCGCTCGAGCCCAGGAGTTTGAGGCTGCAGTGAGCTGGGCTGACGTCACGGCACTCTAGCTGGGGCGACAGGGTGAGACTCTGTCTCCAATAAGTAAATAAAAATAAATAAATAAAATGGAAACGAAGTAAGTCTGTTAAAATAGCTCACCACTCATTCTTGAAGAATATAAATGGTACCGAGGGCGACATTTTCTTGAAAATAAAGGAGTTTACATAAGCTTTGCTTGTTTCTTCACTGGTTCCTTCTGGTTATCATCGGATGCCTGGTATAGCCCTGGTTTCTCCCCAGAACTGAGGAGAACTGGCCTCCCTGCTCTATGTACACGCATTCTAAGCGTCGGGAAGGACCGGAGCCAGCCAGCACGCCCTGGGGTGGTTCAGTGACTGTCCCAGGCCCAGCAACAGTCCGAGGATGCGCACGCCTGTCTTCTTGGGGAGCTTGTGCTGCAGAGAAGAAATCCTGGTGGGGGCAGAGTTATTGGGAGGTGGGGGAGGGTGTGGTGTCTCTGGGCAGGTGGCCGCTGAGGCCGCAGGTGGCCGGCCTGCTTCACTCTACCTTGCAGAGGGCTGGGAAACGTGTTCGGATTTCACTGACCTCCTTCTTGTTGGGAAGGTGTGTTACTTTTCATTCTGGTGTTTGCTGTCTGTCTCCGTGTACACACACACTCTCACACACACACAAACAGTCCGGGCTTGAGCCTTCCATAGAGCTGCCAGTTCAAGAAATCATGCACTCTTCTGCAGAACTTAATATTTGAAAATGATTTCTTAAATCTTATTTTTTTAATAAAAAAGGAGAATTATATTTCTCCAAATAGAAGTCAACCCATAATTTTTAAACAATCTCCGTAGGTCTCTGTGACTCTCTCCTGTGATCTGCACGGCCAGGGTGAGGTTTGGCTGTCGTCCCATTTCACAGGTGTGGAAATCGAGTTTCCGTCAGGGAGTTTGCAGGGCTGGCCGGCGGCACAGCTGGTTTTCTTCCTGTGTTGTCATTATCCTGAGAGGCACCTCTGAAAATCCTTGGAAATCTGCAAAGAGATAAGTGTCTCTTGTGTGCCAGTGAGTCGAGTGGGGGCTGGGCCGCCAGGCAGCTGCAGGACTGGGCTGGTCCTGGAGAGACCGAGGCAGGATCGGAGGGTCAGGACTTCCAGCTCCAGCCTCCATGGAGGGCAGAGGGGCTGCAGGCTGAGTTCATTGCCGACGGCCAACGGTTTAATCAATCCTGACTCCATAATGACGCCTCCGTAAAAACCCAAAAAGACGGGGTTCCGGAGCTTCCGGAATAGCTGAACACAAGGAGGTTCCTGGAGGGTGGTACCTGGGGAGGGCAGGGGAGCTCCGTGCCCCTTCCCCACACATCCATCCGTCACCCACTGATCCATCATCTTACCCTGCCATTCATTCATCGTCTATCCTTCCTTCCACCCATCCATCCACCCATCCATCCACCCATCTACTCTAAGTAAATATCCACTAATGATGCTGTTAAAATGGACAGACCATGCAGTTATGTACTGATTGTGTGAATGCAAATTGGGTCACTCTCCCTGTGGGCCGTTTAGAAAATGAGTGGCATGCAATAGAAGGGAGAAGAGATTTTTACACTATAATCCCACTGTTGAGTATGAGGAAATAGGGAAATGACTTGAAAGCACAAAGATGTGCAGAGCAGCATTTTATGATGGAGGAAAAAAATTGGAAGTAGCTGAAATGCTCTGTGACAGGGACATGAAAAGTCAGTGCTAAACAGTCACTTAATGAAATATATAATTGTAAAAAAATGTGAAAAATCATAAAACTTTACTTTAGAAAGCAAAATAAGAATATGCATATACCATGTTTACAGTAGATTAAGATCAGAAAAGTCATCAAAACCTGGGTGGCTGTGAGGGCCCCGTGATGTTGCTGTGGTTTTTGTGAGGTGGCCGCAGCCCTGAGATGGCAGGGGAGATCAGAGGGGACATCGCAGGGGACGTCGCAGGGGAGAGATGAAGCCAGGGCGCCCGGGACAGGCAGGGGAGGGCAGCTCGGAGCCCTCGTGGGGTGCAGGCCTGTTTAAGCCCGGAGTGCGCCGAGACCCGTGAACGAAAGTTAGGACACTGAAAACATCGAAATCAAATAAGAGGGGGCGAGAGGGAGGTTTGTTCCTCGGGGCATGTTGGGCGGTGGTACGGGTGCTGTGCCGTCACAGTCCCGCCATGGGGACAGCCTGGCTCTGGGGTCCCCACAGGAGGGGTGCAATGCGGGGGTTGTTTGCACAGCGGATGGAGAAGCCAGAACCAAACCAGGGGTCAGCACCAGCAGCAGGCAGGGCTGGAGGGGCCCCGGGAGGAGGGGTTATATTGGAGCCTGACACCCCGGGCCTGTGGGGGTGTCTGGGGCTCCGGGTTGAGCCCCGGCGCACCTGCCACTCAGGGCTGCCTGTCCCCTCCTCCTGCCTGCTGGAGGCCCCCGGGAATTCTGAGACTACCTCGAAGGCCAGAATGGGCTTGAGTGGGGCAGGCGGACGGCTGGCCAGGCTGGGTTCAGCCGAGCCCAGGTGGGCTGGGAGGGTGAAAGCCAGACACTCACGTCGGTTAGGAACAGAGGCTGACTCGGCCCACCTGGGCCTCCCAGCGAGCTGCTTGCTCTCTTGCCTATGACAGCTCACGTTGCGCGGCCTCCTTCAGGGCAACACAAGGCGGCTTCTCAGAGCCTGCGCCCCTTGCACACAGGCCCTGCGCCTGCAGCCCCCGGCGCCCTTGCCCCCTTGCACAGCGCTGTCCTCCTGTGTTGACTGCACAGTGGTCTCCTCGCCTGGCCGTCAGGGCGCTGAGGCCAGGACGACGCCGTATTCGACTTCCTGTTCCCACGCCCAGCACGTATGATGTGCTCCGAGTACGTTTGTTGAAAGGTGTGGAAAGAAGGGGCTGATGCGAATTGACGGATTGTGGCTGGTAGAGAAACCCCCAAAGGTCGAATATTTGTGACTGTCAAAAGGAAAGTACTGTGTTTCCCCAAAATAAAGACCTACCCATAAAATAAGCCCTAGCAGGATTTCTAAGCATTTGCGCAATATAAGCCCTACCCCGAAAATAAGACCTAGTGATGGGCCATGCATTTCATCGTGAAGATGAGCAGCCCTTTTCATCTGTCCCATCGTGACAGCTACTATCCTAGAGGTGGCCGGAAAGATGTGAGCAGCCCCACCGACAAGGTCGGCTCCCCCTGTCAGGTCCCGGCCAATGGTTCTAAAGGAAATAGAGTCGCAAGAAATTCAGGATGGACTTCGGGGTTTGGAGAGTTATGGTGATGTTCCAGAAGAAGACGACTTAATCATATTTGAATAAATGTAGATGGTTGTACCGTACTTAAAAAAATAACACATCCCCTGAAAATAAGCCCTGGGGTGTCTTCTTGAGGAAAAATAAATATGAGACCCTGTCTTATTTCTGGGGAAACATGGTAGGTACTGGGAAACTGCAGATCTGTGACCTTCATAAACACACAGATGGTGGCGTGGTTATGAGCACGTGGAAGGGAACGTGATTGTCTCTGGCGAATGAGACACCTACCTACATTTAGAGACACTAAATTTGTAATAAACACTAAATTTATAAGAAATAGTTTATAATGAACTATTTTTATGAGAATGGATTTTGGCAAAGCCTGTCTGGGCATCCTGTCGTGTCTCCAGAGCAAAGAGGAGGCCGTGTGGCTGTGGGACTTGAAGCATTTAGGATTATTTCAGCAGACGTCCCCGCGGAAGATGGAGTGTGTGTCCCGGCCTCTGACTGTGCCGTGCGGCTGGCCTTGGCATTTCTGACACTCACACGGTGCGAGCACGGGGGCGCTGGCCCTTCCTGCTCCCCGGGCACCCCAAGTGGGAATATGCCCGGGAGCCCTGAGCCCAGGACGTGGCTCATGGGACAGAGCGGCCACAGCCAGCCCCAGAGCTGTGAGCCTGAGGATAAATATGTCTTGCCGTCTCTGAGTCTGGGGTCATTTGTTACAAGGCTGTACTCTGGCAGGCACTGACTGATACACATGGTATAGTTTCAGTCATCGGCCGAACAGCTGGACATCCCATGGGGAAGAGCAGGCCTCGGGGTGACCCCATTTCCTTCTTATTTTTAACAGTAGATATTTAAATGTCCTCTGCGCCCATGGCTGGAGAAGTGGAGCCCTCAGGACACAGCCGTACCACCGGTGGCTCCTGGTCTCGGGAACCAGGGCTGGAGCCAGAAGCAGCCGGCCAGCCTGGGTACAGGAGCCGATTTCCACACAGGGAAGGCTTTTCCAAATGACTCTAAGAACAGGCAGCATGCGGCACCCCGGGCCGTGGGGGTGGAGCTGGTCATTGGCTGCCTCTCTAGGGCTGCTCTGGGCAGCAGTCCCACCATGGGGTCCTCCCACCTCTCTGCCCGGTCGCTCCCCTCCCTCATCTGTCCCGCTGACCTTCCTGCCCTTGCTCTGTGGCTCCCGCTCCCACCCCTCATCCTGGGCTGTTCTGAGTCGGGGTCAGCCTCTCCTCTCCTCTCCTTGCGTGGAGCCCTTGAGAATATGACCTCATCCCACACTCCCGAGAGCTTCCCCAGAACCGGTGCTGCCACGTCTGTGCGGACCACACGGCGTGGCTGGGGTGGGTGGAAGCTTCTGGCTCGATCTTTGCTGTGCTCGTGTGTCACGGTTCTGCCACTGCCCCGGATAAGCCTGGCTCTGGGAGGGACAGGTGCACGGTGCCTATGCGATCACGTGTCCCTGGGGAAAGAGCCTTTGTTCTTGGCCATCTACACCCGCCGAGCAAATTCACCCCAGAACCAGACTCTTAGGGACTAGTAAATACAAAAGAACACGCCTTGAGAGATTTGCTTTTGTCATAACAAATAACGAAGAATAAGCATGGCAACAGAAAGTCTTGCAAGCTTCAGCTACTTGAGAAACGGAAGCTGTATCCAGTAAGTGGAGAATAGTCGCATCCATCAGTCATAATTTAACCAAATCTGGTCCTCTGCGCTGAGCCGTGGAACTGCTTTGTGCGTAGCTGTGCCATCTCCGGTGAATGCACACGGAGCGTATTCGGGGTTGCCGCTCCATCCGTCTGGGCCCGTCTCCACCGGGATCGCAGCTCTGTGTGTGCGTGTCACCGGTCCTCGTGCTCGGACTCATGCTGTCATAAACGGTATTTCCACATTTCTGTGCTTCCGATTAAGAATTTATTTGGTTGCATTCATTTCATAACTACTCTGGTTTTGGAGGGAGAGATATCTGTTGCATCTTTCAAGATGTCTGCAAGCTAACCGCCGTCGTCTGACCCAGGCAAACGCAAAATCAAGTTACCTGCTTGAGAATTCTGATTGAGGACTGAGGTTAAGATGTGTTCATGTTCCTGCAGCAATATTTGGGTAGGATAAGGAGGAGGTTTCCCACCGCGGGAGGGTAGCGGCGCCCGCTGTGAAGGGCTGGTCTGGCCGCTGGGGGGGATTGGCTGGTGCCGGGGTTGCACCCGGCTGTCACACGCGCCCGGCGCTACAGGCGCCATCATGAGCTCGAGCTATGCGGCTGTTACTGCCACCACGAGCTGCTGGCTGAGCTGTTATCCCTCGGTCCCAGTAGGGATGTCCCGGGCTAGTGGAAGAAGGAGGAGGCCCTGCAGGGGTGCGGCCTGGAGGGAAGGGGCCGTGTCAGGAGCGCTCTCCCTGGCACTCTGCAGAGCAGGCGCCGTACCCCCCATGTCCGTCGCGAGTCCCAGAGGAAACCGCGTGCTGAGGGGAGCCAAGCTTTTGGGAGGAGGAGAAGCTCAGGAAAAGCTAAAGCTGTAAGTTTGAAAATACAAAATGGCCGACAGTGGCCTTTGTGCATCTGAGTTGGGTTTTCAGCAAATGTTGTGTTTTTTATTTCTTTACTCCTTGATTAATAAGTTAAAGAGACGAGATCAGTCCCCAAATCATAAAAGCCGATCTCTCGACTTCCCGCTCACACCGCACAGTTGTGCTACTTAACTCGCTAAAGGAAAGGACCGTTAATGGCATTAAGTTTCATTGACGACATTTTGGCACGATGTCAGGAATGGTAAACTGATTCCCCAGACAGGACTTCATTTTTGTAAGAAAATGCTTTATCTTTGAAGAGGAAGCTTTTAAAAAGTGCTTCGATTTCCGAATCCTTAAGAGGAAGAATCTGTTGTTTGGTGATTAAATGGGAGCAAAATGGGGTTGTTGTTGGCTGTCCGTGTGTGTCAGTTTTATAATTTTATCCTTCCGTCAGTTCTGAAAGAAAAATATTTGTGTTTTCTCTTCCGAAATGCAGTTGGTGGTGCTGGCAGGCGTGGTATGGTGCACATCACTAGTTCGTTTGTGCATGTGTTTGCTCGGCACACCTGGGGGCAGGTGTGGCCCTGTGCAGGCGGGCGGCGGGAAGAGGCAGGCCCGCTCCAGAGGACAGGCAGCAGCGGGAGCCTCCCTGGAATGTGTCTCAGACACAAACCGTCGTGTGGCGTGACAAGCATTAGCACCCAGCTCAGAGCCAAGGGGGTATTTCACGAGCCGCGTGTTGGTCCCATCATGAACCCCCTGGCCTGGCCACGCCCGCCCTGTGCCTGACAGGTCAGCACAGACAGCGCAGGAAGGCCTGGCATCGCCGTGCGGTCGGCTCCTGTGCTTCCAGAGACTTCTGAGTCTGTGTGACTTGGGCACAAGCTCTGGGTTTGCCTTGGTTGGTCGGCGTGGGCTGGCCTTTATTTTAAAAAGTTAAGTGTCTCATTTAAAAGGCTCATTTTAGGAGTAACAAGTTCTGGACTCTGTGAAGACCTAGCATCTTTCTGGAGGATTCTATTCCTGGATTGCGGAGTCTTGGAATTTTAGAACATGGCGCAGTCCAGACGTGGCGAGCAGCACGGCTCCACGAGGCCACTTGCGGACACCGGCCATGGACTCGTGGGGCCTGGGCTCCGGGAGTGGCACCAGCACCACCTGAGGCTGGTGGGCCAAGTGGCCGCCCTGCCTCTCCAGGTTCCTCAGACGCCTCGGCCAGCCCGGAGCCGCGCCCACGTGTGCACTTGGCTCCACCGCCAGCCCCACGGTGGCCGCCGCCCCCACCTGTCTCATTCCCAGAAGGGCTGGGTTTGAGGTGGCCCAGCATCTCGTTTGACGTAAGACCTGCGCAGACAGCGCCCGGCGTGGCTGAGACTCTTCTACTGCCAAGCTGACACCACTTGCTGGTGTGAATTTCTTAACGGTGGCTCAGGCTGCATAAGGCGCACTCTTGGGGTCTGGAGAAGCCCTGGCCCCCCACCCCTGGGGCCCCCCAGGCTCAGGAGCGCTGCAGTGGCCAGTAGCATGAGGAACTTCGCTCTCAGGTGGTTCTTGGTGTTTTTCACGGGAGCTGCCGGAGCTCAGGGAGGCGACGGCCCGACTGCCGGACACCATGGCGGGTTTTCACGACGTACCTCAGCCCGAAGGCCCCGCCACATATGAGAAATTAGCAGATTGTGATTGAGGCTCAGATCTCAGATTCGATTTTTTGAAAACGGTTTAAGTTAGTAGCATCTTTAAACCATGTTTAGATATTTAGGAACAACTGAATGGATCCAGCTCCACTTCATGGAAATAATGTATAGAATAATGAACTGTGTATCTGCACATGTCTGTGTATGTGCATGTGTGTTCTTGTGTGTACGTGTGTCTGTATGTGCACACGTGCATGTGCCTGTGTGTGCATAGTGCATGTGTCTATGCATCTGCATGTGTGCATAGTGCATGTCTACGTGTGTGCACGTGTGCATATATCTGTGCGTGTGTGCAAGGTGCATGTGTCTGTGTGTGCATGTGTCTATGTGTGTGTGCATGTGTACTGTGCTCTTAGCTGCTCAGTAAATGGCCATGATGTTCCAGATTTTCATGACTTCCTTGTGCACCGTCACCCGTCATGTGGGAGGACAGATGTCTGTTGCTGGCTCCAGAGGCCTCCTGGGTCGGTTCCGTCCCTAGTTAACCGCTTGCGGGCTGCCGGGCGGGCTGGTAAAAGTCCTGTTTCGTGTCTCTCTGCGAGGCGGTGCCAGGAGAGCCGGGCGCACAGGCTCGGTTCCTCGGTCACTGGATGAGGCCCGAGTCTGGAAGCTCCGCGTCAGACGTGGCGTCTGTTTCCTCGGGTCGTTGCGGGACTCTGGGTTGGGACTGGTCTGTCTGAGCTTGGGCACAGCAGGAACGAGCAGGCGTGAACGCACAGGCCCCAGACACACGGCGTCGCGCTGGACTCTGCGTCTGCGTGGCCGAGACTTGGAGGGCCTCACGCTGTTGTCCTCCCAGCAGGGAGCAGCGTCACCGCCGCCTTCTCAGGGGCGCCTGTTGCGTCGGCAGGTAGCAGCCGGGGGTGTGGATGGCGGGAGAGCAACGTGCGAGGAGCTCTGTCTTTTCTGGATGAAGCGCGCTCTTGAGGCCTGTAGCGCTCAGAAGTGCAAATCTCATAAAAGAAAGCTCCGAGTGAACCCCGAGTCCCAGGAGGCCGAGTGGACACCCGTGCTGCCGCCTGTCCCTCGCCCTGACCCCAGCGGGAGGGCGGACAGCAGTGGCGGGGCCTCTTGCGTCGCTGTGGGCGCCTGTGCGGGCTCTTGACTGGGCGAGTGACGCTAGATAAACGCGTCATTTTGCCGCCAACCGGATGCGCATGCGCCGATCCCTCGGGCTCGCTGAGGGGCGAGCGTGGTGCTTGGGAGCGAGCACTTCGGCCACAGGCGTGAGGGCCAGCCCTGCGCGCGCATGCGCACTCGCTCGCCGGAGCGTGTGGTGATGACCGTCAGAGCGACGCTGCCGGGAACCGCCTTGCGCATGAGGTGTGAGGACCGGCGCCCTGGCGCCCAGCGCACGGCGACCGCGACCGCGGTGACGATGACGAGGAGATGCCGCAGCTGCTCTGCTCCGAGCCTGTGGGCAGCACCTCCCCTTCGGGGTCCCGGGCGTCACCTCACTTCCCAGGAAGCCCCCGTGGCGCGAGGGTGCGGGGCTGGCTCCCCCGGTGGAAACTCTGGCCGCCAACCAAGCCAAGCAGCCTTATCGCTTCCTCCCCGCCCGGAGTCGACAGCGGACGGGCGCGGGCGGCGGCGGGACTTCCCGGTTTATTTCCAGAAGCCGGCGGCCACCTCCCCGCTTCCTCCTGGTTTGCAGTTGTTTGTTTGAACTTGAGACTTCCTGAGCCTGGAAGGTGTTTCTGGCTCTCCCCACGGGGCGGCTCCGACACTCGCACTGCGGCCCCTCAGGCCCCCACCCCCGAGGAAGGAAACGCCGGGGACGCGCACAGGGACGCGGGCCCGGTCCGCCCAGTCTCTCCGGCACACGCGTCCCTGCGGCTCTGCACGGCGGGCGGCAGGGCCTGGGGCAGGACGGCCGGAGGGCGGCAGTCACCGAGGCGGTTGAATCCTCCTAGGTTCTTTCTTGGGACTTGGTGAAGCCCGAGTCGCCGCGACTTGAGCGCCGGTGTCTCGGGACAGCGCAGGCCCGCCTGGCCTTCGGTCGTCCGGGGAGCTGCGCGGCTGCTGCATCCCGGGTCGAACTCGGCCTCAAGAACCTCAGCCGCCTCAGCCTCGAAGCGACCCGGTGACGGGCACCACGATGGCCGAGAAGGGCGCCTCTCGCGGGACCCTGCGCCGGCTCTGGTCGCTGCCCCGGAGGCGCCGGGGAACCACGGGCTGCTCGAGGCCAGGTGAGGCGGACGGGGTGGTGCGTCCGTGGGGGACGGGGACAGGCGCGGGCGTCCCTCAGCGGCGGGCAAAATGAGGGGCCCCTCTGGCGGGGCCATGGGCAGTGGGGGGCCTCTCTGCCGTGAGGGGCATTTTTGGGTGTGTGGATGGGGCGCAGCCATCACCGGTCCTGGCCCAGCCGACTGCAACCCCCGGCATCTCCTTAGATGGGGGACCTCAAACGGGGACCTGAGGCGCCCCCTCAGTGTGACACAGGGACCTGAGGCGCCCCCTCAGTGTGAAACGGGGATCCTGAGGCGACCCCTCAGTGTGACACGGGGAGCTGAGACGCACCCTCAGCGTGACACAGGGATCCTGAGGTGTCCCCTCAGTGTGAAACGGGGACCCCAAGGTGCCCCCTCAGTGTGAAACGGGGACCTTGAGACGACCCCTCAGTGTGAAACGGGGACCTGAGGCACCCCTCAGTGTGAAACGGGGACCTAGAGGCGACCCCTCAGTGTGAAACGGGGACCTGAGATGCCCCCTTAGTGTGAAACGGGGACCCCAAGGTGCCCCCTCAGTGCAAAATGGAGACCGAGACGCTCCTTCACTGTGACATGGGGACCTAGATGCCTCCTCAGTGTGACATGGAGACCGAGATGCCCTCCCACCTCGAGTGTGCTGGTCCATGAGGGGGCCGAGGGAAGTGAGTGTCTGGGGAAGGGGTCTTGTGAGCCCATTGAGCACCTGGCCGTGGGAGGGGACAGTCACTATGCCAGTGAGAGGGGACAGAGGGCGGTGTCTGTGGGGTTTTCACGGTGCTGGCCGTGGAAAGGTGGCCGGGAAGGTGGTTTGGATGGTGGGCGCTGGGTCGGGGAGGCTATTTTTTATGGGGCCTGAGCATGCAGGTTAGAGGAAGCCATGGCGGGTGTGGGATGCAGGAGGGGCCGGCCGGGGGCTCCGAGGGGCACAGCTGGGGCAGGTCTCCCCAAGGCCTCCTGCCAGGGGGAGGTGGGTGGCGAGAGCTCAGCTCAGGAGGGGCAGAGGGAGGCCGAGTGGTCGGTCCCCTGCGGAGTAGGGTGCGGGGCCGGGGAGGCAGCTGAGCCTCTCATGCCCCTCGGAACACAGCCTCGTGGATGTGAAAGGGGAGGAGAGGGCGGCAGCTCAGGTGGACGCAGAGCAGCTGGGCAGGTGCTATGCTCTGGGTGCGATTCCTCAGCTGAGAGCAGTGAACACACAGGACAAGAGCCAGGGGTCCTCGAGTGGCCGAGCCTGTCCTCGTGCGGCAGTGACGTCTGCCTGCGTGTCTGTGGTCGCAGCGAAGGCTGAAGCTGCCACAGGGCTGGGGCCGTGAGGACGAGCCGGGCGACCAGCGGGTTGTGCGGGGAGCAGGAGGGCTGGCGGGGCCTGAGGGGCACAGTGAAGGGGTGTTGCTGCAGGACGGGGCCCAGGTGCTGGGGGGGCTCCTTCCAGGAGGCCGAGGTGGTGACTCCACGTAGGCGGTGGCCAGCTGACATCGGGGAGGCTGTGGAGAGTGTCCCTGTTTTTGGCAGGGTCAGCCGCAGCATAGGGTGCACCCCGCATCCTGCAGGGACAGGGACAGGGTGACAAGGCCTCCCTTCCATAGCTCCGGCATCAGTGGTGGCCCGAGGCCAGGCAGGGAGGTGCTGCTCTGATCCTGTTCAGTTGGTTCCATCTCGTGAAAAATGAAAGTTAAGACACCTCAGGCTTCGCACCTGACGGTGTGTGCCAACTCTGGGTCCCGGCCTTGCAGTTCCAGGGAGAGCCCGGCGCATCCTTGCTCCTGTGTCCTGCAGACCGGCCTGCTCCGGGACAAGCCCCTCCGTCATCGGTGCAGAGCCTGCTGGCCGCAGGCTCCGCTCCCTGGAGCTCGCAGTGCCAGGCCATGGAGGAGCCGTGGCAGAGACAGAGCCACAGGGATGCGCCTTTCCCAGCTCTAGTGGCCTCGCCTTGTCTCTGGGTTCCGAGGGGTGCCGTATGAGGCCCTGTGTCCCCAGTGAATGGGCGTCCACAGCCCTCCCGCCTCTGGGCTGGGCACCGCCCTGCGGGGTGCACTCGACTGGCGGGCTCCCACGCAGACTCACCTCACCGCCCCCCTGCAGACCCACCTCCCCACCCCGGCAGCCTCCCTCCCACTGGCTGTGTCCTGCCACTGAGCCTCCCCAAGAGGCTGGTCAGATGGTGTCCGTGTCTCTGTGGCCACACCCTGCCTGGGCACTGCAGCTGCTCTCTTTGGGCTGGAAACAGCTCCTGCAGGTTGGGAGATGGTTGGTCAGGCTTCCCAGCGTAGGGAAGGAGAAGCCTCCTGTCTGTCAGAAGGGACAGTATGGGGAGGAAATATAGTTGCTAGATGGTGATTTTCTGATAACCAGAGATAGATGTTATCAGTTTATTAGAAGTTAGGGGTAAGCTCCTGACTGCCCACCTCTGCCCTGCCCCATAGGGGCACTGGATCCCATGGGGGGTGGGGGGTTCCACCATGTTCCATTCTGCTCTGTGGTATTTGGGACTGAGTTTCAGTTTTACGTAGAATTTAGAAATTCTCCTTATAGAAGTGTGTTTGAGGTCGGCACAGTTTTAAACAGAACCAGAATTAATTTTTACAAGCAGATAAATTCCTTTGAGTCACGTGGGGTGAGTGATCACTGCAAAACTTCCCCTTGAGCTTCCCGGTGGCTAATGCGAAAAGGAAAAATATGTGGGCATAAGATTATGTGCAGAGAGAAGATTTTCTGCTGGAAAGAATTCTGGGGGAAACTGTCCCTCGGCTGTTTACGTTGGGAACAGTGGAACATCCGACGGATGACGTGTTGGAATTTTTTCTTTCTTTTGAAAGTCAATGCCCCTTAGATGGATGTTTCTTACCGACCACGTGGAAACCCTGAAAACACAGCACTAAGTTTCAGTGAGACCCTTCTGGAAGCAGCGCTCGGGTTGCTGCTGTGCTGGGGCTGGGACCGACTCTCTGGAGCAGACGCGTTGCCGTCTGTGCCTGGCTGGGCTGTGTCGCCAGCGCCGGGGGGTGGCCCGCTGGACACGCAGGATGACGTCCCACGGCGACCATGGGGGAGCGGCCTCTGTCCTCCCAGACTGGGGCCACCTTGTCTGTCCTGAGGCCAGAGGTGAGAGGTCACCAGGGGGAAGCCCCGCGTTTTCCTTTAAGTGGCTTTACTCGTGAGCAAGCATTTTGGAAAAAGTAACGTTGAAACGCGGCCACTGAGTGACTGGATCTGGCCCGGGAGGGCTTTGATACTCGTGTATCTGGTGTACGTCTTTCCAGAAATCACACAGAGCAGGAAAGGAGCGCTCGCCTTCACTGCCGCTGCTCTCTCCAGCTCCTAGAGCAGCCCAGGCCAGGCCGTGTGGCCAGGCGGGGTTCGTGGCCGCGCCCGGTGGTCCTGCTCCAGCCTCCCAGGGCGACCCTCTCTGAAGTGCATTTGTTCACTGGGGAAACACTTGCATGGGGTATTTTCTTACATTGTTTGGTCACGTTTGTTTGTAAGAAGAGGTTCCGTGGTCTGCAGAAGTATGGTGATTATTATTGTTATTTTGATTTCTGGCAACTTGGTTGAAATCATTATTTCTGACTTCTTCCCGCCAGCTCCTGTTGCCCCAGGCCACTCGGGTGGCTCTGCTCGGCCAGAGGGGCTGTGCGGCCCCACCCCACCCCAACACAGCTCTCTGTGGGGTCTTTGTGGAGTATCTGTAGGGTCCTGGTCTCTGTGAGGCTTGGATCTCTGAGGGTCTCTGTGAGGTCTCCATGGGTTCTCTGTGGGGTTGGGGGTCTCTGTGGGTCCCTGAGGAACATTGGGGTGCCAGCGCTCACCCACCCTCCTGGCTGGTGCAACTCAGGACGTGCCGCCCAGTGCCCGTGGGGCGTGAGTTGCCAGTCACCAGGCCTGGAGCCCAGCGGGTGACGGGAACCTCACCAGCACCGACTGGTCAGAGCGCACGGACGCATCCCTGCCTCGCCTGCTGGGCAGGGTGAAGTGACTCTCCGGCTGTCTTTGCAGCCACGGGAGCCACTATCTAGATGTGCCGTGGGAGGGGCACGCAGGTGTGTGGGTGTGTGTCCTGGTTTACTCCCCAGGCCTGAGATCAGGACGTGGGCCCTTTGTCTCTGCTCTGCTCACCTTCCTTCAAGAGAGGAAAAAAGAAGAAAGAAGAAAGACTGGCTGCACCTCTGTGTGTCCCTGTGTTGCCATGTGTCAGGGCTCTGGGCTTGGTGGGAGGAGCCGGCAGACCCAGCTGCTCCCGTGGGACGGTCTGGCTCCTCCAAGGATGTGCCTCTCCCTGCAGAGTGGAAAACCAGGTGCTGTGATCTTCCTGTTTCCTGTTCAGGAACAAAGGGAGGTCACGCCCCGGGGTGTCCCTGGTGCCTTGGACGGGGCAGGGAACAGCTCGGGCTTGCTCCTTTCCGCCCGGCACATCCGCCTGGAGCCCTGTGTAAACAGCGGGGTGGGGACATGTGAGCCCGGCTGGTGATGGGGGAGGGAGGGAAGAAAGTCAGCTGGTCCTCGGGCAGATCCGGGGACAAAGGTCAGCACAGAGAGCCGCCGTGACCCGAGGGGTATGGTGAGCCGGGGCAGAGCGCATCTCCCCTGGGTGGTGGGCGCTCAACCATGGGGGACGGAAAGCCGGCCCACATCTCTGTGGCCGAGATGAAAAGCTACTACCTCTACTGCGAGTGGTGCTCCTGGCTGCTCTCGGTGGCTGAGGGTGAGTCTCTTGGTCCCCCGGGCGCCGTGGCGAGCTGGGCGCAGCACGGACGTGTGTTCATGGATGCCTTGTGCTTCGAGGGGAGACGCCTCCGGGGGTCGCTGGCTGTGTGGTTCGTGTCCACTTTGGAATTTGCACTGGTTCAGGGAACGGGGACTCAGTGTGGACGAGCTCTCCAGCTCAGTTACCGTTTGGCTTGAATTCATGCCATTGTTGTGATCTGCTGCAGAGACCTCCCCTTGGCCGGCAGGCGCACACCTCACACCAGGTGCAGACACCAGCCACGGTTAGCGGGCTGCAGGCCCATCGGAGGCACAGCCGGGGCAGGTCTGAGCTCCGTCGGGGCGGCGCTGCCTGGGGGACGCACGAGCACCTGCTTGGCGCTGGGCTCTTGGTGCGCGTGGCTCAGTTCAGGCGCACGGAGCTTCCTGCAGCAACTGCCCAAGGAGCCGCCGTCCTGGCCGAGCTCTCCTGTCCCCGAGGGGCTGCTCCTTCCACCCTGGCACTCAGGAAGTCCCTGGATGTGGCGAGGGCGAGCTTCTTTGGTGCTTGAATCCCTCGTGTGTGTGTGTGATGTGGGCTGCAGGGGGGCCGGGTCCCAGCTGGGACAACGCTTAGAAAGGTGAGGACAGGTCAGTGGGTGGGGGTCGGGGCATCTGCCCCGCCAGACTCAGAGCTTGGCGTCACGCAACGCTGCGTTCACTGTCCCACGGGGGAGCTCACCTGTGTCACAGGTGGACCAGTCGGGTGGTAACCGCCATCTGCGGACGTGGCAGAGAGACAGCAGGTGCCTGCAGGGCGACAGCTGCCACCGCAGGTTCCATCTGCACCTGGGCCCCTCCCACACCGCCTGTCTCCCCAAGGACCTGCTGCCACAGTGCAGGAGACCATTCAGGCAGGGGTGGCAGGGCCATGGGAGTGCCATGGGAGCACCCTCTGGGGACACGGAGCCCACTGGTTATGAGTACCAACTTGGGGGCCACACAGAGCACTCTGCAAGGGAGGATTCACCTAAGGGGAAGGAGGACCCACCTGCCTGAGGGGAGGGAGGATTCACCTGAGGGGAAGGAGGAACCACCTGC
>VBSM01002981.1:7579-23195 GCA_008086735.1 Cheirogaleus medius | reverse complement strand
GGGGGGGGGGGGGGCTGGGGTTCAGGAAGGAGAGACAGAGTCTGAGGACGCTGAGTCATGGCGGCTACCAAGCTCCGGGCCAGTGTCTCTCGCCAGCCCAGGGTCCCTGCAGGCCGCAGACCTGGGGAGTCTGGCCGGGGGACAGGGGACAGCCAGCTGCCCAACGTCCCGGGTCCCTAACATGCTGAGAAAGCCTCCAGCTAGAGTCGGACGCCCCCTCCCGCCCTCCTCGTGCTGCGGGCTAGGGCCAGGGGGATACTGAGGCTGGATGCTAACGGGGGTCCTCGCTCTGCTGTGGCCTCCTGGGCCACTCGAGCTCGAGGCAGAGTCCTCGTCCCCGTGTGAGGCTGGGGGCGTCAGCGGCTGGGGACCTTGAGGCCCAGAAAGCCCCGAGCTGGGGTCCCTCGGGTCAGGGCGAGGGCCCTGTGCCCCAGTGCCGAGGGGACATGCGGGGGTCAGGGGAGGACGGGGTCTGGGAACGTGGCGATTGCCGTGGGGCGCAGCCCGGCCCCCCTCCTGCCACTGTTGTTTCTGGCCTGGGCCGCGGGAACAGTGAGGCAGATTCCTTCGAAAGGGGAGCGGGCGGGGGCGGCCCCCCCACCGTCCCTGCAGCCTGTCGTGCCGCGCTGGCGCCGAGCCCCCCACCGGCCTCCCCCGCCCCGCTGTCCTCAGCTCACTGTCCGGAGCCCAGGTGGCCTCCGGCCCCGCCCCACCCGGCTTGGACTCCCCACTTCCTGCCCATCTGCCGCCATCGGGACCATCCTGACCCCAGGGGGCCCTGAGACAGACTCCACGGCTCCCACGGTGTCCTCGAGGCTGCCCTGGAAGCTGGGCTGCACCAAAGGGTCACCCCATCCTCCCTGCTCCCCCAGGCAGGGGTGAGAGAGGGGGTCTTGGGGATATCTGTGTGTCCATGACTAAGCTAGAGCCGGAGTCCCCAGGCTGAGGGTGAAGTGGGGGTGCCACCCCGCACCCCTTACCAGGTACACTCAGTGTCTAGAGAGACCCTGGTGGCCCACACCCCAGCAGCCACCCCTGCTCCCATCTGTGACCAGTGGAGGGTCCCTCCCAGCCGTGCCCAGCTCTGCGCCCGCCAGGGGAGAGGTTGGCCGTGGGCGGCCCAGCCTGGGGGTCCGCAGCCCCCTGAGCCTTGGGGGCGGCCCCGCCCTGCAGCTCCTGCAGACCGGGCTGCTGAGTTAGCAGAACCCCAGGGCCGCGTGGGCCCCACATTCCACCCGGGCCTTGCTCCGACCCCCTTCCCAGCCCATCTGTGTTTTTGGAAAACAGAGCAGTGGCCCCGCAGCCCTGCCAGCTGTGGCTGCTCCTGCTGAGACCCGAAGAGCAGGCTGCTGTCCCTCCAAGTCCACCCGCACTCGGAACTTGGTGCCGTTCCAGCCTGGCCCCCCCAGGCCCGGCCCGCCTGCCCCCCGCCCACACGCGAGGCCCGCTGCTGCCTGCGCTGCCGAGGGGCCCTGGGAAAGCCCGGACCCACTCTGGCCTCGGGGTCCTTGGCAGGGTCTGTCACACATGGGCGGCTCGGCGGGAGGCAAGGACAGGGCAGAGAGGGGACCCGGGGGACTCTGGGGGGACCGAGGCACCTGAGTGTGTGGCTCTGGCGATGGCCCCTGTACCCCCATGGAGCCTTCCCGAGGCCCGACCTCCAAGGTCCAAGGACAGCTTCAAGGGGCAGGAAGTGGCTTCCTCCCTGGCCACCTGGGGGTGCTCCCCGACCTGGGCCCAGCTGTGGGACAGGAATGTGCAGGGGGCCAGGCTCCAGGCAGGGGGATGAGCTGGCTGAGAGACAAGAGAGAGAGGGAGGCTGGGGCACCCCCCGCCCAGCTCCAGCTGCACAATCAAAGCTCAGAACAGAGGAGCCAGGAAGCAGCAGTCGGGGAGGCTTCCTGGAGGAGGCATCTCACGGCCCTGCTGGCTCGGCAGCCCTGAGGACCAGTCTGTGCTGGGCTACCGCCCCCAGGGGTGCAGACCCAACCTGTTGCAGCCCTGGCCGGAGACATGGTGGCTGTGACGGCACAGAGCTGGCGCCCCAGGCCCGTCCCTCGGCTGGGCGTGGGCCGGCCTTGGCAGAGAAGAAGGGGCGGCTGTGGTCTGGGGGTGACAGTGGGCCGCGTCCTGTGGGTGTCGGAGACGACAGGCCCTGAGCATCCTCAGGGTCGGCGCGGGCTCGAGGGGCAGAGCGGGCAGGCCAGGCAGGGCTGCAGTGCTGGCTCTGCTGCTCCTGGCTGTGTGGCCTCGGGAAAGTGACTTAACATCTCTGGGTCTTGGTTTCCTCATCTGTCAAAAGGGAGCCAAAGGAGACCGTGCGGGCCTTGCCTGCTGAGAGGGTGAGTTTGGGGAGCCCCTGGCAGGGCAGTGCCCTCTCGGCCCCTCCACATCCGGCCTCCTGCCTCCTGCCCGTGCTACCGGGGCAGGGAGGGGACTCTCCAGGTGTCCCCAGGGAGCCTGCTTTCTTGTAGCGGTGCTGCCGCCCCAGGTGTGAGTGCTCCACACAGGTGTGAGTGCTCCGCACAGGTGTGAGTGCTCCGCGCAGGTGTGAGTGCTCCGCACGGGCCCATCCGCACCTGCTGCCTTCCTGGGCCAGCACCTGGTGCCTCAGAGCCCACAGCCTAAGACCACGAGGGACGCCAGCGTGGAGGTGTCCTCCAGGACCCAGGCCACAGGCCACAAGCCAGCCTGTCCAGGTGTGTGGGGAGGGAGGCTGCAGGCACTCGGGGGACCCGTCCAGACCCTGGGACCTCCCACTTTAGCATTCCTGTAGTGGCTTCCTCTCTCTGGGCCCCGGTCTCATGGGGACAGCACCACGGGCCTGCTTCTCCTCTGGGGGTGGAGGCCGGGGGACCTCATGTGTTTTCCGGGGGAAGCCGCAGCCCCCAGGCTACCACCAGGCATGGCCGTGGATACGTGGCAGAGGCCCAGGATGGAGGCCCAGGCCCCCACATGCCTCGGGGTGGGACACACAGGAACAGGAGGCGTGCGGGAGGGACTTGGGGTGCCAGGGTGCAGTCTGAGGGTGTCCCTGTGTGCCTGAGGCCCTCGTGGCGGAGGAGTCTTTGCAACTCCTTGAACTTGGGAGCCCCGGGCAGGGAGAGCCGCTCCCAGGTCTCCCCAGAGCTCACTGCCCCTGTTCCCCACCTCTCCCACGAGCCACGCGCAGGCCTCCGCCTCCCAAAACCCCGGAGTCCTCTGGGCTGCCCATCCCCGCGGGGCAGGTGGAGGAGCCTTAGCAGGTGGGGCTCCCGGGCCGGCGGCACGGGGACCGTCTGGGCTGCATTTGCACGTGGTCCCAGGAATCGGCGTTTCAGCACCAGCGGCCAGGGGAGAAAGGGGAAGATGTGACTTCACACCCAGGACAGGGTGAAACTGAACGTCTGCTAGCCCTTTTCCTGGGTCCGAGGGGCTGTGCCCCCCCACGTGGCACCTGTGCGGGCAGAGGGGAGACGGAGGCTTGGGGTGACCTGGCTCCCCAGAAGTCGCTGGCAGCAGAGCTGGGATGTGCACGGGGTCAGCCTCCTCGCCCGGCTGAGCGCACACAGTGGGCCCTCGGGCCGCGGCCCTGGAGCCTTCGAGGGGCAGCCTCACCCCTGCCAGGGGTGGCAGCTGGGCCGTCCAGTGCCCTCCAGGGATATCTGGTGTGTTCAGGGTGGGGGTCGTGGGTGACATCCTTCTCGTCCCCCCATCCGGAGGTTTGGCCTTGCAGTGACTACAGGTGACAAGTGACTTACAGGAAAGTGGCTGCAACTTCTCCACGTGGCCACAAGGTGTCAGGCTCGGGCCGGGTTTGGAGATTCCCTGATTCCCACTTCCCGGTGGGGCAGGGTGGGGCTGGGAGTGGGCGCCGAGGGCAGACTCCCGCGTCCTGCATTCATCCAGGGACCCTTCCTCTCTGCCCCAGGCCCTCAGGGATACGTCCGGTTTCATTTCGATGCTAATAAAATAGTTTCCTCTCTACAACCATGACGGATGCTTCAGGAAGGAGTTCCAGGCTTAGCCGCCTGTGGCTTGGGGTGCCCACCGTGCCAGGACCCCCGGGGTCCGGGACACCGAAAGGGAGTCTCCCATCCCCTGCCCCGTCCGTAATGCCAGGGTAGAGGCAGGTGCAAGTGCAAAGGGGCAGAACCCACTTGTACCCCCCAACACTGCGGGGGGCGCTCTCCACCGTCGGGAGGGGTGTCCTGGCTTTGCCCCCCACACCCCGCACCCTCCTTCCCCTGAGTGCCCCAAATGGCAGCCCCCAAAACCCTTGCGTCGTGCCAGTGTCATTCCGGAAATGCCCACCAGGTGTCAGTATGAGGCCACTCAAGAAGCTGAGTGGCCGCACCTGGCACTGGGGACTTCTGGCGGTACCCCATTCTCTTCCGCCTAAATGGGGATCCGACCAGACCCCCAGGATGGGCCGACCCTCTTCCAGGCCCAAGAGGCCGTGGAGCAAGGAGGTTTCTGCTGCGTGGAGTCCTTCACCCCAGCACCCCGCTGTCTGTCTGTGTTGTGGTCCTTCTCACCTGTGTCCTGCCTCGGTGCACCATGGCTTAGCTTCCGCCCCATGGGCCCTTCCTACCGGGCCCCTTTCTCCTGGCCCCCTCCTCGTGCTTAAACTCCCTGGGTTCCAAGATCCTGGTGGGCAGAATAATCCCGGACTGGAACGAGCCCCTTCTGTGCCGGGCGGAGATGGAAATCCAGCCCAGGGCAAAGCTCGGATTCAAGACACCATTTTGGAGACGGGGGCTCCACACTTCCAGGAGCTTGATCTGTGGGCGGCTTCCCTTCCAGCCCCGTAGCCACCGGCCCCTCCGTCTGGGGACACTCCTTTGATGAGCCTCCCGCGGAACCACCTCGTCTGGCCCGATGACAGACAGCCCTTCCCCCTCCCTCGCTCCCTCCGCCACTTGGAAAGCCCCAGCCCAGTATCCACAGAGGCCCTGGCAGCGGTTCCCCGCGGCGTCTGGGCATGTTGCAGCGGACGCCAGGGGGCAGCACATGCCACGGCGTCTCCAGGCCACGGAGCCCCAGGGTGCAGCCAGAGGCAGCATGAACAGGTGACCACTTCACCTGGAGAGCCGTGAGCCACTTCACACCAGCTTCTGCCCGTGGGCTCCAGACCCGACGCAGGGCCACTAGCACACCTCCTGACCCAACGGCCAGTGAGGAGTCCCACCTGCCTGCCTCCCAGGAGGCACCTGCATCCTGTCTGAGATGCCACCACCCACACACACACCCCAGATTTGAGTCCCCCTCAAGCCTAAGTCTTTTCCCTGCTGCAAGCAAACCCTGCTATCCCCACGAGACGCCCCGTTGCTCCAGCTAAGGAAGGGAGTTCGGATGCAGGCTTGGGAGAAGGGAGAATGAAATCCCAGCACAGGCTGGTGGGCTGGACGAAACAAACACGCCGAGGACGGATGGCTGGGGTGCAGGGGTGCGGCGGGTGGGGACGGGTGCTCTTCGGGAAGTGCACACGACTTTGCGTCTCCCTGAGTCCGCTCTGCTCTGTGCCTGCTCTCCCTGCAGGCTTGGGCAGGAGGTTTCAAGTTCCCAGTGAGATGCGGCCCAGTCAGGCAGTGCTTCCACCTGAACCTTCTCCAGCCGCCGTCGGCTCTGAGCCCACGCTTAGCTGGAGCTCCACTTAGAGCCTGGCCAGCCGTCCTGCCCAGGAGTGCCTACACGTGCTCACCGTCCGCCGCCTGCCTAGTGCCTCAGTGTCCCCGGTGCCCTGTGCCACACGTGCAGGGTGGGGGTCAGAGCAAGTGTGACTGGGAAGGGGAGAAGCTCCCAGCCGAGTCCCCTGCCTGTGGAGGATGGAAGGACATGACCAGGCTGCACACAGCTGCCTTGGGATCACCTGAAAAGTGAATTTTCTGCTCATTCTCGAACCCTGCTTAGTCCCCGCCCCCATTTTACCAGTGCCACGCCCACTGGCATTCCAGGGTCTTAAGTAGCTGCTAAGTGTCCCTCTAGGGAAGCCCCACCCACTGCCCACCTCCTGCACACGGTCCCCACCTCCCAGCTAGCAGGGACGGCTCCCAGCTGTGCCCACACCCACAGAAGCCTTTCTGCTGTGGTGGGACGGGCCAAGCTTCCACCCCCGATGCACCGGGCCCTAGCGTGGGCACGTGCCACGGCCAGCCACCCCAGCACTGCCAAGTTGGTGCAAAGCTCCCCAAATTTGGAGGCGCCTGGGGAAAGGAGTGGAGGGGACGAGGAGGTGAGGGCACAGCTGTAGTTTCAGTTGGCATCTGAGCAGGTGCCGTGCTCGGTGGTGGTGGCCAGGCTCTCCCGCTTCTAGGGGCCCCGTTACAACATGCACACTCTAAAAGCACCCTTGGTTGTCTCTGCAGCCTCAGCCTCGTCCCCCTCCACCTCCTCCTCCTCCTCCACGGCGACCGGGCTGGAGGGTCTGGGCACCACGGCCAGAGGACCCCCTGCTTTGGCGGCGACTGTTAATACTGGCCCAGCCGGCGGATCATCGTCCGGGCAGTTTCAGTAGAGAGCCTTGGGCACCAGCGACTCTCCGGTCCTCTTCATCCACCGCCCGGGAGCTGCGGGGACCACGCAGCAACTAGAGTACAGGTGACCGGGCTTCCCTCCCTCCATCCCCTGAGCGTGTGACAAAAGCTGCCTTTTGAGCATCCAGGCCTCATCAGTGGGCTGGGGACCCGGGACAACTGCCGAGACCCCGCTTTCTGAAAGAGGGCAGGAATCTCTGCTGCAGGAGGGCCCAGGCAAGCTTCCCAAGAGCGGCCTCCACTGCGGAGGGGACAGGACAGACAGGTGGGGAGGGGATTGCTCTATGGGGCTTTTGCAAGAATAGGTTTCCCTGCACTGATGCAGCAGGCACAGGGGAGGGGTGGGGAGGTGGGGAGGGATGCTCTGCCCAGCAGGGGGCACAGCTGTTTTTGCACAATGTCAAAGGAAGGGTTTCTGTGTGAAAGTTTCCTCTTGCTGCACGCGGACCCCCCCAATCCCAAAGACAGACAGGAGACTATGCAGAGGGGCCAGGGGCCTGAGGCTCCAGAGCAGGTATATATAATATATATACATACATACATATGCACACACATAGCATTTTAGAAGTTAAACCTCCCTCTCTCCCTGCACCTCCCGACCAGCAGCAAGAAACTGGAACAGAGAGTGAGGAGAAGGATGATGAAGGGACAATGTGTCTTGTCGACATGCCCAGCAAGGGTTCAAAAAGTAGAGCTTCCCTCCTCCTGACAGCGTGGCTGGTCCTCCCACCAAGCTCTGCAAGGAGAGCCGGGGCCACAGCAGCTCCGCTGGGACGACAGGCATCTTGCATGACGTTTCTCTCTCGAACCCGGATCCCAGACTCCTCCACCCACCCGGGGTGGTGTTCGTTTGCGGGGAGGGGTTCGTTTCCCAGAGGAGCCCGGCTGCACCCCACTCGGCAGCCTTCTCAGGGTGGGGCTCCGTGTCCTCTGGGGTTTGCAGGGGGCCCTCCCGGGAAGCGGAGGGACAGACTTCCCTATTCTGTGCTGTGCGCCTCCGCCTCCGAGGCCACCTGTGTGCACCTCATCACTGCCCCTCAACCAGCACGACTCAGCCCCGGCTGCTGAGAAGCCCTTTCTGGGTGACCTTCTTGACACTCTGTCCCTTGTGCTTTGTAACAGGGAGAGCTAGGAGCAGAGGGAAAGGAGGGGGATGGGTAGGGGACCAGGGCTCTGTCTGGCTTGGGTGGGGGCTGTCTGGTTTTGGGAAGGGAGCATCTCAGGAACACCTTTTTGGTTCCCCCCAGGGGCCAAAGAATCGCTGCTGAGCTTGTGCGGGAGGAGGTGGACTGCAGCCTCCAGCCCCAGAGCGCTTCTTCTCCTCGGGCTCAGCCCCCTGCCCAGCCTGAGCCCCCAGTGCCAAGGTAAGCTGTTACAGCCTGTGGCTCAGGGGACCCCGACACTCTCGCAGAACTGAGGCCAGCAGCCAGCCCCAGCCTCAGCCCCAGCCCCAGCCCCAGTGAGGTGAGTGTCTGGGGCACCCCAGGGCAGGGCAGAAACGTCGCTGGTGCGGTTCTGTGCCAGGCTCCGGGCAGGGCCTCGGGCACCCAGGCAGGTGCAGACCTCCCACGTGCAGATTTGTACTCAGAGTCCAGTGTGGGCTCCGGGCTCTTCTCTCTGGAGGGCTCAGGTGCGGGCAGAGCAGGCTCCCTGCAGCGTCCGGGTCCTCGGGTCCTCGGAGGGGAGTTCCTGGC
Organism: Cheirogaleus medius; assembly: GCA_008086735.1. Taxonomy (NCBI): domain Eukaryota; kingdom Metazoa; phylum Chordata; class Mammalia; order Primates; family Cheirogaleidae; genus Cheirogaleus; species Cheirogaleus medius. The sequence continues at coordinate 14,986 of VBSM01002981.1, read as the reverse complement.
TGGGTGAAGGAGAGGGCAGAGGAGGGCAGGGACAGAGGGAGAGGGCCGGAGACACCGTGAGGACAGGGTTTGAGGAAGGGTGAGCGGGGAGAAGGGGAGAGAGGGAGAAACACATCAGGCAGGGGCCGTCTGGACAGGTCCACTGAGGGGCTTGGGGCCCAGTTCTCCCTGCCCCGCTGCTGGCTGTGAGGTGTCACGCCAGTGGCTCGACCTCTCTGTGTCTGTCCCCATCTGTCAAAGTGGGCAACAGTCTCAGGCCCCCTTGGCCTGTGTGCAGGGCTGTGACTAGCAAACGAAGCGCTGCCCAGAGAGGCATTCTGTGCACCGGGGCCGGGCAAGTGCGGCTGTCCTGATCCCATTGTGTTCCGAGACCCGGGCTTCCTGTGCACAGTGTGGGTGGAGGGGGGGCTAGAAAGGCCCGGCCAGACGGCCCCTGACTCCCCTGACTCCCCGAAGCAAGCAGCTCGGTGGTGGCGGTGGCTGCCAGTCGGCTGGTCAGGTACTGGGGTCAGGGGCGGCTCTGGGACTGGGGGAGTGCAGGGAAGTAGGGTGGGTGCGCCTTCGTCCCTGTCCTTGTACCTGACCCAGGACAGAGGCCTCCCTGGGGGGGCCTTCGGGGAGGGACCCCTGCAGGAAGTGTCTTCCAGGCGGGCTTGCCCGGCTCACTCAGAAGCCAGGAATATTCTTTCAAAGGTGTCTTTCGTTCAGACACCGAATCAAACGGTAGCGCAGTGGTGAGTGCGCGGCCCTCCCCTGCGCTCCCCGCTGACCCTCGCCCAGGATGTACCGTCTGGCTTTGGGTGCCCGATGAGCCGTTCCTGTCGTCCTGGTATTGGCAGTTCCGCCGGGTGGTCGGTCCCTGGCTTGCCAGGCTGGCGGGCTGATGCCCAGTGGGCGCGTCGTCCTTCCCCAGTCCCGAGTGGAGTGTCCTGCGGAGTGGGGTGGGGGTGCTCAGGGGACCCTTGGAGAACGTGGAGCTGGGTTTGTAAAATGCTGGGCTTGGTCCCAGGGAGGGGGGAGCGGCCAGCTCAGAGCCAGAGCGGGAGAAACCAGGATGAGAAAGGCCCAAGGCAAAGCGGGAGCAGGGGAGCGGCTCTGTGGAGTGAGTGGGAATTCTGAGGGGATGTGCATTCTCTCTGGAGTTTGGGTCTGCAAGTCCAGAAAGAAGACCGGTGCTGTTGCAGTGCCTGGTCAGGCTTGGGCGAGGATGCCACCTGGGGCTGACGTTCCTGCCAGCCAAGCTCTGGGCTGGAGGAGGGCTCACCCCTGTGCAACATCCCGGGCTGCTGGCAGGACCCTTCCTTGCTTGGGGGTTCAGGAACAGTGGGGAAGGAGCAGGTCTTGGGGGCAGAACCCACTAGCAGTCCTGGCTGGGGGTGCAGCCAGTGTACTTTTTGAGCCCCAGGGTGACCCGGATCTGCTCCGGCCTCTGGCCTGCATTGGCCACACTTTTGACTAAATAAGGAGAGGGCTCAGCGGGCAGCCCCGTTGGGGAGGGGACCATGTGCAGCCCTCACCCTGCCGTGGGCAACCCAAGGTGACCTCAGCTTTCTCCATACCTTGCCAAGTCGAGGCATGGGTCTCCCAGCATGGGCTGTGCTGACTCCTCCAGGGCAGGCCCCTCTGGAACAGAAAGCAGGGGACCAGGGGAGGGCCCCCAAACAGGTCACTGGTGTGATTTCCCCCAGGTACCCCGAGGTGAAAGCCCACAGCCTTCCTTGGTGTCCCCCCCTCATCCCGGCCTGCAGAGAGGGTGGAGGACACAGAGGGGCGAGGGGAGCCTGGCTTTGTCCATAACAGAGATTTGAAATCTGCTCTGGTCACACAGGCCCAGCCTGCAGCCAGGCACTTACTGAACGCTCCTCACCCCCAAATTTGCAAGACGCCCTGGAGTGGGGAACATCAACAGGCCTTCGGTCTCTGTGCCTCCCTCCCTCTATAGGCTAACTCAGAGGCCAGAAGCCGGGCCAGGACGCAGGGAGCCTGTGGAAAGGGGAGGGGGCCCGCGCTGGGTGGGGGGAGACAGCCAGATGTTCTTGGAATGGGACACGGGGTGATGGATTCGGACTGGAATTTGAAGGGGACATTCCCCACGTGCTTTGCGCTCTGGGTGGAAAATGGGCTGTTTTTCATGGGTGGGGGTCTCCCTGTCTTGCCAAGCTAATGCAGAGGAGATGCCTGGGCCCTGCCCAGCTCCCACACCTGTCCAATGGTGTTAACCCCTGCCTCCCCAGGGTGTCAGGCTTTGAGATCACCCCCTTCTAGCTAGCGTCCCTCTAAAGGGTGATAATGAGAACGAGCAAAGCTCACTGTACTTGTCCAGGGTCCCCACTGTTCTGCCGGCTGCAGCGCCCTTCTCTGGCAGCCCCCGCCCCTGGGACCGCCTGGGGCTGTGGTCCCCCACCCCCAACATTGCCCAATGCCAAGGGGTGACCTTGTTTCGGCCAACAGTACTGTGCAGGCTTGTGTGTAGGTTCAACGTTTGCCTTTAAGGAAGTGGACTTTTCCCAGCCGGGGGGAAGAGGCTTTTTGTAAAAATTCTCTTTGAGAAAACGAAAGGAGACCCTTGGCCCCTCAGTGGCTTGCAGTCCTGCACCCCTGTCTCCCCCCATTTTTCTCCTCTGCTTCCCCGCTTCCTCTCCTCTTTCCGGTTACCCAAACAAAATTGCTCTCGCCGTTGCTTGGGGATGGCGGAAGCCCCGAACGGCGCGCGCGGAGCGCCCAGGCAGGCGGAGGTGGCCGCCTGGGGTGCTCCGGAGCCCCCAAGCCAAGGCAGGGACGAGCCTGCCCCCGGCGGCGGCTCAGCCGCGGCTTCGCCTAGGCTCGCAGCGCGAAAGCGCGTGGGGCGCAGCGGCGATGGGGAGCCCGCGGGCGTTGGCCGTGGCGGCCGAGCAGGGAGCCAGAGCCCTGAGAACGCCCGGGGAGCCGCTCCTGGCGGTTCCCTCGCGGCCCTCGGGGTCCTCGTTCCACCCAGGCGCCGCTAGGCTCAGGCCGCCGCTGCGGAAGTGCTCTGCGTGGGGAGAAGGTGAAAGAAGGAAAAGCGAGTTTCCCCGGCCGTGTGCGCCAGGGCGCCCGCGCCGCCCGCCGAGCTCCCCGGGGAGCGCGCTGCAGCCCTGCGCCGTCCCGGACGGGTGACCCGGCAGCCGCTCCTCCCCGGCGGCGGAGGCTGGTCTCGCAGGCAGCGCAGCACTTGCTCTCCGGGATCCCAGTGGCAACTTCCCTGCTCCCCCAAACTCGGACCTCACTTATTCGGGGATCCTGCAAATTGAAGCGCGGCTTCTCAGGCCCTCCGTGCGGCACGGTCCGCACTCCGCAGGTCCGAGGGCTTCCGCGGACAGTGGTTTCCGGGGACTCAAATCGCATCTAGCCCCGACTGGCGCCCCCAGATTTACACTATGTGTCCTGGGTCCCCAGATTTGTTTTCTCCAGGGCTCTGAGCAGTTTCAGGTAACCCTTCCAGGTCCTCCGGATTCACACGCCACTCACCCAGCGCCCTAAAACTTACACAGTAAGCCCTCAGCCCCGCAGCTGAACCAGTTTGGTTCCGCAGGACGCGGACCGTGTTTTTCTCACGCTTAGGCTGTTCCCCAAATAAGAAGACTCTTTCCGCGTCCACACAACTTTGAATATTAACCGCAGGGTCTCAAACTCCCTGTCCTTGTTCCGATTCCCCCAGTCTTCCTCCGCTCCCCACACTGTGGGACACCAATCCGCTGAGCGCCCCAAATCTAATGGCACCAACCTGGGTTTCCCAAATTTTGCACGTGGAATCCTAAGTCCCCCCAACACCGAGCGATTTTCCTGGAACTCTTGAGGTTTGAACCTTGTCTCCTCCACTTCCCCCTAAATTCAGGCATGACACCCACCACAGCCACCAACTCCCTTTCCCAGTCGCAAGCAATCTGCTCGCTTATTGCTGAGTTCCGTTGAATTATTTTTTCAGTGACCCCCAAAACTCATCGAGAATTTTATTTATTTATTTATTTATTTATTTAGGCATGCCACAAAGATTTGGGGGCATTCATTTCTGTGGCCCTAGGAACTCCGGGCCACTGATCTATCTATCCCTGTTTTAAGATTTAAACGCTGTCATGTCACCCGGGCCCCACAAGCAGACCCAGCAATTACCCAGAATGCGCCCAAGTGTGACCGAGGGTCTTCTAAGCTCCCCTCAAATCAGCACGGCCTCCCAGGTCCTTCTGGGTCACACCGAGCACAAAATTAACCCCTGGGCAGAGTCTATTTTTTTGTTATACCGGGTTTTTTTTTTTAAGTGTCCCCAAACATGCTGAGCATTTTCTCCGCACCACAACATTTTGAACATAAAAAACTCCCCGGTGCTACTAGCTTACTGACAACAATCCTGGATTTTAAAAACTCAGACACTGATCCCTAATCCCAAACCCCAGGATCACACTGGACTCTTTTCCTGACACCCCCACATTTGGATATGCCGGACTCCCTGGAATATGAGGCCTCGGCACATTCGGCATGACATTTGTGTCACAGAAAGGGACTGATTTCTCAGGCTCCAAAGAGACCCATGCACCCACGGAGTCACCCCAAACGTAAGCACTATTTCCTGCAAACACACTGCATACTCCCTGTAGATCACAAAATTTGGAAGTAGATTCTCCAGGCCCTAAAGACCTCAGAACTCATAATCTCTCCCCCGCCAAATTTAGATATTGACTCCCAAGTCCTCCAAGACCCTGAGCAGCTTCACCCATCCTTAGATTCAACAGTTATTTTTCTGGGGCCCCCAGATTGAGGTATTGTCTCTCAGCCCTCCAGAACAAATTGAGATTATTTTCCTTCACAAAACGATTGAGTTTTTTTGAACATTGATTTATGAGTCTCCTGACTTTACGACCCCTGTCCTGAGTCCTCCTGCCTTGGGACAAGGTTCCACGGCTCCCCCAAAGCACATGGAAAATGTCCCCCTGGTCCCAGGAATCCCAGGCTTTAAAGGCCTGTGCCCTACAAGTTTCTGAGCTACTAACCGGGTTTCCTGAAATGCAGATATCAGTTTCCTTTGGGGAATTTTCATGGGTCCCCAAAACTTGAAACATGTTTTACGGAGCTTCCCCAAATGCAGACATTGTCCAGAAAAAAATATATAAAATCCTTCTTGTTTACAAACAATAAATTAGTTTAAATCTACTTAAAAAATACAATATAAAAGGGCATTGATTTTCTGCATTCACTAAATGTACTTATCATGCTCTGGGGCCCCCCAGAGTTAGATAGTGCTTCTAGAGTCTCTAAAGGACATTAAAATTCCCCCCTGAAACCACATTAATTACGGAGGCCCCTTTTCTCTAGTGCTGCAAGTACCCAGGCCACTCACTTGCATTCTTAAAATGTGAAGTTAATCCCTGCTTCCCCCCACGCACTAATAATTTGCCTGGATCCCCAAAATGTGTCCATTTCTTTCCTCTCCCCATTTAAGGCAATGTACCTTTTAGGTCCCCCCAAATTTCATATGGAGAATTTTGATTCAACCAAAAAAATATACCCTTCCATAAATTGGTCTGGGATTTGGTGGGTCCCCCAAGGCTGCTGACCAAGATGCTGGCTTCCCCCCTATTTTGGACACAGACCCCTATCACCCCAATTGCATGGAGCAATTTCCCTCATCCCCCAAACTTGGGCTCTATTTTTCTAGACTCTCAAATTTAGTCATTAATCACAGTTCCCACTTTAACAGAGTCTCCCCTGGGTCCCCCTACTTCGGGACACCCATTTTCTCTGCGCAAATCAGACAGAGCTCTGACTTGCGTTCCCCCCAAATTTGGGCATTGTTCCCGCCGGCTGCGGCCCGTGTCTGCTTCCCAATCCCGCTCATGGCGGGTACTGGTTTCAGGCCTCTCTGCGTCTCGTACGAAGTCCCCCGAGCTACTCGGATTTTGGAAATTTCTCTCTGTGTTCCCCAAACACGCTTGGGCCGGCGGCGCGTCCCCAAGACGTGGGCAGTGCTGCTTCTTCCGTGTCCAGGAAAACGACTGGGCATTGCCCCCAGTTTCCCCCAAATTTGGGCATTGTCCGCGGGTCTTCCAACGGACTGGGCGTTGCCCCGGACATTGGGGACAGCCCCCGGGGTCTCGCTCACCTCCAGCAGCGTTCGCCGCCGCCACAGAGCGCTCCTCGATCGCCTTGGCTCCTCGTGCGCCGCGTACACGGCCTCCAACCTCGCGGTGAGCTCCCCGCGGTGCCGGTCGCCGCGGTCTGTGCGGGCCCAGCCTGGCTTCTGACCCTCACCCACCGCTGTCCCGCCAGGGCTGGCGCTCCTCTGGGGCCGCCGCCGGGAGGCCGGCGCGGGGCGCGGGAGCCGGCTGCGGGTTTGCGGCTTGGCGGCCAGAAACCAGCGCCACTTTCGTTTGCTCTTTGCAAAGATCACATTTGTGGGGAAGGCGACTTGACGGCCCAGACACGGAGCGATCAGGGCGCCGGGTTGGAGGGACGCGGAGGAGAGGCGCTCCCTGCCCTGGCGGCCCGGCGCCTCCAGCCCGCAGGCCCAGGGCTCGGGGAGGCGCGCGCTGAGCGCGGGCGAAGTGATTGATGGCGGAGCGAGGGGGGCGAGGGGCGCGGGTTTCCGCCGGGGCCCCTTCCCCTCGCGAGGCGCGGCGGCCTGGGACTGGGCAGGCGGGGTGCGGGGTCTCGTGCATGGTTGGACTTGGTAAAAATCACAACGCCTTCTTACATCGTCCAAACGCTCTAGGAGATGGTATCCCCAGACCCCCAAGTTATCGTGGTGGTCCCCGGGCCTGAACCCGCGTCTACGCAAGTCCCACTCACTGAGGACAGGGGAACCATTATCCGGATATTTTGGGTGGGCCCCAAAGGCGAGCTGCTTAGACGCACCCCAGTGAGCTCAGTCATGCAGGTAGTATTTGAGCGGTTTCCCGCCCTGAGCCTTCCTCCCCAACGGCCACAGCCTCGGCAGGCTCCGAGCCAGGCCCAAGATTCGGCCCAGCCCAGCCGGCCTTCCCCGCGTCCGCACCTGGCGGCCGCCGCCGTGCTCCGGGGCTCGGCGTGGCACCTGGGGGCGCTCGGGATCCGGCTGCTGCTCGAGGCGCCGCGGGGCCGGTTCCTCCTGCTCGGGCAGGTGGCGGCTGTGCGCCCCGCCCGAGCCAGGGACCCCCTCCCTCGCAGCTCCCAGCGGGGTCTCGGACCCAGACCAGCCACCTGCGCCCGCACTGAGGCTGAGCGCCCCTGCCGTGTAGCCCCCGGGGGGCTCTGGGAGCCCCGCCGCCGGAGCCTGGCAGGCCGCCTGCCCCTGCCAGCATGGTGCCCCGTGTGCACGAACCCAGGGCGCCCTGGCACCCCGGAAACCTGAGATGGGGCCCCGAATTCTTTAGAACGGGGATTTAGCATTCAGTTTGCACTCCGCTGCTCCCTGCCCCC
>VBSM01002980.1:0-15062 GCA_008086735.1 Cheirogaleus medius | reverse complement strand
CCCCCCCCCAAAAAAAAAATATCAGGTCATTAAATATGAAATGTCCGGTTTCCAATCAAAAGTGTAGTTTACTAATATCTCAGACAAGAAGCAGTACAGTTAGTCAAAGCGTGCGCCTAAACTATCCACGCATTTTTCCCATCTTAACGGGCGGCTTGTTTATGCCAGCGGCGAAGCCCAGAGGGCGAGTGGTGATGAAATTGTGAAAGGCGTTTTCTACAGTTTGTTGAGAATTGAATATTTTTCCTGGCGAGAAGTGGTCCAGAGCCTGGAAGAAGTGGTAGTCAGCTGGTGCAAGGTCTGGTGAATGTGGTGGATGACAACGGAGTTTCCAAGTCCAGCCTCTGTAGTTTGAGCAGCATTGTTTGTGCGACACGTGGTCGAGCGTTGTCTTGCAAGAGGACTGGCCTGTCTCTATTGACCAATCTCAGCTGCTTAATCGCAAGCATCCTCATCATTTCGTCCAACTGGTTGCAGGAGACATCTGCCGTCATCAACTGACCAGGTTTCATGAAGCTGTAGTGGGTAATACCAGCGCTGGGCCACCAAGCAGACATCATTGGTTTTTTTTTAATGGATATTTGGTTTTGGACTGTGTTTTGGCACTTCCTCTTTATCCAACCATTGTGCTGGATGCTTGGGATTGTCAAAAAGAATCCATTTCTCCTCACACATAACAGAATGGTGTAGGAATGGTTCACCTTTATGTCATGGCAGCAAAGAAAGGCAAGCTTCAAGATGATTTCTCTTCTGATGCTCGTTTAATTCATGGGGAACCACCTACCCAGCTTTTCTACCTTGCCAGTTTGTTTCAAATGGTCTAATATTGTTGGAATAGTAACATCAAACCTTGCTGCTAATTCATGTGTCGGTTGAGATGGATTCGCTTCCACTAAAGCTTTCAGTCATTATTCACCTTGGTCTCAGGTCACCCACGTGGCTCATTTTCAAGATTAAAATCACCAGAACGGAACTTCTCAGACCATGCACGTACTGTGTGTTCATAAGCCACATCTTTCCCAAACACTTCTTTGATATTTTGAGCTGTCTACGCTGCATTGGTTCCACAATGGAACTTGTATTCAAAAAATAACACGAATTTTTGACTTATCCATGGTTTCACAAAAATTCTTCTAAAAAAAAATTTGAAAGATAATTACAAGCCAAACTGTGCATTTGAAAGACTGATGTACCTTCACACTTAAAATAAAACAAGAAGTGTCAAAGTGAAATGTCAGCGATATCAACTGCCTTAGTAGTTAAGGAAATCGGACATTTCATACCTAATAACCTAAATTCCCACTGCCCAAGTTTGGGAGGTGACATCCTCCCACATGAAATGCTCACACAACACCTTCGAAATCCAAATGTCCAACATCCCAGCTTTTTATTTAACCTCATTAGTTTAAGGATTTCAAAACCATACAAGGTCTAATAACAATGAAATAAACCAGGTAAAACCAAGGAGAACCAAATAAAATCCAATGTACTTAAGGTAAATTCTGAATGATGTTACACAGGGGAGGGGCGGATGTTCAATTACAAACTAAATGACAACATCGTGACAAGGCCGAGAACCTCCTCTCCTGCGACACCACGTGGCAGGGACGACCCCCACCCCCCACCCCCATGCGGAGCCCCTGAACGACTGTTTCTGCACGTTCAGAATGTTCTTCCTCTGAGAAATCCTCACTTTTCCTTCCTTAACTTGCCAGGGGAAAACGAACGTGTTATTTGTTGTACATACCAAACAGTTTTGCTGTCTGCTCTTAATTTAAAAAACAGATTATACACAACACTTTATAATTATCTAACAAAACAAACAAATTCCACGACAATAAAGACTGTCAGAACCAAATTATGTTTTGTGCTGAGGCTCCTCGGGAGGCGTGGCAGGAGGGCTGAACACAGCCAGGACCTCAGCCGCCCATGGCCACACAGGCCCCAGGATTGCCCAGCTAGGGGCCCGTGCACCTTTGGGGACTTGGGGAAGAGGCACCTACCGCCTCCCACCCAGGCTTCTGAAGCTCCGGCCACCACAGGGAGCCACACATTACGCAGCTTGGAGGGGACAGTCAGCAAAGGGAAAAGGAGTACAGTGAGGACGCCCCCTCTGCCTGCCCTTGTCAGGGCTTCTGCTAATGGGGAGCGGGCTTGTCGGCTTCAGAGGGACCAGAAAACCTTGCTTGTGTCTTTAGCATGACCCCAAAATTAAGAATGTCATCATGAACTCTGAATTCACAATGGGACTGGGAAGGGTGTGGTGAGCACACCTGGGAGAGGTTAAGAAACCTGCTCGAGGCCACAAAACAAGGGAGGCACCTGGCGGCCCCAGGGCCACATTGCAGGCCCCTGGAAGGGCTTCCTGGGGAGGCCGAGTCTTGGCTCAGCAATAGGGAGGATGCATCCCCCCACCTGGAAATGAACACGAGGCAAAAACCCTGGAAATGGGAAAGGCAAACCCTTTGTTCCCATGGCTATATTTAAAAAACTTACCCTAAGGAAGTAGAGATGCACATAAAGACACACATACAGGATGTTCAGTGCACTGAATTCACTTCTGTATGATATTGAAAAACTGGAACGGTCCAGGCGTGATGCCTCACGCCTGTAATCCTAGCACTTTGGGAGGCCGAGGCGGGCAGATCGCTCAAGGTCAGGAGTTTGAAACCAGCCTGAGCAAGAGCGAGACCCCATCTCTACTAAATATAGAAAGAAATTAATTGGACAACTAAAAACATATAGAAAAAATTAGCCGGGTATGGTGGCGCATGCCTGTAGTCCCAGCTACTCGGGAGGCTGAGGCAGGAGGATCGCTTGAGCCCAGGAGTTGGAGGTTGCTGTGAGCTAGGCTGATGCCACGGCACTCTAGCCCGGACAACAGAGTGAGACTCTGTCTCAAAAAAAGAGAAAAGAAAAACTAGAACTAAACCAAGTGGCCCAGGAGAATCACATTGTGCACACGCTGGTACGCACACTAACCCCAACTGCGGAGCGGTAGGCAGCCACTAACCCCAACTGCGGAGCGGTGTGTACTGCACTGATGGGAAAGGCTTCTTGCAACATTACTGAGGAAAAAAATACAGTCATAATTTAGAAAAAAAAGACTTGAGGGGTGAGCACCCAAATGTTCAAAACATAACAAGAATGCTGGGTGATTTTTGTTTTCTTCCTAGTAATTCTCAATTTTGTCCAATTTCTCTGCCATAAGCATGTATGACTTTTGCAATCAGAAAAAGAAAGTGTAATCAATGTCATTTATTTTTAAAAAATGAAGATGCTCCAACCCCAACATTAGTATTTTATTTCATACAAAAAAGAAAGACCAAGAAAATACTTGTTATGGAAGGTGGACATACAAGGTGTTTGTATTAATAATATCTGCATCTGTTGCTCTCAGCGTGACAAACACAGGTGAGACGCCAGCTTCCTCTAGCTAAAGGGCTCAGCAGAGCCACGCAGACCACAAGGAACCAAGTTCCGACAAGGTGAGTTCAAGTGCACACCCAGCTCGCTGCTGAGACACGGGTCCCCTCCTCGGCTCTACCACAAATCCCTCACCCTGTGACGTGGGGCCAGAGCCAAAGTGGCTGACCAGCTTCTGGTGGCAGAAGAGCAGGAGTGGACTGTTCACAAGCTCAGAGCTTGGCGGACCTGCCCAAGTGACGGGCTGGGGACAGGGCAAAGCCCTCAAAGTGTAGGTTCCCTGGGCAGAATCCTCAGCCCTGAATTGCTGGGCATCCACGAGGTAGCATGATGAGATGGGCTCTGTGTAAAACAGACGGTCCTGGCTCCCAGGGAGCCCACGGGGTTCCAGGAGACACCCATGGCAGGAGAGACAGTAAAGCCGGGACCTGAGGGGTTAGAGGCAGCCAAGCCAATGTCATCTCAGCACTGATGATGGGGACCAGGAAAGTCCTCCCATCTAAGGCTGCCCTCACACGGGGGTGTCTGTGGGACAGATGTCAGGAAGTGGCGCTGCTGGGCCCCTTCAATGTTGGTAAATATTGCCAAAGTCCCCTCCGAAGAGGTCCTGACTTGTTGTCCCACCAAGCATGTGGGGAGTGGGCAGCCCCCATCAAACCAGCCTTTAAATCTCTCAGGAGCAGGTCTCAGCTCGCCACTGAACCACTCAATCATAAATTCTTCCAGCACGGAGCTCAAGTCTTCAAGATCATCTGGATCAGAGCCCTACCTTGAACAAGCAAACAAAATCTACCCAGGGCAGACGGCCGTGAACACCTCCAGGTCCAGAGAGACCCACAGCTCCCGCAGGGAGAACCCCCACCTTCTAACCACAGGGACCCCTCTTTGATGTGGGGCTCCCCTCACCACCGGCAACACAGCTTGGTGTGACACTGCCCACCAAACAAAGGCAGTTCAGTGAGGGGTTTCCATCTTAATCAACCAACTTCACGCACCTGTCACTCAGCACACTGAGTCCCCTGAGCTGAGCAGTGTCACCACAGGACTATGTGCAAGAACCTGTCATAAGCTAAGGAATATGCTTGAGCCTGGGCGACCTCTTCTTGGAAAAGACATCATGTCCTCTAAGATTTGGGAACCGCTAAGAGCAGCTGCTCTCCGATTGCCCCAGGATGGAGGCGAGACCCCAGCCGGAGACCTGGGCAGAGGCCCCTGAGTGCTGTAAGCACCAGATTCTCAGATCAGACCTTTGGGACCTTTCCGGAACACACGTCCCCCACCAGGAGCAGTGTGTCTTTCCTGTCTTGGCCAGGACACTGCTCAGAGCAGAGTTTAGCGTCTACACAGACCTGGACCTGAATGGTCATTCTTTTTATCCAAGATTTTTCACCTAAGCCTTCCCTTCCATCTATAAGGCGGGATGAGGACAAGACCTGCCTCCCGGAGTTCACAGAGAAAGGAGGCCCGGCGCACACCCGAGTGGCTGCAGGGTGCTCACCCCTGAGCCTAAGACAAAAATCACTTGATAAGAACGATACTTGCATTCAAATGAAGGGGGCTGGTTTCGAAATGAACAAAACGGCACCTGATCTACCCAACACACCTGACCCAGCCACCCTCAGAATTCGTGTGCAAAGAGAACGCCAGCACTTCCTCTCGCCTGCAACCTTGACCAGGGTGAGGGGCAGTGGCCTCTCCCTGTGGTGCGGGGTCTGCATCTCTACATGCTTGTGGTTTGGGGAGTTGTTTCCAAAATTATATTTTTAAGTAACAGACATTCACATTGCATTTGTGAGCAGTACCTTCAAGTTAAAAAAAAAACAACAAAAAAAAAAATCCAAAAGGGAAAAACACACGCTTGAAACCCATATCCATTTTAGGGAAAAAAAAAAACCATTTTAAAAATATAATCTAAGGCCGGGTGTGGTGGCTCACGCCTGTAATCCTAGCACTCTGGGAGGCCGAGGCGGGTGGATAGCTCAAGGTCAGGAGTTCGAAACCAGCCTGACCAAGAGCGAGACCCCGTCTCTTAAAAAAAAAAAAAAATATATAATCTAGAAGGGTGACACATCTACCCCAAACCCACAGTTTAATCCACCAATTCTGTCTTGAAGAGAAGGTTCAGAGATAAAGGGTGGGAGCGGGGAGGCCCAGTCCTACAGCAGTCACAGAACACTGGGCTCTGCCATGTGCCACGCCACGAGGGTCACTCCTTGGCTACAAATCTCCCCGCGTCCCGCGCAGGCGCCCCGCGCTCTGGTCCTGGGCCCTGGCATTGAGCACCCACGTCCCACACTCCGGGTCTCAGCCTTGCGCCCCTGTCACCAACATCCCCTCTCCTAGGCGGAGAACTCAACAACGCCCCAAACACACAGTTCTTGTTCCCCTGCTAAACACTCACCCTCGTCCTTTTTTTTGCAAATTCCCAATCACCCTTCCAGGCCCAGCCTAAACGCCACCTCCTCTTTAAAGCCGCTGCACTGACATGCTGCCTTGCTTGCCCCCCGGACCCGCCCGCCCCCAGGAGCCAGGCCGGCCGCGAACCTCGAACCTGGGCCCCAGGGCACCCCGAGTAAACAAATAAAGCGGGCGGGGGTGCTTCCAGGATGGTTTCTGCAGCCCAGTGAGAAGTGGAAACGAACTTATTTTAGACACAACAGAAAACGTTTCACTCTAATGAGGACAGATTGGGCCGGCGTCCCCGCCAGGGGGGGGCACCCGCGCGACACAGCGACACCCGCGGCGCAGGACGGCCGAGGACCCGCCGGGCGGGCGCGCCAGCTCGTGGCGGGGCCGATGTCCAGACCCGTCTGCCCGGCCTGGGCGGGGGACCGGGCGGGGCAGCCCGAGAAAGCCCACCGGAGTTGGGCCGGATGGGAGCCTGCGCCTGAGGGCGGGGAGCCCCGGGGGCGCGCGTGGAGGCCGGGGGCGCGCGTGGAGGCCGGGGGCGCGCGTGGAGGCCGGGGGCGCGCTCTACCTCGCCGGCTGGTCCTTCTCGTACAGCTGCGCGCTCGCCGGGGTCAGGCAGGGGTCAGGCCGGGTCGGACCGGAACTGGGTCCGGCGCCCAACAGCGTCCCCCGTGCGAAGCGTCCGGCGCCTAACAGGGTCCCCCCCGGGCGCGGCGCTGCGACGGCGGGTTCCGGGTCGGCCCGGAGAGTCGGTCCTGCCTGTGGCGACGGGGCCGGGGCAGTTGTGGCCACGCTAAGTTTGTAGGGCGCGCTGGCTGCGGCTCCAGGACCTCTCCTCCGCGTCACGAGAACATGTCACACTAGACGTGGCCGAGAAATGGCCAGCAGGACAAGCGCAGGTCGGGGCTGTAGGAGTGAGAACTTGGAAACAACCCGCTAATGTCCTCACAGAGCAAGGAATAATAATAGCGTAGCCCTGCGAGTAAGAACAAGATGCCCCGAGAAAGAACATTCCAGTAACACAAGGAGGTCGTGGAGGTTACGACTACAACAGTCCAAGTAAAAACCTCAGTGGAAGTGCTGGGAGATACAGTTAGTTAGTTCCATTTCTCCCAGAAATGGAACAGAAAGACCAAGAGCTGAAAAACAGGAGAGGATAAATAAAGTCAGTGGGCTGAGTCAGGAGGTCCAACGTGCAAAATAATCGTATTTTCAGGAAGGGAGAGCAGAGGGGAGGGAGAAGAGTCAGTCATCAAAGAAATTCTGGAAAATTAGCAGCACAAAGGGCCAGAGAGTGCCCAGTACGGGGAGTGGAGGCGAAGTCACAGCAGCCAAGCAAACGTCGTCCAGATGTGTCAGAACACGGGCAGAGAAGGCCCTAAGTGCCCGCCTGGCATCACACTGGAATGCTCAGGGGCCCCCCGGCCCTGCTGTGGGCCCGAGGGAACCCAGGTCTTCCCCCAAGCAGCTGCCACACCCTAGACTTCACCTGTTGCCTTTGTTCCTGGGGCTCAGTCCTCCGGCTGCCTCCTTCCTTCCCACCCCACGTCCAGTCCTATTGGCTTCTGCAAATTCTTCCAGAAACTGCCCCCAACCAGATACCACCATCTCCATTGCGCCCACCCAGACCCAAGGGACCCTTGCTCCCACCTGCACTCTTGCCGAGGCCTCCCCTGCTGCCCCGGCCCCTCCGTGGGTTCCCAAGGCAGCTGCAGTGGCCCAGTCAGAACCTGCTTAGCACCCACACGGGCCCTGCCTTGGGCCAGCTCCCTCCACTCTGGCCTTGTTTCCTACCCGGGGGGACTCCAGCCTAGCAGGTCGGGCAGGTCATCTCCAGGAAGACCAGACTGATAAGGTACCTTGTGTGTTTACTACACTGAGAGGAAATTGGAGCAGTGCAAGGACAGTTTAGGGATAGAGGAGGGATAAATGAGGGATAGAAAACTAATCAAGAAAATAGGGCAATGATTAAATACTGGGAAAACAGAAAGACTTGTTTCCCAGCAAAGGCCAAGTTATTGTGTTGTACTAGGGGGCCTGGTTGTCAATAATGTTTGCAAAACTACAATAATGTAAACATTTGTAACATAAATATTAACTAACGGTCAAACACTGAGGTTGACCTCAGCAAGTTTCCCGCTGGCTCTGGGGGAAGGGGTGTGAGATGGGAAGGTGTGGGGAGTGGCCAATGAGAAGGCCAGTGATGGCCACGAAGGTAAACGCCAGGAGAATCAGGCCAAAGTTGTCCTCTCTGGTGAGCAGAAAGGGAAGGGGGCTCTTTAAACTGTGAGGATTGGCCGGATGCGGTGGCTCATGCCTGTAATCCCAGCACTCTGGGAGGCCGAGGTGGGAGGATCGCTTGAGGTCAGGAGTTTGAGAGCAGCCTGAGCAAGAGAGAGACCCCGTCTCTACTAAAAATAGAAAAATTAGCCGGGTGTGGTGGCCTGTACCTGTACTCCCAGCTACTCAGGAGGCTGAGGCAGGAGGATCTCTGAAGCCCAGGAGTTGGAGGTTGCTGTGAGTGAGGCTGACACCACAGCACTCTAGCCCAGTCAACAGAGTAAGACTCTGTCTTAAAAAAAACAACAACAAAAAACAGCATAAAAATAACTTCCTAAAATCTGAAATTTGAAAATCAGAACACAAAGTTGGATGCTAGGATTCCCGACTGTGTGAGGCGAGGTCTGAAGGATGCATGGCTGGAAGCAGCTACCCCCAGGGAGCACTCCCGCCCTGTGCCCAGCCTTGCACCCTGGCTACCCCGGGGCTCCGCCGGCCTTTGCTTTCGTGGGAACTGGCCCTGGTCGTGAAGGGCTGTGCCTCAGTTGCTCAGAGCCGGAGGTCTGTGTCCCGGGGAGGCCGAGCTGTGCTCCTCCTAGAACTCCGCAGGCCCCTCCTGGCTGTCCCCAGCCCGTCCCGAGCCCAAGTGCACTTGGGATCTGACTCTCGGAGGAGAGGTGCCTTCAGAAGCGATCTCTCGTGTGGCCGGGGCCAAATGGGGTGATACTCCGAGACACTTCCAGCCAGGAGCTCCTTGCAAACTTAAGGAGTGAGATGAGCCCCGGACAGCCCCCATGTCCAGAGTGCGTAAAGGTTCTACCTCCAAGGGCCGCTGTGAGGATTAAGGAGCCAGGCCAGGTAAGGCTGTTAATAAACATGAACTGCTGCTACTTTTTGCTGTTGTCATAGCATCTTTATCACCAGCCGCCCAGAGACCCAGAACAGGTGCTCATCGAACAGATGTGGAGTCACTGGGTGGTCTCCCCGGTAGCCAGACAACAGCGTCTGCTGCCACTGTGGCCACCTGCCGCATCTCCTCGCCCCACCATTTGGGTGAAGCTCAGGGCAGTCTCTGTCCCCACCTTGAGCTCAGGCACCCCCTCCCCAGAGGTGTCCCCGCACCTGCCCAGCCTTTCCCGGAGGAAATTCTCCCAGCTGGAGTGTCTGGGGATGTGGGGAGGGGGGACCACTGCCACCTCCCTCACACCCCCACTCAATGAGCCCAGACTGCTGCAGGTGTCTGGGTCTCACCTTTTCACTCGATGAAAGCCACACAGATCTGGCTGGCAGCCATTTGCACACAAGGGGAACTTCTGCAAACCGTGAACACATCACCTCCCTGCTGCAGCCGCTGAGCTGTCCGGCTGTCACGCTGGAAAGGGGTCAGCCCTGGGAGCACTCAGGTTCCATTCGCTCAGCACGACTCAGGGCAGAGGGCTGGGGCCCAGCAATGGAGTCAGGCGAGACCAGGGTTCTGGCCCCGCCAGCCTCCGAGGCAGCCCCACTGGGCCCTGCCTCTGGGTCTGTGCCCGGAAGCGGTCTGTCCCACTCTCTCTGGGGTCACACCCTGGGGGAAGCCAGTGCCTTGTCGTGAGGACGCTCAGGCAGCCCCGAGGAGGGTCCTGCCCACCTCCGTGTGCCCACCACCGTGTGTGGGAACCGCCGTGCAAACAGCCCCCGCAGCCGTGGCCGAGCCCTTGGAGGAGTTCTGAATGTTCCGGGCACGGCCTCCGGGTTTCCAGGAACCTGCAGGGGCCTGACCACGTGCTCATGCAGGTTTCTAGAGCCACGGGTGTGAGCCTTGGGCAACAGGCCCTGCGGCCAACTTCCCCCCAAAGGTGTGAGCGAGCAAAGGTGAGTGTTGAGGCCACGCGGTGGCTGCTGGCACGACCTGGGGCCGGCCCAGCAGGACAGAGCCCCTGCGTGGGCAGCTGTGACACCAGCCAGGAACCTGGTGACGTTCTGAAATGTGTCTATGCTGTTTTTCTACAGCCACACGTGCCTTTTGTAAACGTAACTTAAGCCATAGAGCAATTCCTGTTATAACTCACTTTCCTACTTGGTATATCATGAAATCCAAATGTTGCAATATGTCACCTACAGCCACGTTTTTAAGCCACCGGCCACAGAATCGCTTCCTCCTACAGTTGGGCAGCCCCGGGCAGGGTGGGGGTCTCTGTCCCACCCCCGAGGTCCAGCCCCTCCATCTGGGACATGTGTTCTCTCCTCTGCTGACGACAGCAGCGTCGGCCCAGGTGCCTGGGCAGCCTGGAAGACCAGCCCCCCTCCCCGGGCCGGCCGTGAACCCTCTTCCCGGTGGACCCAACTGCCCCTCATGGCCACGCCCGGCACAGACCGGCGATTTCACTTCCCAGTCGTCCCTGGGGGTGGGTGGCGCGCGGCCCTGCGGGCGGAACATTCCGACACCCACACGCTGCATGCTTCAGCTCCGCGCAGCTGCGCTGGGCTGGCCTCTGGGAGCCTGAGCCCCTCGGAGCCCACGGAGCCGGAAGAGGACCCAGCCTGCCAGCATGTGGGGACCGCTCCCTTGTTCTCTGGGGCCTGGGCTGCAGCTGAGCCCAGAGGGTCTAACTCCTGGAGCAGGGGACAACTCAGAGCAGCCAGCAGGCTCCGTGCTGGGTAGTAGGGCCGACCCTAGGGGCTCCAGACCAGCCCCGGGGTTGTGACACAGGCCAGAGTGGGCTAGTGACTGGCAGAGCAAACCTTTAAGCCCCTGGGGTGGGGAGGGCAGGAGACTTCTAGAAGCAGCAGCCTGGCTGAGGCTGAGCTCTTTGCAGGAGGGGGCCCTGGCTGTCCCTGGGGTCTTCCAGCAAATTCCTGTGGCCTCTGAGTCCTCCTTGGTGCTAGAAGGAGGGCCCCATAGGCCGGAGGGAAACCCTTCCGTGGTGCGAGGCCACGGATCTGCTGGGTGGCCTGTCCCCGAAGGGCCTGCAGAAGCACTTTGAAAGGGTTTTGCTCACATGTGAAGGTTCGTGAAACTGGGAGGTGGGGGTGACACGGGACACACTCGCTCGGTGAACACCTCTTTGAACCCCACAGCCGCACCGAGGGCTCACGCCGGGGAAAGAAAGGGGGAGGTTGGCACAGGGTCAGGGGAGGAACAGGAACTAGCAGCTGCTCCCACCAAGCCGACGAGGAGCCTGAGGTTCAGAGAGGAACACAACCATCCAGTGGGTGGCACCTGGACCCCAGCACTGTGATGCTCCGCTGATGGTGCCTTGATGGTTAGGGGCCGGCGCCGGCGCCTTCCCACAGAGCACCCCGGACGCCTGCAGGAAGCAGAGCCCATGGCCGAGCCCTGCTGCCTTCGCAGACCAGTTCCCCCCGTTCCCGCAGCACAGCGGCCAGACCCACAGCCTTGCCCCAGGCCGGGTCCCCGGGGAGGCTCCCACGAGCCCCTCCACACCCTTCCCGAGCCCACGAGGATCCTGGGTCGGAGTCCGGGCCCTTGGGCACCTCCCCTTTGGAGGCCACGGAGCCTCTAGGGTCCCATGGCCGGAGGCGGGTGGGCCAGGGCGCTTGGCTCTGCTGGAGGCCGGCTCACGTTTCCAGCCCACGTTTCCGGCCCATGTGGCTGGGAAATCCCAGGCCAAGCCTTCCCTGCCCAGCCCCTTCCTCCTTCCTCCTGCCTGGCCTGGCTGGACCACACTGGGGCCACCACCCTGCCACCTGGTTCCCCTTCCTCTATCCTCTCTCTGGGGCTCTGTGGGTGCCCCAGCACCCCAAGATAAAGGGCCAAGAGCCAGGAGTCTCCTCCCGCGAAGAGGGGTCCCCAGCACAGAAGCCTCAGAGATGCCAGCGCTGTCATGGCACAGAAGGGGAGACTGAGGCCGGGGCGCAGAGGACACCTGCCTCCAGCCCCACAGCCAGTGAGCAGCTGGCAGTGACCAGCGTCAGGCAGCCAGGGTTGGGCCAGGGCTCCAGGCCCAGCGGGCAGAGCCAGGGAGGAGGAGGAAGATGAACACAGCCTGGCCGAGCAGACGGGGCCCAGAGCAGCAGCCGTGGGTCCAGCCCACACACCCCCCTGCCCTCCCTCACTCAGCCAGGCCTTAGCTCTTGCCATCGGAGGTCTCTGGCACCTCCAGCCCGTGGGCCACCCGTCCCCGGCTTGGCCCCGTGTGTCCCCTGGCAGATGAGGGGCCAGGTGGGAGGGTCAGGATGCTGAGACTTCTTGCCACTGGGCAGGAGTGAAGCTCTCCGGGACGAGGGAAGCTGAGGCAGTGGTTTTCTGGGCATGGGCTGCCCACAGCTGGTCCACATGGACCCTGTCCTCCGGCTCCGGGAGCAGGGATGGCGGCACCAGGACAGAAGGGAGTTGCCAGGGCCGGGTGGGCTCCCCTGGTGACGGCAGGGGCTGGCCCAGGAAGATTCTGAGCAGAGGAGCATGTGTGTTTCCCTGCCTGGTGCCTTCGCTACGTCCCCACCACAGACTGCCATGGGGAGTAGGGGGAGGACGACCCTCTGAGACAGACATGGAAGCTTCTGGATGAGGCAGAGAAAGAATTAAGTCAATGAATCATCTTAAATCTAAAACTGCGGTAGAAGCATTTGAGGTGTGTTCAGCACGCACCTCCCGGCGGACTCAGGTATAAGGCTGGTGGCGGGTCCCCCTCCCCTCCCTAGGTCAAAAAGAAAAGGCTCATGAGACCAGACCCGCCAAAGACAACTGCCGGGCCCCGCTGAAAACAGCAACACCTGGATGTCCACCCGGATGAGAAAGTTTTGGACCCTGGATTCCGTGAATAACCCCAGCCCCTCCTATTTCTCAATAACCGCGAAAGGTCACAGTGGAAAATCCCCAGCTCTTCCCGCCAAAAGTCCCTAGCCCGCCCCAAACAGTATAAAGGACCGCACCCCCTCCAGACGGGCGCGACTTCTCGGCACCCCCCTCTCTTGGGATCCTCGAACCCCGTCCAGGAGCGCTCAATAAAGCCATGATGGTTGGCCCCACCCTCTCTCTCTGTCTGTTTCTTTCGCCGCCGAAAAACGTTACATCAGGCACCCGCCGTGCCCAGAGTTTCCCACGAGAGACGGAGCAACAGGTCCGTCCAGGCCTCGCCCAGCGTGGACGTTCTCGGTGGTTCATTTGCAACAGCTGGAAACAGCTGGAACATCTGACAACAAAAGGAGGCAGGCCAGCTGCTGCACACACATGCCGGGATGTCACTCAGCCTTCAGAGCAGTGAGCGCCGGACACGCAACAGCACGGGTGGGTCTCAACGGGCCAGAGGAACGGCAGGACACGTGTGTGATTCCATGTACACGAAGCTCTAGAAAACGAAAACCAAGCTGCAGGGACAGAGCCAGGGCCGGTGGCTGTCTGGGCGGGAGAGTGACAAGGACACCGTGGTGACGGCCCTGCACAGGGTCCCCTGCGGTGACAGTTCGTCACTGGACACCTAGGTCGAGACTTGAACCTCGCATGTTACACGCGTGCAGCCTGTATGTCTCAGTGACGGCTCCGTGAGACTGTGCAAAGTGGCACCTGCAGCCGCCGCCGGGACAGAACGCAGACAGAACGCCTGTGCAAGGGAGGCGGAGGGCGCACGGGGGCAGGCGGGCCCCACGTGGATTCCATGTTCCCGTAAAGAGCCCAGAACACAAGAAAACTTTCTCATCTCCGGGTAAAAGGCGCATCTGGAATCTGGTGACGTTAATGAGAAAATATTTGAAATGTTAAGGATAAAGAAATAATTCCACTAACATCTAGGCAGAAAAAAGCTTAAATGTTACATTGAAACCATTAGATTTCTTTCTTTTCTTTTTTGAGACAGAGTCTCACTCTGTTGCCCAGGCTAGAGTGCTGTGGCGTCAGCCTCGCTCACAGCAACCTCAAACTCCTGGGTCAAGAGATCCTCCTGCTTCAGCCTCCCGAGTAGCTGGGACTACAGGCACGCGCCACCATGCCCGGCTAATTTTTTCTATATATTTTTGGTTGTCCAATTAATTTCTTTCTATTTTTAGTAGAGACAGGGTCTCGCTCTTGCTCAGGCTGGTTTCGAACTCCTGACCTTGAGTGATCCTCCCGCCTCGGCCTCTCAGAGCACTGGGATTACAGTCGAAAGCCACCACGCCCGGCCCAGATTTCTTTAAAACAATAAATTCTGAAAGTAGCAGGCAGCACTTCAGAGTTCAGAGAGAAAACGACTCTGACCCAGGGTTTTCTGTGAGGCCACCTGTGTGCCTCAGCCCGAAACAGAGACGCGTTGGGGAAACCCGTCAGAATGAGGAAGCGGTCGTGCTGGAGCCTGTCTGAGAGCAAAAGAATTTAATTTAAACAGAAAAGCAAATCCAGCCGATCATCACGGTGTGGCTTCAAAGCAGGGCACCAACGCTGCACACGATTCTGAAAGCAAACGCAACAAGCTGGAGCAGATAACATCGGCCAACTGAGTCTTCATTTTCCTAGCACGCCGATAAAATACGGCACGTGTAGCCTGGGGGTGGGGGACAGGTGTGGAGCTGGGCTGTCCCCTCGTGCAGGGAGGTGCACACCGTGCCGGCAGCCAGAGAGATGCCGGGTCTGACGCGTTTTTAACAATAAGGGGACTACTAGGAGATTAAAACAGGATGGATATCTTCCAAAAACTAGTGAAAATAAATCAAGTAAAAAAATATAATATGCTTGCCAACAGACTACAAAGGAAAGAGCAAACACACACACATGCACACACACCTACACACACACACATGCACACATATACACTATACACATACATGCACACACATATGCACACATGCACTCACAGACACACATGTATACACACATACATACACACAGACGCACATGCACATACACACAAGTATATGCACAACACATACGCACACATATGTGCACACATGCATGTACACAGGCATGCACACATGTACACGTGCACTATACACACATGCACACAATGCACTCACAGACACACATGTATACACAC
>VBSM01002959.1:15573964-15604139 GCA_008086735.1 Cheirogaleus medius | reverse complement strand
GGTGTGTGAGGCAGGTGCAGGGGCAGGTGCAGGGACAGCTGGAAAGGCTTTTTAAGAGGCAAGGTCTCGCTCTGTTGCACAGGCTGGAGTGCAGTGGCCTCATCACAGCTCTCGGCAGCCTCCCGAGTAGGACTACAGGCATGTGCCACCACACCCAGCTGATTTCTTTTTTTTTAGAGACAGGGTCTCATTATGTCACCTACGCTGGTCTCAAATTCCTGGGCTCAAGTGGTCCTCCTACCTCCTGAAGTGCTGGGATTACAGGCGTGCGCCACTGTGCACGGGTGAGGGTTACTACAAATATGAAAAGGCTAGAGAGAAGCCCGTGGTGACAGGCCGGGATGGGAGCTGGCAGGATGAAGCCACGGCGTTTTCCAAAGTACACTGGTGCTGAAATGTCCCAGGACCCACACGTGTGTGAATGAATGCACGTGTGAAAGGGATACAGATGGGCAGGGGAAGGAACTCCAGCCGGGAGGGCGCCAGCTGCGTGAGGGAGGGACGCGGCGGGAAGGCCGCCGTCAGAGTGGGGGCGGCCGTCCAGGAGGACGGCAGGATGGTGGATCCTGAGTCACCCACAGACACTCGTCCGCTGCGGAGGGTCAGGGGCGACTTTGCGGATCACGCGATGGGCTGAGACAAACGTACAGACGCTGCGGAGCCGACGTGAGCACCAGGGAGAGCCGCGTTGCTGCCCTGGCCCTCCTGCCACCAGCGCGCAGCCCAGCCAGGACGTGAGGCCGCCCTTCTCAACTGCCAGGGCCTTGAAGGGCAGGAGGAGGGGATTGGCGGGGACAAGGCAACACCGTGGCACCTGGGTTGGCCTCCTCACCAGGAGGGTGGGGTGGGCTCCTGGGGGCGGTGGCCTTGGTCCCGGGCAGTGCAGGCGGGGGTCTTTAGGGGCGGAGGAGCAGCCCTGCACCTCTCCAAGGGTTCAGGGAAAGACTACAGGTAAGAGGGGTGCGTGTGTGTGCGGAGAAGGCCGGACTTGGGTTGGGAGAGAGAGGGGAGCTCTTGGCACTGCACTTGCAACTTTCCCATAAATAGTCCTGAAACTATTCCCGCAAATTATTTCTAAAAATCCTAACGATGCACCAAAAGCCGATTCTTAGAAGAGGGGTCCCTAGAAGACGCGCGGGGCGTGCGGCAGCCCCGACTCGGCGCAGCTCACCGGCCTGGTAGTCGTAGAGGGCGATGGCCGTGATGCCCAGGTCGTTCTCGTACTCGTCGTAGGCGCGCTCCTCTGCAAGCAGACAGACAGCCTGAGCGCGGCTCAAGCCCCGCCCCTGCGCGCGCCCGTTTTAATGTTTCTGTCGATGACACTTGCTAAGACTAGGGGTCGGGGAACTGGTCAGGAAAGAAACTGCAGTGTGAGCCAGCTCTACTCTGAGGCACCTTCTAGAAACAGGAAAAGGTCTCCAGCTTTCAGGCCAAGTTCCCGGATCCCCAGTGACTATGGTGCCCCTGACGGCACGGTGGCCGTCCTCGCCGCGTAGCTCCTACGGCGGGAGAACTCAGCATCGTTAGGGAGGTCCTGTGTCATGGAAAGTGACGTGACAGAGCCGATCGGATGCCCCTCGTCACACTGAGGAGGAAGGTAGAAGGCCCCGCCCTGACGCACCCTCTCAGAGCCGGGGGCAGCTAACCTCCCTGCTCCCCACTTTCGCAGCACTCCAAGTGGGACGCAGCGCTTATGTTAAGCCTGTCTAAATATATTAAATGAAACCTCATTTTTAAAAATAAAACAAGACCAATTTTAGTGTCTCTCTGCCTGAAATATCTACAAAACCTCCAAAGCGTATGGAAGACCTTAAAGCCCTTCAGATACCCTGGCTTTCTGCAGACTCTCCTCTGTCCAAGGACACACGAGAGCAGCATCACCCCTTCCTCTGACCCCTGCCCACTGCCCCAGCCTGTCCGGAGCACCCCCTCAGGGGCAGAGGCCCTGTGGACACAGCAGAGGCGGGGCAGGCCAATGAACGGGACATTCTTCACAGGGGACCCAGAGGCAGCTCAGGATGAACCGGGAGCTCCCCACCCCAGAAAGGGCACTGGAACGTGGGGCCCCCAGTACCTGCTGGGTAGTGGCCCGGGGCCTCTGTGCTGTCATAGACGGCCTCTGGGGCGTAGGCCAGGCCCTGCTGGCTGCCGGCCTCTCGGTAGTCGGCGACCTCCACACCGTACACAGGCTCTGGCTCACTCCCGCTCACGGGGCCTCTGTAGCTCGGCTCTGCCTTGAATGAAGCTGCATCCTGGGGAAATGGCAAACGGACATTTTGTGTGGCCCGTGCTGGCCTCTACAAAACAGCAGCCGCGCTGCTCCAGCCGGCAGAAACACACGGACTATCTCCCAACCCCAGCAAGGACGGAGGAAACAGACATGGGACAAGGAGGCCAACCCACAAGCACATTGAGCATGCCTGGATTTTCAACACGGAAACGTGTGCTCAGAGTCCCATATGCCATCTCCTCCTGGAGGATCCAGGCCTCCCGCACACTCAACCTTCCCAGCCCTGTAGTAACGACAGCCCACGCCGCCTAGCAGGAGCCACGCCCCTCCTGTGCTGTGGCCTGTGGGCAAGAGTCTCTTGGGTTAGATTTGGCGCTTTTTTCAGATCACTGAGGCCACCAGCCTTCCTGCCCTGCACTGCCCGCCCCACGCCTGACAGCAGCGTTTCCACGTCACCCCAGCCCTGCCTGAGCAGCCTAGCCTACAGACAGGGATCTGTTCGAGCCAAACCCTCTGTGCCAGGGGTCCTCAAACTTTTTAAACAGGGGACCAGTTCACTGTCCCTCAGACCGTTGGAGGGCCGCTGGAGAGTGCGGCGCACATTCCACACATGCGCACTGTGGGCCCGGGACGAGTCGGCTGCTAAGCAGGACAGGCAGTGGCAGCAAAAACACCCACTGGGTCGGATAAATGTCCTCATGTCCTCAGCGGGCCGCATGTGGCCCGGGGCATAGTTTGAGGACCCCTGCTGAGTCTGTGCAAAGAGCTGCATCCAAGTGCAAAGGTTCTCTAGAAATAAACACCTCTCTACTTACACCACGGCAACTTCTGAGCCCCGAGGACATTCTGATCTGCCTGCCCATCTCCAACAGGGCTGGCATCCATGTTCCCACCAGGGGCTACCGGAAGGACCCTCCAAGGGTTAGAGAAAGCATGGCAGACAGCCCAGAACTGTACACACAGGGCTCCGGCAAGAGGCAGCGGCCAAGAGCTGGCTGTCTACGGGTGTGACCAGGCAGGAAGAGCTGCTGCAAGACCAAGGAGAGCGACGCCACCCCCAGGGCAGGCAATGGGGACCACAGCAGGGTTAACTGCAAGGCAGCAACAGGGTCAGAGCATCCCTTGGGCAAGATGGTCCTGGCTGCAGAGGGGAGAGGGGGGAGGCTGGAGGCCAGGTCACAGTGTGGCAGCCCGGGCTGAGCTGCGACCTTCCAACATCAGCATCCCCATCACATGGGCCCCCTTACCCACCAGGGACTGCGTGTCATTGGCCTGCTCGCCAAAGGACCGGCTTCTCAGTGCTGGCCAGACAGCTCAAGGCCCCTTATCATTAAGTGACAAGCTACGAGGCCATGGCCGCAACTGCCTGGTGTCTGGCGGGATAAAGCACAGGCAGAGGGCACAGCAGTGCCAGCTGAGAGAGGGGAGGAGACCACGGCCCAGCTAGGGGCCAGGCCCCAGCCCTGCCCGTCTCCATGGCTCTCCCTGGGCTCGAGGACCTCCTCGGGACTTCAGCTGGTGTCCCCTGGTGAGAGACGATGACTGTGTGGACCAGGACAGTGGCCGCAGGGGAGGGGCCAGGCCCAGCTGGACGTGGTCACGGGTGGCAGGGGTGGTCGTGGGGGCAGCTGCTCCCGTGGAGAGGGGGTCTCAGAGCCTGGGGACACTAGACTTCAGGCAGGCAGCTCAGTCACTCAGGGATGAGGAGAGAACACTGGGCCGCATGTGCGGGAGTTGCTGCACACCCATGACCACACCGAGAGGGGTCAGGCAGCACCCAGAGAACGCTCCTTCAGGAGGTGAGGAGGGGGGAGGGGCTGAAGAGCAGCAGCCGTGGGAGTGGGACCACGTGGGGGCAGCCTCTTGCCACCCAGGGAGGACGGAATTTCCAGAAGGGAACGTGGCCAGCATCCAACAACGTGGAAAGCAAGTGAGAGGAAGACCAACCGGTCTCATGAGGTGGCAGCAGGTGGCCTCACGGACACCGTCTAAGAGGCAGCCAGACTGCAGCGGGTGAGGAAGGACAGTGGCGGGGGCTTGCTCCAGGGCCACGGAGGGGAAAGGGTGGCACATGGTTGAAGGACTGTCCCTCGGACAGCGCCGAGGAGAGCCCCAGCCCTGGAGACACTGGTGGCCACCCTCCTCCCGGGCACAGAACGGAGTGGCAAGGCCATTCCCTCCCCTCTGCACGGCCCGGCAGGGCTTCTTCTGCTACACGAAGGAAACCTGTCTCGGGCCAGTCGGAGACTCACGGGAGACCACGTGGAGACACCCACCTCATAGACGGGGCTCGGAGGCCGCCTCTCCTCAGCCGGCTGGGGGGCGGGGGACGCAGGCGGCGTGTGCGCTTTGGCTCGGGCTTGCTCCTGGCAGTGAAAAGCAAACGGCCGTCAGGACGCCACCACGCTGCGCCGCGGCACATCTGCCTCCGCGGCAAGAGTCCCGCTGCGTTTGCAGAGGACCGGGGCCCCAGCTCCGGGCACCCTCCCTGGTGAAGGAGCAGAGACACCGAGCACCAAGGCTGAGCACCCAGGGGACCTGCGGGTGGGTGCACTCTGAAGGGGAGGTCACGCAGTCAGTCAACAGCCTCAAGGAAGAGGACCATGGTGGCCCACAGCGTTCCTGCTGCCACCACAGGGCCTGCGGGACGGGTGGCAGAGTGCGGTCGGGAATGCACCAGTACTGTCACCAAGCTGCGACGCTGAGCCCCAGCAGCACCTGATCTGCGTGATGGAGATGACTTTGGGCCTTTAAGCTGATGTTGCCACGGGTTGAGACATGTAGGACCTCCAAACAGGGTTAATATGTTTTGCATGTGGGATGAACATGAATTTGGGGGGCCACCAAAGGGTGGACTGTGGTAGGCAGAATAGTGGCCCTCCAAAGCTGCGGATCCTATGAACACGTGACCTTCTACGGCCAAACGGACCGCAGACGTGATAAAGTTAAGGATTCTGAGATGGGGAGACTCCTGGACTCTCTGGGTGGGCCTGACGTGATCTCTAGTCCCGGCAAGGGGGGAGGAGTGAGA
The DNA here is from genome assembly GCA_008086735.1 of Cheirogaleus medius. Classification (NCBI taxonomy): domain Eukaryota; kingdom Metazoa; phylum Chordata; class Mammalia; order Primates; family Cheirogaleidae; genus Cheirogaleus; species Cheirogaleus medius. The sequence continues at coordinate 15,598,878 of VBSM01002959.1, read as the reverse complement.
GGCAGGACAGACGTGCTGAGGAGAGCGGAGGCTGGAGGGATGCCAGAGGGGCCGCAAGAGCCCCCAGAATGAACACAGCCCTGCCGGCATCATTTAGGACGTCCACCTCTGGACCTGTGAGGGAACACGTGTGTGGTTTCACATCACCACGTCTGTGATTTAACAGAGCAGCAATAGGAAACACGCACTGACAGCCTGCACGTCACCACAGAGGAAGCAGAGACCCACGAGAGGCCAGGCGGCACGCCCAGGGCCACGCAGCTGGGGCCGGCAGAGGCAGGGTCTGAACCCTATTCGTCCACCGCGGATGCTCCCGCTGCTCCCTCTGCAGCGGGCCCTGACGGGGACAGCCACAGCGGCATCAGTCTTGCCAAAAAGAACACTGTGCAAGGACTGGAGACTCCAGCACACTTCTTGGCGTCTGTGCCCACCCCTGACCACGACGGTCACAAATCCCCACTCATCGGGAACACCTGCAGTACCAGCGTGTCCCGTGTGTGCCCCCGGAGGGGCAGGGCCCAGGCTGGGCAGGAGAAGCATGGGCGTCCGGACACCCGGGCCTGCCAGCCACAATGCAGAGGCCCTGGCCGGGGGACTACACGCGGGAGCTTCACCAGCACAGCTGCGTACCACGGGCTCGATTCGCAGCCCCTCCCACACCCAGGCTGGGGACAAGCACACGTGGATGCATGCCAGTGTCCCCCAGTGACAGCTCGTGGACAGGGCAGTGCAGCTGGTGCGTCACCAGGGGCTGGATCGGCCAGGCCAGAGACCGTATGTGCGGCTCCTAACTTGCAGGAAAGCCTCAAATGTGAGTTAAATACACTCCCTGGTGAAAACCTTCTGGCCTGCCCAGGAAAGAGTAAGCGCAGCCCCGGAGCCCCCACCCCCTCGGCACAGGTCTGCGGTCAAGAGCACGGTGGGGACCCTCCTCACGCACCTCTAGCTTCCTCCGGGCCTCTTCCTGCTCCTGCCTCTCCTTAGCCATCCGCTGGGCTCGCTCGGCTTCTGCCTTCCGTCTGTCCTCCTGTTCTTTCTCCTTAGCAAGGTTTTCAAAGTTCGCCCTGATGTTACTGGTTTTGCTGGTCACTACAGAGGGAGGAGAGAGGACACCTGGCCTCAGAACACCTAGAACCCTCCCTAGTCCCCCCCAATAAAAAGGGAAAGGTTCTCTAAGCTACTGCTCAGCCCACCCACCCATCCCCAGCCCTGTGTGCCCATGTGCTATGTGTTTGGTAGGACGGAGAATTATTATAAGCCTTGGATCTGGAAAGCATTCATTCATTCATTTAGAAACAGGGTCTCGCTCTGTCACCCAGGAGTACAGCGGTGCCATCACAGCTCACTGCAACCTTAAACTCCTAGACTTAGGCGATCCTCCTGCCTCAGCCTCCTGAGGAGCTGGGACCACAGGCATGAGATTCTCAGACACAAGAATTCAGCCATCTATTCAAGAGATTTGTAAAAGGTAAAAAATTGCCACTCTTCTAACTTTTATTTTGAAAAATGTAGTCATTTTTTCATTTAAAGTGTCATGTATACACTTGTAATGGTTTTCTTATCTTTCAAATAAATTAATTTAAAACTTTCCTCTAATGTCTACTATAGTAGATATCAACACACATACCCCACATCAACAAAAGCTCTCAGAGGCCCTCACTGATTTTCGTGTGTGTCAGTGTCCTGGCGCCCTCCTGAGGCTCTCACATCAGGGCACCCATGGAACAGCGGCTCTCAGCTTCCTATTTTGAATTTAGCATTTACTATCATGTTTCATGTTTTCCCCAACTGAACGATTCTCTCTTCAGGGCGTGGCCCAGGTCTGATTCCACCATGAGCCCAGCAGACACCTGAAAGGACGGACTTTGAGCAGCCTGATCAATGGCCCACGAGTGTGAAGCGGAGCAGACGTCGCCTGCTGTCTACGCACAGATGTCACGACACCTTCCTCCGGTCGTGGTCGTGGCTGCTTGGCTCAGGGAGCAGTGGGTGTGCCCGAGCTGCTCCCAGAACCCTGTCGGCAGTGCGGGCGTGCACTTACCCCCTCTCTGACTTGGGACATGCCCCTCCAAACAGACGCCGCTGAAACACCCCACGATGCCGTGCCTGCAGACGCCCCTTCACCTCTCCAGGAGCAAAGAGCACCTTCGTCAAAAGGATTGCCCATTTCTTGCTCCAAAATGTGCAGCAACAACCACGCTCTCCAGGAACGCCCCGTCTGCTCCTGGCTCCCTTTCACAAACTAGCCCTTTCCCCTCGGCACTTTCCTGTGCGGAAAAACCACGCGGGTGGACTTTCTTCCTGGGAAACCACACAGTGCTTCTGGGGGTCTGCTACGACTCACCAGCTTCAACAGGCACCGTCTTCTGGTAAACAGGGGACACCTTGGCGACATCCTCAAAGGTTGAAGCGTTCTACGGAGACAGGAGAAGGAATCAGGAAGGCACTTTTCTCTTCCCATCATGCCGTGCAGCGGCTCCTACCTGACGCAAGGCTTAGAGCCTCCCGGACCTTCCACGAGACCCAACCAGACAGCCCAGCACCCTCATCTCCACCTCTCCACTCCGCAAAGCAACTGAGGCATGACAAACATTACCACACACCTGCTGGTGACCATGAGTCAGCGCGAGAATAAAAACCACCTCTCCCCATCTGCTCCATCACAAATCCGTCCTTGGTACTTCCTCAAGCCTTCCCCTCCCTCACCACCGAGAGAGGCCTCGACGCTTACTCAGAGCATGGAAGGACACTTGGGACACACGGGGGCCTCTGCTGGCCTGATCCTACGCTTCCCAGTAAGCACAGCCATACCTGCTTGTTGTGCGGGGCCGTGGCCTGCCACTTACCGGCCGACGCAGGTGCAGACCGGCAGGGCTCTTAGAAAGTGACGGCCATCCTCAGCGGCATCCTACATCTCATTACCTCTGACTGCAACATTTGGGGCTCAGAAGCTGCAGCAGCCCCATCACCCAGGCCCCTCCTGACCAGGAGGGTCTGCCCAGCGGCTCGCCCGCCTCCCGGGCCTCCTCTGCTCCGACCCTACTGCCTTCCCTCTCCCGGCACCAGCCCTCTGCGCAGCTAGCGCCTGGGTCCCTGTCGGCCACTTCCAGGCCCTTGAGTTGCTCACACCCGTCCAAAGGCAAGGCCACCGGCCTCTTGGACCCTGCACCTGCTGGCACCACCTGCAAGGACCACTGCAAGGGACTGGCCTCACAGCATGGATGGAGGCAGACAACAAAGACTACCAAACCTCCTCCCAACACTGAAAGTGGCCACTCTCACACTTCCTTCCCTGTCTTTGTGAGGTCAGCGGTCACTGTCATTACCGTCAACTTTGACCACAGACACCCACGATATAGACACTTCCTCAACTTCCGGCCACAAAGTCATAACCTCTGACTCACCCACACAGTTAGCTCATTCCCTCCATCCATTCCAGGCCACCTCCCCGAGCCCTTTCCCCCTCACTGGGTCCCTTTGCCCAGTCTCCTCTGATCATCTGACCACTGTCATCATGAGGGTACAGCCCCGGGCCCCCACTCTGCACGCTCTCCCAGCCGTCCCAACTCCGTCTACACACTGGCCGTATGCAGACTCACCCAAGTCCCTCTTCCCAGGTTCCCACCTCGGCAGCTGCCCCACGTCCACCTTGGGGTCACCCTGACTCCTCCCTCCCCTGCTCCCCTTGAAGCTCCCCTCCCCAGACACTTCTCTCCTCACAACCACACCCCGGCCCAGGCCATGCCCACGATCCAGTCTGCACACCGGCCGGGGGCTCCTGCTAGTGTCCCCTGCCTGCTGACCCCTTCCAGGGCTGCTCACATCACCTCATGCAGTGCAAAGCCTTCCGTGGTCTGTGGGGCTCTCCGGGGGACCAGTGAGCCCCTCACCCCTTTCCGCGCAGTGCAGTTCGGCCCTTCTTCAGAATCTGCCCTAACTTGGGTTCCTCCAACTCCTCAGCCCAGCTTCCTGCTCCCCCTGTTCCCCCAGGGCCCACATTGGGAGCCCTGGCCACAGGGCGAGTCCACTGGGCAATACTGTCTGCGAGGTCAGCAGAGAGCCCAATGGCAGCAGAGCTCCGTGAGGACAGCCCTGCTGCCTGTGACCCCAGGCCACGCACGCACAGGAGTGGGCATGGCAGGGCTCGAGTCCGCGCAGCTAGACGCAATACAAGACAGACAGCAGACACGGCTCATCACACAGGCAGACGACAGTGCCCAGCCGGCCAGTCTGGATGACCCCACACACAGTCTAATGATAACTCTAATGTTTTTTTAAAGCATTGGATTATGGATGAGAAAAACAATCATTTCATATGCTTAACACTGACTCACCGAGGCTGTGAAACCAGTCAAAAGTGAAAAGAAAAATGAAGGAATCCCCGATGGGAGATCAAAATGGGTTTCCATAGGAACGTCTTTTGGTGGTTAAGACGACAGCCCCTGGGCTGGCGGTGTCCCTCAGCCCTGCCACGAGAACGCTAACGGCTGCGATCTGCACTGTGCATAGAGGGCAGCCACCGACCACAGTGTGGCTCCTTACGATGTGGCTGATGTAAGCAGAGAACGCAGTTTCCAATCTGATTTAATGTTCAACTGACCACATGCCTCTGAGGCACTCACATTAAACACCTGGGTTCCAATGGTGGCCCAGCCACTCATCACTGTGCTGTGGCCAGGGAAGAGGGACAGTGACAGCCCTTACCCCACAGCACTGCCCCAAGGAGCACAGGACCATCTGTGATAGGAAGGGTGTGCTCCGGCCACTGGGTATACTTCCAGAACCGTGAGCCACACAAAATCCATGAGACCGCAGGCTGACACACCAAGGGCTCCATAAATGTGCGAACTTGGCGGAAAATACTAACCCCGGGTCTGAAATATTTACCTTGTCCATCCGATCCTTCTGCACCCCGTATTTTCCTCCGAATCCTTTGGAGTAGTCTGAAATGTGGCAAAACACAACCTTTACTCTGAGGTCGAGGACAGGCATGGGGCTGACGGCAGATGCATGCAGACGGACCAAAAACAGCCCGAGAGAGAACACCCGGCGCAGAAAGAAACGAGGACCACCAACGCTGTCTTTACTGGCAAGGCAAGTTTCGCATGTGACACCGGCCCTGGGCACGCAGGCGGGTGAGAGGCAGAGCACAGGCCTGGGGCATGCGTGGGCATTCTCCTGAGGGGCACGGGGTGGCGGGCAGCAGGCAGGGGCACTAAGCTGAGGGAAGGGCATGGGACAGGCCTTTGCAACGCGCCACTTCAATAGCACAGTCTTCCGCACCAGCACGGGCTTATTCTCATGATTCCTGTGCTCCTGCGCGACTGAGCGCTAAAAAGAGGCTCAATCGCAGTTTGTTCTCTTGCTTTTTAAAAGAAAGAAAAAATCCATGTGGAAATTCTGCCAGCCAAATACTTCTGTTGCAGCAACACACATCCACATGAAAGTCACACTGTCATGCAGCGGTAATGCCACAGAGACCCAATGGCCTCCTCCATGCAGCTCAAGGACCCTCCCCAGGTGTGTTTACCTTCCCACGCCAGAGAGCTGCCATGTGCTTCTAACACTGTGGGCTCAAAGCTAAGCCTGCCCTGTAAGGCTGGGGACTCCCATTGCTCCAATTATGTGTCCAGGCTCTAATAACCACCTCCGAATCTTGAAGGTAATGGAACAACTGCGCTAAGGAAAACTGCACTGGCCGGCTTTGCGTCCACGCTGTGTGGCTCCGTGTGGGGATATTACATGTAGACAATGTCACCAAACACACCCAAACAAATAAAAAAAAACAACAACCCCGTCCCTGGCCAAAAACACCACCACAAATGCAACACAGAAACCACACGGAACGTGCCTGTCTCCTGGCCCTCACTGCCACCAGCCTCGGGTCTGAGGGTCAGTGGTTTGGTTGAACCAAACAGGTCTCTTCTCATCTCAGTGACTCAATGACTCACAGCAGCCATGGTCAAGAGCAGACCAGAGATGCCCCATTCCAGAAACTGGACAGGTCATGGGGTTAGAATGATAAAACTTGCAAACTAATTGCCACGTTTTAGCAAACACAAATCGTAAAGGTCATAAGGGAGAAAGTACATGGGAAAGACAGGGGAAAAATCCCAAGTTAACACCTAACACAAAAGTGGGTTTACTACACCCGGCAGCCCTGGCAGCTGACAGTTGGTGACTTAGGAACACTGTGTTGCAAGCTCTGATGGTGACCCTGAAGTCTGTGCTAGAAGTGGCTGCACTCAAAGGGGGGGGAGGGAGGAGGCTGGGGGGCGACTGTGCCTTGCTGGGACTCGTGCTTGGCCAGCTTCTCCTTGTAATCAAACCCCACAGCAGAGGAGTCCTGCCTCTCGGACTGAACACCAAATTTGCCTCCGAAACCAGTCTTATAATCTGAAAGTCCACAAGCGAAAGTGGGGAAAACAACCAAGAGAGGAAACACAAGCTGGGTTAGAAATGTCTGAGCATGGCAATGATCAAATACATTGTTTCCAGAAAGCAAGAGCTTTGCCGAGTTTAGGGCCTTAAAGACCCCGCTCCCAGCCTCACAGTCAGAAGTTGCCTTTGAAGGTTAAGGTTAAAGAACAAACTTAAAATCTGAACACTTCAGCCAGGATCCGGAAACAGGCTAAGCACTGTATTTTAAGTGATTCAGTAAGCCACTCCATGCTTGGAGGGTCGTTGCTAGGGTCCTACCCACGCTGCAGAAAGAGAACGCACCTCCACGTCTGCATAGAGACACACGTGTCAGACATGGGCCACACAGGTGAGCCCCCCCCGCCCCCCACCCTCGCTGCTCTGGCTTCAAGGATGGGCGTGCCTGACCCCTGGCTTAGGTCCGGGTTACACTGAAAGGTTTTCAGTCCCCTCGGACTCCTTTTCCCAGGACAGGGTTCCCACTCTGACAAGAAAACACTTCCGGTTAGAAAGGAAGAGTCTCCTGCCACTTTACAAACAAGAAACCATGGACCAGGACACTGCAGCTTTTGTGCCACACGCTGAGGAAACAAACAGCATGGCAGAGAGTGCTGCAGGTACTGACCAAGTTTCCTGACCCCAGGTAAACCCATCCCGTGGTGCAGCCCTGCAGGCCTCCCGTGTGAGAGGACGGGGGTCACCCCTACGCTAGCTGAAGGGTTTCTGACACCGTAGAAGGCACAGGACAACTTCAAACAGTGAAGCACAACACTGTGACAACAACAAAGCAAACACAACACACATCAATTGACCTACGAATGAAGGAAAACAAACTTCCAAAATGATCTTGCACACGAGTAGTCAAAGCAAATGTACCTTTTTGGGATTCATGCAGCTGCAATTTCTCCTGGTGATCCCAGCCAAGGGCACATTTGTCTTGTCTGTCTGTCTGCACACCAAATTTTCCTCCAAACCCTTTCACATAGTCTACATGCACATAAAAGGCCATAATCTATCAGTAACTGGAAGCCTGGGTCACAGGTAGAAAGTATGTTTCAATGCAGTTAAATACATACAACTTGCTAAATCCATCCTTTCCCTCCTGGATCTTTGGTGAAACTTTAGGTAATATCCATTAAGAGGGCCTCCATGCAGAGTGGCCAGAAAATGACCCTAGAATCTCAGTATTGCGACTAGACACGGATGGGACACCCCCCCAAGCAGCTCCAATGCATGCAGCTTCTGCCAGCACTGGGAGGCGGCACCGTCTCGACACTGACAGCACAGACGTGCGGTGCATGGCCACTGTCATAAGCAACTCTGCTGGGGTCTGCCAGCCACGAAAGTGTAAACATTTGACTTCTTGTTGCACAGATATGTTTCTGGATTCGCTGTTTTAAAGTTGAATACTTAATTAAAAAGAGACATCTACTTTAAGGGTCGCTTTCTGTTTCTATTTTGTCTAACACCTGTCACGTGAATAGCTGCTTGCTAGAGAATGACATCAAACTGAAGACACCTTTCTGGGATTCGTGCTTCTCGGTCTTCCCCTGATACTCAAAGCCGACGGCACTCTTGTCCACTTTGTCCTTGTCGATACCGTATTTGCCACCAAAACCTTTGGAATAATCTAAAACAAAACAAAACAAAGTACTATTTAAAAATGAGCAACAAAATCAGTCAACATGCTAGTCTTAGCAGTCTTTAAGAAACTACTTTTATCACTAATTTAAAAAATAAAACAAAAGTCAGGCTCACTGTAAAATCACGGAGCAACCTGGACAGTATTAAAGGCACTACTTATGTGTAATAATACAGAGTGGCAGAGACAGCAGATTAATAACTGCAGCATCATCCTTCACCCCGAGAGACGGCAGGCGTCGGTCACTGTAACAGGGCTTCTGAGATGAGGATAACCCAGAGCAGCAGGGTGCCGAGAAGGAGCCCCCAGAAAATAGGATGCGCATAGTGCAACTTCCAGAAACATAAATTCTATGCAGAATGGAGTCATTTAGCACGTTATTCTGACAATAAAGCATGAATCTCTCCTGGACCTTTAATGGTGTAGAACGCAGAGATCAAGTCCTGGGAGGGAAGGGCCAAGGCATCAGAGGAGCCTGAACCTGCCGCGGCACCTGGGCCTGCATGCCCAGATTCCCCGGAGGCGCGTCTGCACAGCTTCCCTGAACGCCACCCGCTAAGGTCCTGCCGCGCCCTGCGCACACTGGCAAAGGAGGATGGTTTACTCCCCGGGAAGAGAGAGAAGAGAAAACAGAGTAAACTAACCCGCCGCAGCAGGCACCAGGGGAGCCTTACAGCGGATTCCAGGCTGAGCTGCCCCAGGCCCGTTGGTGCTTCCCTCGGGGAAATGCCAAGCACGTGTGGCCAGAACTTTCAATGGTGTTTTTAAAAAGAAACCTGGACTTTTAAAATATTAAAGCTCTCAGTTTTCAAATGTTGGCTGCTATTTTCAAAAATGTAAAGGTGTAGGCCAAAGAAGACAAACGGCCCAGGGGAACCAACAGGTCCCGACGCCTGTAGCTCCAGGAAAGGCTCTTCGAGTGACCGTTCGTTCACAGGGTATGTCGTGGTGAAGGGACAGAGCAGCACAGCCTCTGAGGACAACTTGGCAGTATCTCTCAAAATCGCAAATTCACTATGCTTTGACCTAGCAATTCCATTTCTAGGAATTGATTCTTCTGAATAATCACTCGTGTGTAAGGCACAGGGATGAGAATATTCACTGCATTCAACTTTTAACATCAAAAAGTGGAAATAACCTTAACTGCACAATCAAAAGAGGAATGCTTAAATAAACTATGGAATCTTCATGGGGGGGGGACTCAGCAGCCATTAAAAACAGGAAAAGTCCATATATTCTGATATGAAGAGAACACCACATCAGTTCAAGTTAAAATAAAAAGCACTTATACACAACGAACATAGCCCAGCTTACACGGGCTGTCTGCAAACAAATTCCGTGTTTGCAAACACGTGAGCAAAGACCGGGAGTGCCCCCTTACCTCTCTGTGACTCGTGCTTCTCTGTCTTGCCCTGGTAGTCGAAGCCCACGGCACTCTTGTCCACACGGTCAGCCTGCACACCGTATTTGCCACCAAAGCCACTCGAGTAGTCTGAGGAGACAGGGCAACAGTCAGCACGTGAGGCTGAGGACCAACTCGATCGCCCCTTTTTGTTAAACTAAGCAAAACAGAAGCATCTGGGCATTACGACTCCCAGAGACATCAAGCACACATTTTAAAACGCACAAGCCACCCACTGTTCCATACGGGTGACAACATGCACGAAGGAGCACTGGTCCCTTTCCACTGGTGCAGGGCAGGCCCTTCGCGTTGGCAGGGGTGAAGCTGCGGGCCCACTTGAACACCACTGTTCAAATACAGGTTACAGTACGAAGAAAGCTCCGCAGCTGACACTTTACAGAAAAGCCCCGACTCTTCCCCCACGCCCAGGGGCGGCTACCAACACCGAGACTGCACCTGGACTGTTCGAGCGCTGAGAGCTTGTGTCCCAGATTACATGATGACACGCGAGAGGCAGAATGAATCAAGCTTGCAAACAACACACTGAGGACTTTCAGAAAGCGATATGCTTTGGTCTCTTAAAAACAGCTTTAGAGACTAGTATGACATAATAAAGATTCATCACCACCGTGGTACGTCTATAACGAAAAGGAGAATTTAACAACTCTGGTTTCTATCCTTGGGAGAGAAGGCAGTTTTTTGCCAACCAAGCCAGAGCACTAACTTTTCTAGGAGCAGCGCCGCCCAGATGGAGGGAGGGCGGCTTCCGCTGCGGGTGGGAGGCAGGCGCACTATGACGCCGGATGCCAGGGCTCCGCGGGTGCCGCGCTGCGCTACGGGAACATACCCATCTTATGGTTTCCAGGCAACCCAGAAACTTGAAGGAGAGAGAGAGTCCTCGCTGTGTCCAAGGCCCACCCACCCGAGAAACAGGCTCCAGGTGACTGTGACTCTAAGGCCCAGCCGACCGCAGGTGCTTTCTGCACCTTCCACGCCTCACCTTTCTGGGACGCGTGCTTCTCAGTCTTCCCCTGGTATTCGAAGCCCACGGCAGACTGTGGTCACCAAAAGACAAAGAAGGACAGGACAATGCATTTTTAAATGTCTCCAAAACAATCCCTCTAAGTTCACAACATACATGAAATTTTTAAGAACACAATGTTATTTTTGGCCTGTGGTTTCCTGAGCCAAATGCAAGTGAAATTAATGCAAAAGCTCTGGTGCTTTGAGTTTATGTGCCCCAAAACGTTCCAGAAAGCCCAGTGAGATACACAGGCCAAGCTGTACCCACGGTGACCTGCCCTCCCCAGCTCACTGCTGCAGAGCGTGTTCACTGATTCATTTCGGCCACACAACGCCAATCTGGAACAATTCCACATGCCACACATAAACTCACTTTTCAATAAGCCATGCTAAGAGTGTTAATCCAGCAAGCAGAACAGCAGCAGCTACTGTGAACGCCACCCACAGGCCAGGCGCCGACACGGGCGAGCACACACAGTCACACCGCTTTGCACACAGCCCCGTGAGGTGGGTACCATCACCACCACGTCACACACACGTTAATTCAGAACACAGCTAATGTGTTGCAAAGCCAGAACGCAGGCTGAGGTCTGTCCAGGTCTGCCACTGCAGCCGCTCATTCCAGGATCCTATTTCATTAGAAAACAAAGGGGTTGACAGCCCCAAGCCGAAGAGAATCCGAGAACAGGCTCAGGCCTGGAACTGCCACAACATCTGGATGCTAAGCCTGAGCCCAGGACACCTAGTGTGCATCATGCTCCACAGCACAGGCTCTGACTGTCACCTTGTCACAGTGACACATGTGGGAAAGGAGGACAGAGATGGTCCCCGCTGGCACATTTTTGGACAAATCTAAGGCTGTCCAGTACTGGGGGCACTCAGAGAAGAGTGACCACAGGGACTGCAACAGCAAACAGGTTACTGACTGCTTCCTCACCCGGTGGCCTAGGCTCCCAGAGCATCCTGGGAGGGGAAGGGCCCCGGCATCCCTGGGTCCGGCGGCAAGCCATGTAGTCCAGGGGAGTCGGAGTGCACCTGTGTGCTACTGCATGTGGCCCAGAGGACATGCACAGCAGCGGCATGTCCTGCAGAAGGCAGCTCTGCTCCGCGGAGACACCCGCTTTCCCAACTGCCTCACCCCGTGCATCGCTCACCTGATCCACTCTGTCCATCTGGACGCCGAACTTGCCTCCGAAGCCCCGCACGGAGTCAACTTGCGAGCAGTGCTTGGAAAGTTTCGACTGATACTCATGGCCAACAGCTGACTGGAACAGGGTCCAAAAACACAGTATTATACACCAAACAACAGCACGGCTCTTCACCTCCTCCCAGTGCAGGCACTAAGGGGAAAACCACCCATCCAATCTGCCGACAAAGGGGCACTCGGCTCCTGGAGGGAACTGCAGCCTCGAGCTGTCCAAACCCCTGCAGGTCCACTGCCCATCCCAGCCCTGGGGCTCCGGGAAGCCACCCACAAACCCCAGCCACGCTTCTGACACAATCGATCACTGTGAAGAAAGGACACAGGGCCAGCAGTCTGCGACACAGTCCATAAGACCTGCTTATGTGGAGACAGCTGGCAACAGTTGCCCTACTAAAGTGAGATGTTTGCATACCACATGACCCAAGAATCAGGACAAAAAATATTTATTTTGCTAACAAACTGGAACACACACGTGCACTGCAGTTACAAGGCAGATGCAGATTTCGTATCTACTGAGCACGCGCCCCATTCAGGCAGCGAGCCAGGTGCTGCACCGGCTCATTCCAGTATCACCAACAGCACCGTAAGCCCCCATCGGAAAAGGGCACAGGTTCAGGGACATTCTGGTCAAGGTCACACATGCACCAAGCAGCAAAGCCAGGAAGTGAAGCTTTCCAGGTGGGCTCAGCCACCATGGCCTTGGGCCAGACCCTGTGCCCAGCTCTTTCTGTAAAGCAAGCATTCTGGAACACAGTCACATCCATTCATTGACGTACTAGCCACGGCTGCTTTTCCGATTCAAACACCCAGTTCGGCAATTTCGACCAACCCTGTGGTCCACAAAGCCCCTGGCCCTGCTCCAGCCCCATCGGACCCACCCTCGGGGCTCAGCGAGGCCCCAGGCTTCGAGGCTCCCTCCGCACAGTGGCCAGGAGGTCAAGTGGCTCCTTCACGGATGATGAGAACACGTGACCCAGCACGGTGCGTGGAGAAAGCCCACAGCCTGTGCAGAGCTTTCTTCTTGCTCCACCTCCTGTGAGTCCCCATCGCGGCTGCCCCATGATGAGCAGCGTTCAGCCCCACCCTGACGCTCCGCAGGGCACTCAGAGCGTGCACTCTCTCCTAATGAATAAGGCGGGTTTGCTCCGAACTCCAGAGCAGTGTTACTTTCTCTACTTCCCACGTTTGTTGAGGTCAGCAGCTGCCTGACCGTCCACACGAGCCATCACCTCCGAAACCTCCTGTGGCAGAGACTGCCCACCACGGCCTCCAAGGTCTTCCCCAGAACACACAAAGAAGTGGCAAGAGACAGCTGTGCCAGAGGGTTTCCCTGGCATCAGTTTCCACCGGGGAGAAGTTATAAGAAAACCGTTCTAAAAACATGGCCAGAGTGACAGCCTGGTAACATTTCCAGCTTTTTGACTGAAGCAGATTTATCCCCAAAATTGTCTTTGATCTTATATTGACAAAATCACACTTGTTACTAGTCAGTGAGTGTTTAGACTCAGGGTTCTAGGACACAGAGACCAGTGAGGAAGAGGACGCCGGCCAGATGGAGGGTGCAGTGTGCTTAGACGACAGCGGAAACAGAACCCCACAGCTCCTGGGCAGGCTCCTCTTGCAAATGTGTGCCTGCCCCAAAGTGTTTTATTCTGGAAGTCTCTATTGCATATTCCTGAATTCTTAACACAGGGATCTCCTTTTTTTTTTCCAATTTCTGGAGAGGGCAAATTATAAATACCTTAAGCCATTTCTCCTTGGATTTGGAATCTGAGTTATTTTTGACTACAGATTTGCCTTGTGGTGCTCACCTGACCTGAGCGCTAACCTTTCCTAAATGCCCAGTGGGGTAGGGGGAGCTGTGAGCTGGCAGGGACAGCAGTGACACCCCTCACTGGATTCATCCTCCCAGGAGATGCAGCATGGCTCATGGCCCCGGCCCTCACAAAGCCCAGCCCAGAGGGAAGCGTCTCAGTAGAAAAGACAGCACAATGTGCCAGTGACAACCAACCGAGTTGGAGCAGAAGCTAAGGTGGAGAAGGCACGGGGACAGGCGGCCTCTTGGGGCACAGGGAAGGGCAGTGCTCTTCAGGGACGCTTCCTGGACTAGACAAGGCTTGCGCTGTAGGTCAAGGCTGAGTGAGAGGCAGGCCAGCCAGCGGCACCGTCTGAGCAGCAGCAGAGAAGCCAGATCACTATAGGTTCATTACCAGGCTCCTCTTTGATACGTTTTTATTATTTTCCCCAACATGTAATTTTCCCAGAGCTGGGGGTCCAATTTTTGAATAGACTTCTCTTTTGTCTTTGCTATAACTTCCCACAAGCCCAGCGAGCACAGGGCTTGGGATGCAAAAGGCTTCTACCTACCTGATTCTTTCACCACCCTGAACACACGGAGTTTTGTCTGTTCCTTTGCATTCCCAAAAGCTACCCAGACTTTTTTTTAGAATCCGAAGATGATTCCTCTCTGCACACTGTCTTAGTGTCAGGACGTCTCTGTGGCAGTGACACAGTGACATAGCAACACCCGTCTCTTTCCTGCAGACAGCCCTGCACCCCACTCCAGCTCCAGCTTACTTGGGGATGCGGTTTGGGGTGCTCCCAGGCTGGCCACATCGGCTACTCTGCTGAGGGACAGAGGGACGTGCAGCTCACTGTGGCACAGCTACGCTGTCCTGTGCCCAGGTCAGATGTTAATGCGACCCGTGGGTGCGGGAGAGGTATGAAATTACTGACTGGAATCCGACCCTAGCTGATACTTCACTTCCATCCACAGAGAAAGGCAGGCATCTATCAGGTCAGAACAATCTCGTGTTGCTCACACTCAGAAATTCATCTCTACGAGGACTGCAGAATGTAAAGACCTGCTCTACTGAAGAACAGGCAAACACACCGCAGCATCTTCTCTGCAGAGGGGGCAAATAAGCCCTCCTTTCTCCTAGGGTAGGGAGGACCTAAGGTACTGGCAAAGTCAGCAGCTTCAATCAACATCTGCTTGGCAGTCTGAATTCCAGCAAGGACTACTCACAAGGGGCTTGCCTGTCGCTTTCTTTGCTTTCAGACAGGGTCTCGCTCTGTTGCCCAGGCTACAGTGCAGTGGCATCATCATAGCTCACAGCAACCTCAAACACCTAGGCTCAAGTGATCCTCCTGCATCAGCTTCCCAAGTAGCTGGGATTGCAGGCCCGTGCCACCACGCCGATGTTTTTTTATTTTTTGTAGATACAGGGTCTCGCTATGTTGTCCTGGCTGGTCTCCAACTCCTGGCCTCAAGGGATCCTCCCACCTTGGCTTCCTAAGGTGCTAGGATTAGAGGTGTGAAGCACTGTGCCGGGCCTTGCCCATCACTTTTAAACAGAGTGAGTGTTCTCCCCCAGGCTTATGGGTGCAAATTGTATACTGAAGGCCAGACCCCTCTCTGAAGGTCACCACATGCAGGAAGGATATCGGCTATACTGCCGGCTGAATTTCCACATGTGCTGGGAACAAGGGCCCACGCGTTTGGTCTGGGTCTGCGGACTGGTACAACTCAGGCTGCAAGCTGGAACTGCAGGCAGTGAGGACCGCATCTGCAGTCAGATGCCTCTGGACTGCTGTCCTGAGCACAGAGCTGGCCTCTGGGGGGCAGTCTCCTCCTCTGGGCCTCCCCACACAACACCCACGCTCCAGCACCTCTAGAAAGTTGTAAAGAGCTTCTAAAAAAGCTGGAGCACTTTTGTGCTCCAAATGTAGAGTAACTGCTGTCACAAACAAATGTGACTGCTACTCTCAGGGAAGTCTGAGGAACGGCTCTGCCAACTAGGCAAGGGACCCAAGCTCTCCGGGAGCCCGGCGCAGGCAGCCATCGTCCACTCACCTTATCCATCCTGTCTTGTTCCACACCAAACTTCCCTCCGTAGCCATGGGAGGCTTTTGGTCCTGTTTCGAGTTCCTTCTCCTTAAGGGTTTGATGTTCTTGGAAAACATTCTCCCTCAGCTTGTGTATGCTTGAAGGGGAGCGATGAAAATAGGAACAAATCAATAAAACATAATAAATGAGCATCCCTGCCTTCCAGTTGAATAAGGAGAGGTGCCATCATCTTCGCGAATCTGTGAGTTTGGTCATTTGAGGCTCACCCAGCTCCCTGCCTTCACTGTGCTTTCCCGACTATTCTGCAGCTGGTACATCTGCTTCCGTCACTTGCAGAGTCAGACGGAAGTTTCATGAAGAAGGAATGCTAATCTTGAATATGTGCAATAGGATCATCCCAACCACCCCCCTTAAAGGAGCTCTACTGAAACTTGAACTTTATTTCATATGGAGAAAAGATTTTTGTTTTATTAGATGGATGAGTTAGAAAAACTAGCTCTGTCCAGAAGGAGAGGTCACAAGTCACAGGTCCCTTACTCCAGGTGTCCCAAGGACAGCGGCAGAAGCCCAGTGATGCCGAACATCCAGGCAGTTTGTCTTTAGTTGAAGTACTCCAGCTTTTTATATATTCAAAGATGAGATGAAAGTCTTTCAGAATTTACCATCTAAAAGCCATTTTTAATTTTAAATACAGGGAATAATGAAACAGATCACAACATGTGATCAAAACCTGGCAGGCCAGGAAGCAGCTGTGCCCAAGAGATCCCAAAGTGCTATGAAGGCCACCTTAGCATGTGGCCTTTCTGCCCGGGAGACACCAGGCCCACACCTTCAACATCTGGACAATAATCCCAGAAGTGTAGCTGAAATGCAAACCAGGCTTAGAAACCACCAAACCCCCTTACTAGCAGGGAAAGGAAAGACATGGCTCCTAAAACGTGGGAAGGACCGCAGGGCACCAAATATGGTCCTGTCCCCACATGCCCCCTTTCTGAATCCTAATCAAACCACAGGCTGTTTCCACCAGAGTTCCTTTTGTACTCCAATCTACCCTCTCCAACATGTTCTGAAGTCACGGGGAACAGAAGAGATGGAAAGACGTGATGACGTCACCAATGTGAGAGTCTACTAGTCTGCCTAACCCCACAGCAAATAAGCCACGGCTGCACCAGCCTCATGGGTCACCCCCATTTCAAACTCCCGCCCCAGCTGGCCCCAGGACCCTCTGCGTTCTCAAGCTGCTTCTCTGGAGGGGAGTGGACTGAGTGAGTCACGCAGGCACTAACACTTATGTCTAAAACGCCACTGCTGTCCAAGTGCGGTGGCTCATGCCTGTAGTCGCAGCTACTTAGGAGGCTGACGACGGAGGACTGCGTCAGCCCAGGAGTTCGAGGTTACAGTGAGCTACGACAGCACCACTGCACTCCAGCCTGCGTGACAGAGCAAGACCCTGCCTCTTCTATTTCTTTACTTTAAAGAAATAAAAATAAAAAGCCACTGTGCAGACTTTGCCTTCTTTTCTAAATCATTTACTGAATCTTTCTCAGCCAAAGACACTGTGAGGCAGGGTCTTCCCAAAGTAGCAGAGCAGGTCACCGGCCAGTGGTACTGCCTTCGTGGCAGGGAACGCAGAATAAACTCTGAGCCCAGCCCCACCTACAATAAAAGTCTGAACATATGTTAAAAGTTCCTTTTACCTACACTTCCTGACAAGAAAACAAACTACCCTGAGAGCTAACATTTTAGATGGTGCCAAGTCAGAAACAATGCCATGGTCCACTAAGTTCTTCTATTTTGGGCTTTTCATAAGAACAAAGCTTACAATTCAGTTCACAGTACCTATTAAATTCTGCAATACACAATACTTTCAGACAATAATGAAAACAAAGGAAGGGAGGCATTTAATGTCTAAGTTATTCAAAGACATCTCACACTTTAGAAACCTCCCACTTGCCAGCAAGAGCGAGACCTGTCTCTACTGAAAATAGAAAAATTAGCCGGGCATGGTGGTGCATGCCTGTAGTCCCAGCTACTCGGGAGGCTGAGGCAGGAGGATCGCTTGAGCCCAGGAGTTGGAGGTTGCAATGAGCTATGATCACACCACTGTACTCTACCCAGGGCAACAGAACGAGACTCTGTCTCCAAAAGAAAGAAAAGAAATCTCCCACTTGTAGAAAGAAGAGCTTAAGTAACTGTATTGCCTGATGAAAAGTAGACTCTCTAGAACTACAGATATGAAAATTGTTTGCAAACGGAATGTTAAAACTACTGAGTATATATGCATGTAAATACGCACATAAATCAAACGTTAGTGTATCAGATCTCATATTCATCTACCGTGTGAACATGAGGTCAAAAAGACAAAAGCAGCCCCGCACACGGTGTCCCCACACAGCGGATCAGAGGGGCATGCCCCACTCCACGCGCGTCCTCACACGTCGCATCCCATTCACGAGGGTGTTGGCGAGGCCTCTTACTTGATGTGCTCCTGGTGCCCGGAGCCTTGCACGGTTTTGGCACCCCATCTCTGTTCTTTCTCACTCACATCATTCTGCAAAGAAAAAGAACTAGTAAGCTCCAACCCTGGATTATAACACAAACAACTGCCTGATCAAACAAAAACCTAGGAAAGACACTTCTAGAAAAACAAGCAGCAAAAGGCGGCTCCTACCACAAAATCGGGGTCGGTCTCCCAGTCGTCAGCTCCCCCGTCATCCTGGGTGATGGACACCGCGTGGCCTGCCGACGCTTTCCACATCTGAAAAAGGAGCCCCAAAGAGGGTCATGGAGACCTCGGAGGAGCCATCCGTAGGTTTATTTATTTTTTTTTTTGAGACAAACTCGGCTCTGTCTCCCTGGCTAGAGTGCAGTGGCATCATCATAGCTCACTGCAGCCTCAAACTCCTAGGCTCAAGCGATCCTCCCCCCTTGGCATCCCAAGCAGCTGGGACTATAGGCACATGCCACCATGCCTGGCTAATGTTTTCTATTTAGTAGAGACGGGGTCTTCCTCTTGCTCAGGCTGGTCCCAAACTCCTGGACTCAAGCAATCTTCCTGCCTTGGCCTCCCAGAGTGCTAGGATTACAGGCGTGAGCCACCGTGTCCGGCCCATCTGTAGTTTTTTACCAAAATTACAGACTCTAAGACAACACAGAGAGGATGGGGGCTGCGTGAGCAGGTGATCTTTCATGACCCCTAGGATGACCACTGCAGGCATTAAAGCACTTAGCATTGAGGATTCTAACACTGTAGTCAACCGGCATCAGACAGACACTGGAAACACTCTGTGGCTTCAACTCAAGTGAGAACATTTTCTGGAAAATAAACAGCTGGGTGTGTATCTACTTTATTCACTAAGAACACATCCCTATTCTGCTAAATCTTATGACAACACTGTTTTCTAAGAAAAAAGAAAAAAGCAGGCTGGACGTGTTGGCTCATGCCTGTAATCCCAGCACTTTGGGAGGCCAAGGATTGGCTTGAGGCCATGAGTTAGAATCCAGCCTGGACAACATAGCAAGACCCTGTCTCAAAAGAAAAAAAAATTAGAAATTAGCCAGGTGCAGTGGCACATGCCTGTAGTCCCAGCTACTCAGGAGGCTTAGGAGGAAGGATCTTTCAAGCTCAGGAGTTCGAGGATGCAGTGAGCTTTGACTGTGCCACTGCACTCCAGACTGGGAAACAGAGGCTCCTTCTGTAAAAAAAATTAAAAAGAAAAAAAACACGTACCATTTTGAGTTGCACATTATAAATATACTAAACATCGCTAATGGTAAATTTCATGGTACACATATTTAAGAAAGAACATACACTTTGATTTCAAGTGCTTACTGGAAATATAACAATGATTTTCTTAATTCACACTGATAATTGAATAAATGTGTCAAGTAATTTATTAGCTGATTGCTTTACCATCTATTTCAGAATAAACAGGGTACATAGGGTGCCAACTTTTCCTCTAGTGGACGGCTCTAGAAGTGGATAGTCATCTTTCTTCCTCAGCACTTTACGCCTATAAGGTTTTATCTATTACAGAGAACAATGGCACATCTGTAGACACTAACAAGACAATTATTTTTGTAACTGCAAAGGTAAAATCTAACCTTTAAAGGTTTAAAAAAACTCTTCCCCCTCCAGCCCGGCTGGGTCTCAAGTCCAAGTCCAAGGTGGTAGAGTGAGGCTCTCAAATATCTAAATGCAACTCCTGCCACGGGGTGGGGCAGGACTAACAATACCACTCAAACTAGGGCCACCCTGAACCTCATCTAAATGCCCCAAAGCATGGCAAGAATTTCCCAGACGTGATCTGCCTTTGACAGGATTTTAGAAAGCAGATGAACTAGAATCTCAGCACTGAAAGGCAAAACCAGACAGTCTAGTCCCAATGTGCCCATTTAACAGATGGAAAAAAAATGGCTACAGGAAAGTTAAATGGTCTGCCCAGTCTCAAGTCTGCCCCATGGCACCTGTCCTGGAGAGGGGCCTGCCCATGTGCGGGACTTCAGCTGCTTATAGTTTCAACCACCAAAGAAATGGTCATAGGCAAGGACGGGGGTCTCTGCAAGGGACCGAGGCCAATTATTGCCCCACGTCAAAGGTGAAAGCAGGTGTCTTTCCTGTTACTTTTTCAGACTCATCAGGGAAAGATCAGCAAAGCATAATCTTTACCAATCTTTCTGGAATTCAGCTTCACCAGCTGACAAGGTGGGCATTTCTGCACACTTCATAACATGCCTGGTGGGCCTGCCCACTTTCAATGGAACATGCCAGAAAGAGGCCTGATTGCCCCTTCTGAAAGGACAGAAACACTTCCTGTTCCTCTATCCTTGAGTTTTCTGCAATTCCCTCCTCTTTCTAAGTCATCAGCAACACCAGAAACTTGACTTTTTTAAACAATGAAATTTCCTCCCAGAAAATTCTCTCCCTGCAAACCCACACTGAGAGCAACCCCCTCCTTTCTTTGTTAAAGCGATGTTACTCTTGCCATCCATGGGGAAAGAATATTAGAATGTTCACAACACACGAACCTTTCTTTCTGGTCGAAGATAAAAGGCTGTTCACAAAACTCCGTTTAAAACACCGTTATCCAATAAGGAATTTCCGGGCATTTGAGAATGATTCTGTCTGTAAAAAGATTAAGGGTAAAAAGCTCAGAAGGACGTCTGTTGACAGGCTCTCTGGGCAAATCCTTACGTGTAAAGATCTTTTTAGAATACCTTGGAAATCCTCCCAAACGTAACAAGATTTTGTAAAGAAATGGGAAAGGAGGATGGAAAGATTTACATCTTACTAATCAAAAAGGTCAACATAAAGAAACTAAAGCAATAAGTTTTAAAAGATTTGGAACTACATGTTTCTTCTTAGCACAAGCAGAAATTATTGTCTCAATTGCTAGCACATTTCCTGTTTGCTACACTTCTTACAAGTCTTCATGTTTCATTCATTCTATTAATAATTTATGACATTACTAAAAACAATACAATTCTATTGTGAGTGATATATACATACCTCGCAATAGAATAGTGTATATATATATATGTGTGTGTGTGTGTGTATATATATGTATATATAGAAATAAAAGAAAAACACTCCATGATGTGGCTGGGAGGAAAAACTAGTACACTGACTGGTAACAGGACGTGAGCTCCATGGCCGGAGAGCTGCGCAGAAGTGGGCTGCATTCCTAATGAATATATAGGGTTACTGGGCAGACAAAAACACTCCAATTCCCCAGATGGTGGCCCAGCACACAACCTCTTCCCTAAGACCCTACATCAGCCTCAGCCAGACACCGCACTGCTAGACATCACATATCAGATGAATAAAACCCCTTGTTCCCTAGCAACAAGCCAATCCCAGGCAGAGCCACGTGCATCAGGATGCAGCTTTTCATAAATTAGGAACTACAGGGATGGTGGCTGGCTGGCCCTCTCTATACTTAATGAATTTCCTTAGTCCCTGTTTTTTTATTAAGAGATGGGGTCTTAATCTGTTGCCCAGGCTGGAGTACAATGGCCCAATCATAACTCGCTGTAGCCTCAAACTTCTGGGCTTAAGTGATCTTCCTGCCTCAGCCTCCCAAAGTGCTAGGACTACAGGCGTGTGCCATCACGCCCGGCCCTCTTTAGTTACTGACACAACTATTTGCTCCTTCTGTCTCCCCAGTCCCTTCTGGAAAGCCTAACTCCCCTGGATTTCTCGGTACATTCTGGATACTGCGGTTACTGGTGTCATCAGCAAGCATCCACAAAGATCTACCCAAGGGCAGCTAGTGATAGGCTATAATGTACAATAATTTATCATCCCCTCAATATTTAAAATTTTTTAAAATTATAAAAATAACTAATTGAAAAATAAGCTTAAATATCTTATGGATCCAAAGATAATGCCTCTAAACCCCTAGCTCAACACCATATGCAAAAAGTAACTCAAAAATGAATTAAAATCCTAACTACATGGAATCTTGATTTTGAATTTGGCAATAGTTTCTTAGGTATGATACCAAAAACAAGAAGAGAAAAAAATAGATAACTTGGACAAAATGTAAAACTCTGTGCTTCAAAGAACATCAAGAAGGTGAAAAGACAATCCATTGAATAAGTGGAAACTATTTTCCAACCATATATCAAGAATATAGAAAGAATTCTTACAACTTGATAATAAAAAGGACAAATAAACCCACTTAAAAATGGGTGCAGGATCTGAACAGAAGATATCTTTCTCCAAAGAAGATATAAAAATGGCTAATAAGCTCATGAAAAGATGTTCAGTGTCATGAACCATCAGGGAAATGCAAATCTAAAGCACAATGAGAAACTACTTCGCACTCATCAGGATGGCCAAAATCAAAAAGATGATAACGCGCACTGGTGAGGGTGTGGAGGAACTGAAACCTACATATACTGCTGGTGAGAATGGAAAATAGCAAACAGTCTGGCAGTTCCTCAAAAGGTTAAACAGGTATTATATGACCCTGCAATCCCACTCCCAGGTACATGCCCAAGAGCAATGCAAACATAAGCCACATAAAAACTTGCACATGAATGTTCACAACAGCATTGTTCATAATAGCCAAAAAGTAGAAACAACCCGAATGTCCATCAACGGAGATATGTAACATGTGGTGTATCCACACGATGGCACGTCATTCAGCCATACAAAGAATGAAGCACTGACACATGCTACAACATGGATGAACCTTGAATACATTATGCTAAGTGAAAGAAGCCAGTCACTACAGACTATGTATTATACAATTCCATTTAGATGAAATATCCAGAATTGGCAAATCTATAGAGATTAAAAAAAATGCATTAGTAGTTGCCCAGGGCTGGAGGGATGGGGGGCGGTGGGTGGAGGTGATGGCTAAAGGGTACAGGGTTTCTTTTTGAGGTGATAAAATTACTCTTGAAGTTGATTATGGTGATGGTTACACAACTCTGTGAACATACTAAAAACCACTGAATTGTACACATTAAATTGGTGCATTGTATAGTATGTGAATTACATCTCAATGACGCTGTTACAAAAAAATACTGTTCAAAAAAGATAATGCCTCTATCCAGCACCATTAATATTAAACCTCCCTTGCAAATGTCACTCATACAAATCAAGATTGTACAAATATGAAGTAACCTTGCCCTGTATAAACAAAATGACAAATTCCTCTATGGAAAAATGTTCTAAATGACGGGACAGAACTACCCATCCAGAACCATCTTTACATTGACCTCACTATGCTACAGTATAGCAGAAAGCCAAAGAGCACCAAAAGGCTTTTGAGATACCCCAAGGCCAACTCCCCTCCCCCCATCCTCGCCCTGAGCACTTTCACTCACAGTGTGCTCCAGGCAGCGCTTGAGCAGAGGGGAGTGGACTGGCTTGCACAGAGACAGCAGTGAGGGACAAGACTGATGGAACACATGCAGTCCCCCGCTCTCGGCTGCCCCAGGCCCTGGGAACACTGCAGCACAAGGCAGTAATTAGTGCTCACCATGACATACCCATTCGGCTGACTCAAGCATTCAACCACACGTGTTCTGAGCACCTACTGTGTGTCAGGGACCAAAGGTCTGCATCACCAATTACGCTCACTGTAATTTAAAAAGTGAGTTTTTAGTACGTTCACAGAGTGGTTTTAGTATGTTCAGAGTTGTGTAACCACCACCACCATCAATTTCAGAGTAATTTTATCACCTCAAAAAGAAACCCTATACCCTGTAGCCATCACCTCAAATCACCACCCCCATCCCTCCAGCCCTGGGCAACTACTAATGCACTCATAAAGCCAAGCCCATCAAAATGCTACAATTAAAGCCAGCTTTATTTAGCAAGCAAGGTGGTGGCACCTGTAGGCCCAGCTACTCCAGAGGCTGAGGCAGGAGAATCTCCTGACCCCAGGGAATAGCCGGTGCACTCCAGCCTGGACAACACAGCAAGACCCTGTCTCTTTCCAAAAATGAATTTTTTAAAAGTCAGTTTTAGCAGAGGGTGAACTTCCAATACCGAGCAACCTGATATCAAAACAACCATGCCTTCCCAGCTCTTTATTCCGTTAGGTCTTAAAGTCCCATTCAAGAAATTCTCCCGTATTCCTTGCCTATCTGGCAAATACTCCTCTAACCAGAGGAGAAATAGATTGACTCAATGTGCAAAAGCCAGTGACTCACCCACACCGTCAAACACGGAAGGGAGGCACGGGCAGGCGGCCACTCCCAATCCAGGCCCTGGGCCCACCCAGGCTCCACAGGGCCACAGACTGAATCCCACCGTAGGGACCTAGAGGGTGAAAGCCCCCTGACAAAGCACTGTCCAGCCAAGTCAAAACGGAGCCCAAAAGGAGCGTGGGCACAATCTGGCACAGGATCCCAGGGAGCGCTCACTCGGGCTGCCTCAAGAGCAGTGTTCAGCAGAAAATGGAATTCCTCCCCAAGTGGCCAGACACGTCTACAGATTCCAGTGGGAGGAAGCCCCGTCCACGCTCACCAGGGACCCGCCAGCACGAGGGATCGGGCATCCGCTGGAGTAGCCAGGCGATCACAATGTAAGAATCAGAAACCCCAAAGCACCCTTCTGGTGATTTCAAACATTCAGAAGGAAGGACGGTTCCAAATTTAGAGAACACGACTAGCAGCGGCTGCTGTGTCGCCGCATTTCCACTGACCTGATTGCTGATTGCAAAACCTCCCCTTAGGTGCGGGCCGGGTCCCCAGCTGCCGGGGCACTGTCCCCTGCGGAGCCCCGTCCGGGCCCCCGAGCCTCCGTACCCGCCCCTCGGACCCCACCCCCTGCCCACAGGCCCGGGACCCTCCATCCTGACCTCCCAACTGCCAAGGCCCAGCGTCCCTCCCCTCGGACCCCCATCCTCTTCTC